>OX393581.1:52443748-53043748 GCA_947652605.1 Elmis aenea
GGCCGAAAAAGTAACTTTTACGGCCGTTGCTAAGGAGAGGGTCGGTAATGCAGTACATACGCCGTCATCTGTCAGTGACAGAATGTCACGTAGTTTCTAACCTATAATTTTGAAAATTACTAAAAATTTAAATTGTTTTTAATTCGATCGCACAAAAAATGTAATATGCACCTCGGCCAAAACGTACTTTTTGGCCTTGATACATAAATAACTATTTTTTTATTGTTATCTGAAACCTTTCTGCCATTTTTTTCTCTAATTTTGCCAAAAGCCTCATATTTCCCTATGTTTCTGTCCAACGAATAAAAATATGTGTGCGAGGTTTGTCTTCTATCTGGATATGTTTCTGCATATCGTTGACTTGACAGTGTAGAGTTCCTATTCAATGAATAAAAAATTAAAGTTCATTTTTACGAATTTATTAATGTGAAGTAACAGACTTTTAGTTTGTTGATTAGTAGTCAAGGAAACAACATAAACTACAATGACCGACCTACCTGATTTATAGTTGTTATTGTTAAAACCGTATTTTTTCAAATTTGACAATTAATGTAGAAGTAAAATACCATGTGTGATATCTCAATGGATTCAGAAACATTAATGCTATTTGATTATGTAAATAGCAAAAATTGTGCCCATAAGAAAAAACAAAGTTGGTTGTCATAAAACAAAAACGAATCGATCTAGCAAACATTTGTGACCACCATTCGATTCGGCTTGAAAAGTTGCTTGGGCAATGTCTTTAAACATTTAAAATATTTCAAATTCCAATGGAGTTATAGACGATTTTCAAAAATCGCATTTTCCAGTTTTTCCTAATTTTCTCGGATACCGTTTGAGATATTTCCAATTTCTCTTTGGATTATCAATGAGCATCAAATTTAGCAACTTTGCCAAATTTAAACCTATACTCTAGCTATTATAATAAGCGAGATCCCCATGGTGGGCCTCGAATTTGAATAACCCTGTATAAGTGGGTTTAGCTACTGTGTAGAAAGAGTAAGCAAAACTTAAGAGTTTACAAACAATGCGAACCCTTCAGTTACAAATATGGCAAAAAAAAACACCTTTCATAGACCCTCTGCCAATCAATTCCGCTAAACGCACATTTCTTACTTACATTTTAATGAATCCCTCACTTTGTAGGAGATATTCCACAGATTTTCATAATTCTCGTAATAATCATTGAACGATGCTGAATGAGTTATGTTGTAAATTAACTGCGTCACGTTAACACCCTGATAGAAGTTCAACACATCAATATTGTTAGCAACTAAACCATTGTGCAAATTGACTGGAGTTTTGAAGACAAGATTTTGATGTTTATAAGCCTGGAATTACATTATTAATATTGTGTTTGGGATTTTTAATAAAGTAAATAAAGCATTACCTGGTTGTTTATCAAATCAATTAAGTCGATATTGTTTATTAATCCATTTATAAATATTTTGTTGATGATGGTGGGATTATTTACTTCAGTAAACAGTTTTAAACCTGTAATAGTTTGAGGGATGCTCTTTAACATAATGCTTTGTTCGTTGAATGATAATCCATTCACTAACTTTTGTGACCTGTAAAGCAGTTTATTTACAAGAAAGAACATGGTTTTATAATTCTGTAAAAATAAGTTATTAATATACTTACGTAAATAACTAATATTTACAGATTAAGTGAGCATTTTAAAGTAATAAAAAAGGCTTCTATAATACGTTCACAAAGAGCATTTTCAAAAATATTGTCAAGAAAAATTAATTTTGTCCATGTAAAATGCAAGTCTCGGAAAAAAATTCTTACCCAATTCCGTTTGCGAATTTTGTGTAGTTATTAAAAACCACATTTCCCTCGATTTTAAAACTGCCAGCTTTTAGAACTGCATTCTGCGTCCAATAAACTATATCAACACCTTGCATTTTAATATTTTTATCGGTTTTTAATATCTCAATTCCTGCATTTTCAACGATTTTGCTTCCAGTTACTATATTCTTGGTGTCGTATCTCATAACATCGACTCTCAAATCCAAGTTATTGATGAGGTAGTCTCCTTGCAGATCTAAAATTTGAGGATTTTGGTGTTATGTGCTTTCATAATAAACGGTTTAAATATAAAAGGAGCTATATTCAACATTGTATATAGTCTAAATATGCCATAAAGACACAATTTAATTTAATTTAATTTGAACTTAATATGGGCATGTAACACAGAGGGCGCCAAATAGGTGGGACACTGTAGGAATCCCTTGAACCTATTTCTGTGAAATAATAATAAAGCAGGTGTTATCGGCTTACTTTTTACGTTTTTTTCTACACATCACTTGTATTTATTTATACCACCAAAAAATAACTCACCAATCAATTCACATCTTTCCAGTACCAAAGTATTTTCAAAAACCTGGTTTGTATTTTTTAACAAGGCAGTAGCCATAAATTCTTCCAAATTAATGCCGCCTATTTCACCTTCAACAGATCCTTCTGTTGCCAAAACTCCATTTTTAAAGACTACGCCATCGGTGAATCCTAGTGTAGCCGAGATATTTTGATCGTTCGATTTACTAAAGTAGTTTTGTGACAACCAACGCAAATTTACCTCACCGACATAATTCTGAAAACAAAGCTACTTTCAAAATCTCTTGTAAAACTGAAGCATATATTTTTTTAAGGTCGTGCACATAAACTTACGATGCAAAATAACCCAAATAATGCTGAAAATTCGTGCTTTTATTGCGTAATTATTAGGGACGATCATACCCTTAAAAATTTACTTGAATTAAACACATTTTTTACTGTTAAAAAGAGGTAAGGAATTTTGAATTTCAGTGTTAAAATTTGCGGTTTGCGTTTAAACAACGTTTATGCAATGCGTAACGCGTGTTATTTTGTTTAGAAACCGATTAAAAATATTTTTATAGCTGTTTAGTTTTTAAAATTTTTTCAAGAATATACCTACCCTTCACATCTTTTATGTAAAAAAATAAAAAATGTTATGACTGTAAACAATATTAGTTTTTAATAATTGTTCAATTCTTACCTTTACAAACACTTCATTTTCGAAAAACACCTGGTCAAATTCAAAAGAACCCGACAGTATTGCCTCTTTGTTACTATACCACGAGTTGTCCAGTGCATAACTTAACGAAACTCCATTCACATTTTGTACTTTTGGGCCTTTAGTGAAATACGCGTTACCTACAATACATACATCCATCACACAAGAACATTTTTTAATTATCATTAGCTTTTCACCATTGATTATAACATCACGCTGCGATGAATCAAAATTGCAAAGCTCTGTTAGATTCAAGTCGAATATGAGGCCATCTACATTGAGATTTCCGTAAATCGTAACCTTTTCGTTGAAGACTTTTCCTCCGCTCAAAATTTGTTCTATGTCAGAATCGGACTGGATTATATCGTGGAGATCGCTGAGTCCTTCAACTTGGCCGTCTAATCCTATGGGTTCTGCTGATGCGAGACCTTTGTCTAAAATCATTACAATAACATCAATAATTTTTTTTTACAAATGTGTGATTTATTTAAGTAATTATTCGTGTTTTTAATTTTAAGAAATCACTTGATTATTTTTTTAGTGCTTCAATTGTTTAATTGGTTAATTTATTAATATAAGTTTGTTTCTTCGTCTGTAGCAATCTTATTGCTACTGATAGAGAGACCAGAGTTTGAAAATTGGTCTAGCATTTGTGCATTTCTACAAGTAATCCTTCATTTAAAAAAGATTTAAACTTATCTTACGTATATTTTTCGTCAATTTCAACTCCTAAAGAGAAAAAAATCTGCTAACGAAGCAACTCAAGGCTGTGAAACTTTGCATGAATTGAAATTGAAGAAAAACACAATCCTACAAACACTACCTAGCTTTTAATTTAATACTTTTTATTTTGCTGTGCCAAAAAAGATCCTCTTAAAGAAATTTTCAACCCGCAATTTCTAAAGCAATGTCAAAAAAACAAAACCGAATCGACCTAGCTAACGGTTTATAAGATTAAATGCAGATTAAAAATATTCTTTGAGAAATTTCCTATGGAACAAGCAAAAAACGACACGATTTTTTAAGATATTTTGAAAACTGTTGCAGATATCTGAAATCCGTTTAGATATTATTAATTAGCATAAAATTTAGCTACTTTTTCAAATTTAAACCCAAGGTCTATCTGTTATAACAAGAGAGTTTCCTATAGCTCCCATGTTACGGAGACTCAAACGGTAGGTCAAGACACGAACCCGACACATATAGCGACGACCTCAGATTTTTTCAGTTTGTATGAAAACGGTTTCAGGTATCTAAAATCTGTTTTCATATCGTTATTCAGCATGAAATTTAGTAACTTTTACAACCGTAAACCTTTGCTCTAGCTCTTATAATAATCAAGATATCCCTATTGGAACTCGAATTTCAACCGTCCAGTATATTTATACTTACTGAATGTGACCACATTAAAATCGAATGGCTCATCAATTTTGACTGTATGTGTGTACAAGTCACCCACGTTAACGTGATTAATATGGTTTGATTCCACGTATGCATGGCCGTACACCGTAACATTTTCAAAATTCTGGTCGCCATAAATATTGTGATCATCGCCTGCATAGAGCCATTTTCCAAAATCGTCTTTGGAAATGCCGTTCAAGTACCCATCGAAATAAAGATTGTTCAGTTGGACGTTGTTTAATTCCACATTTTGATCCAAAACTAGTGACTTATTGGCATACTGCAACATATTTTTAGTGATATCGACGTTTAGTCCGTTTTTGGCTATTAAATTTTCGACGTGCAAGTTTTCAAATCGTTTGTGGCCTATTATGGTTTGCTTAAGGTTGCTAGGGTCGTGGAATATTGTATCTTCCAGCATCGCGTTGAAGTTCAGACCACTGATGGAGCCTTTGGTTGTTAAGGAATTTGACTCGATAGTGACGGCTCTTAAAGGATTGTTTATTATTGTTGTACCTTCTATGTTTTCATGTCCTGTTATGGTGATAATATTGTCCCAAGAGTTACTACCAAAGTTAATTGCATTGCAGCTAATCCTGTAAAGCACAAAACAGAGCCGATAAATTTTCAAACAACTGAAGTCCAATTTTTTTATGGTTATTTCGAAATAAAAGAAGCTAGGACAATACTTTTTCGTTGTTACGTGCGCTGCTATAGTCAGTTTTCAGTTGTTATTTCGAAAACAAAAGTATTATCGATATTCAAGACTGGCGACAGTAAAAAAGGGGCGAAAATTATAGAGGCATGTATCTTCTTAGTGTAGTAGAAAAATTATATGAAAGAATTTTAGAGGGATTAAGAAAACATTTCAAGGGAAACTTGGAAGAGGCGCGATGTGGCTTTAGACCGGATAGAAGCAAGCAGGATCTAATTTTTACGTTAAGACAGTTGTGAAAAAATAATGGAACATCCAAAGGTGCTGTACTTGTGCTTTATCGATCTGTCGAAAGCCTTCGATAGAGTGCCAAGGGAAAAGATCTGGAAGATATTGAAACAAAATAGAGTGGGAGATGGATTATTAAACGCTATCAAGAGTTTATATAAGAGTAGTAGAAATTATGTGCGAACCCATAACTGCAGTTCCCAGGAATTTATAACAACAGTGGGAGTAAGACAAGGAGGCACATTAAGTCCACTGCTCTTTATGATTTTTATGAATAAAATAATTAAAGAATGTAAACAAAACGCAAAGCCTACTGGGTTTGGAATAAACTAAAACCAATATCCTTAACAGAACCAGCCTTTGCAGATGATGTGGTGCTATTAGTCAGCTGGAGAGATGTGCCACAATTATCTAACGATAGGCAGGAGTGGAGAAACTTAATCCAGAAATAGAAAAGCATACCTCGACACCGAAAGGTACAAGAGAACCCGATTAAGAAGAAGTATTTCGTAGTTATGTACAAAACTCGATTTTAAAAAAAAACAATGTACATAAAACAGGAAATATTGTTTACTATGAAACAACGTTTAGCTTTGAAACTGGCTAGGATTTACAGTCAAAGTGCCTAGCTTTGCACAATATTATACAGACACTTGATTTTAACAGCAAAATCGAAGGTTTTAAAAAACACCTTGATAAAAGAAATATTTAAAAATTCACGTAGACCTGCTACTTCGAACAGCATTTTCACAGGAAGTATGTAGTTACATTCAAACAATTTTTTTGTTACAAAACTTGTATAGTTAAACCTTGAAACGAAAAAGCTGTAGCATATATTTAATGTAGGTCAAATACCTCTTTTCTTTCTGCTAATCATTTCAATTAGGGTTTTAAAATTGCCATGAATTATTCATGAAGTTCCATACTTAGAGTTAACAATGACACTGCACGTTATAATGTTGTAATAAACTTAAATAACTTGATTAATATTGCTGAACATTCTAGTTTATATTTTTGGTCATTTATATGCAGATTGAGTAGACGAAAGTATAAGAAATTTATGAATGATATCATTCAACGCATTTGTGAAAGTTCAATTAATGTATCGTTGCTAAAAAATAGTGCTTGTGTATTTTAATAGTTCTTTCTTATCATGCATATATGTAGAAGTTTTAGTTACTAAGCATTACGTATAAGGAGTGCTTGGAATATTATTTCATGCTTTGTCCGAGTTCACGTGAATGATGTAATAGTTACCATTCTTAACTAATAACAGAGCACCACAAATTCTAGGTGGAAATTCAAGTGTTTATTTTTATTCACCTTAATGTAACTATAAAGGGTGATAATTGTCTGTTTACATGGGTAACTCTGTTATTATAAAACTTAAAGACTTGGTTGAATTGGCAAAGTTGGGCAGGATTGCAAAAGAAGTGAAATACATATAACTTGTATTTAAAAAGCCCTAGAATTGAAATTGTTTTTCAAAATGACAAATTCATGTTCTTTCATGATTTTATATAAAAAAATTAAAATGGTTTTGCTGAAATTACATGAGTATCTTGCTTATTATTCATGATAGAGAAATGATTAAATTACTAAAAATGTGCACTTTTTAAAAAACAAAATCAAAACCATTTACAATAACTATAAATTGTGAATTGTTCCGTTGTTTCCATGACCAACTTTGTATTTTTATATTCTACACAATACTTAAGCTTTTCAAATGTTTGCAAGTTCTGTATTGGCTCAAATTTAGATCACATTGGACTTCACAAAAACTCACCTATTTGCCACCACATTTTCGAAGTGATGTTTTCCTTTAATCACCTGATCTCCATGTACTTTTAAAACGTTCAACTCCAAATCTTGAACATTGATACTGTTTGCGTTGAGAAGATTCGTTTCTCCAGTGATGTAAACATCGTTCATGAATTTTTTCTTTCCACTCACTATTTGCGAGTCGCTTTTTCCAGTTACTACAAGCGAGTTCACGTCTATATTGTTTATGTGATCGACAAAAATTTCGTTGGTCTGTAAAAGAAAAGATCGATTAATTAAAAAAAAATTTTTAGCGTTGCACTTGATTTACGTTTAGTTGTTGAGCGAACAGCAAAGGTACGGGAATTTCTTTGTCTGCAAGTTTTATTCCCTTCTTCTCCAGTCGATTTAAGGAATGTATCCCGCTGACACTCTGTATGTCTGATGCCTGTAATAATTTTTCCACCGTCACGTTCCCAGAAATTATATAATCTCCGTGCAGAACCAATTCATCATCTATCATCGTTACTGGGTTCATATTGTCCAAACCCTTGCTGTGGATTTTGCCTCGAAGTCGTATGGGATTGAGCAGTTCAACATTTTTAAACTCTTTGAACCCGGTAATGTGCTGGACTTCCGACAAATTGCTCAATAAAATGTCCAGCATCCCATTTTTAACTTCAACTTGGTTGAGGCGATTGATTACTGTTAAACTTTGCAGGGTTAAGTTGTTAGTGAACTGGACGTCTTGTGTTATGTGGTACTCTCCCCTATCGATAAATATCAAGTCCTCTGGTATTTTCGCGCCTGATAAATTCGTCGCGTTCAAGTTTTCCACGTGCAAAGTATCGAAAAAGTATTCACCGGATATATTCTGATCGCCAAATGTACGTAAAGCGTATCTATTTAAAGTCGGGACATCGACTCCGTTGATAAATCCAGACACGAACACTCTCTTCGCGCGCAAGTTCTGAACGTTCGTTAAAATTTCTGATCCTCTCGTGAAATTGTTTATGTCGGATGTTCGCAGCTTGTTCAAGTAATCGGTCGAGAGTTGATGAGCGATGATTTTCGTTGTGTTCAAGCTTCCTGCCATTTCTTGATCCCCGGATTTTAACAGCACGTTTCCGGTGTGGAAATTCACGTCTCCCAATTTCCCGGCAACGTGGACACCATTTTTGAACGTGACGTTTCCATTAACAATGATGTTATTCAGGTGATGGTCTTTATTTGTGTAGACCAAGTTTTGCGCGGATTTTCCATTGATAAAACCCGGCGCAATCGAATTTTCCACAATGATATTATCCACCACAAACGGACGCTTGGTTTCGAACGGCCCGTCAATCCTTATGGCGTTTTGTAAGAAGTTTGCAATGTCGATATTGTTTATGGTGTTGGCGTGCAGCGTTTCAAAGAAATTTCCGTTATTTCGTAGTATGAGTTTGTTGACGTGCAAGTCTCCTTCGAGAATATTTTTAGGTAAAGAGTGTACAGAATTTTGTATTGCTTCTTCGATGGCTTCGAGTTCAAATCTGTTTAACTTTATTTGCGAATCCAAGATGTTTATTTTCTGTATGATGGCCGAGTCGAGGAATATTGGTACGTTTATCTGCAATGATTTAAAAAATTATTTTAAATGAGGATGTATTAATCCTCAATACTAAGAAACAAACAAACCTGATCAAAGACACGGAAAGATTTAACACCAACAGCTAAAGATGGGACAAAATACAAGTTTGAAAAAGCAATTAATTTTAAGTACTTAGGAGTTACAATAAGTAGTAACGCAGAAGATTAAAATGAAGTTAAAGAAGGATTAGCTCAAGATGCGTTGGAGCATTAAGACAATTGCTGAACTCAGAGAACATATCCCGAAATGCAAAAGTGAGAATATATAAATCAGTAGTCAGACCAGCAGTACTGTACGGGTGCGATCTTAAGAAGATGAACAAGAAAGAGATGGAAGCCTTGAAGGTATGAGAAAGAAAGGTGTTGAGGAGATATACAGAGGACGAAAGGTGGAAAACATGTGGGAATAAAGGACCAGCCAAGAACTGATGATGGGTCCATACACAATAATCACAAATTTCATAAAGATACAAAGAGTAAGCTGGCTGGGACACGTCTATAGCTTATCGACAGAAACCAGGAGAGTGCAAACAGGTGGTGTGAAGAGAAGACGTAGAAGAGGAAGGCCCAGGACAAAGTGGATGGAAGCGGTGTAGAGATCTGGAAAGACTGAGAATACAAGATCGGAGGCTAGAAGTAATTGGTAGAGAGAAATGGAAGAGGATTTGTGGAAAAGCCATGGGCCAACTAGACCTGGATAACTAATTTTATTTATTATTTTAAAAGCTCTTGAAGAGATTTACATGAGTAGTATTAATCATCAATAATTTCTGAGTCTAAAAGCGTCTTGGGTCAACAAATGTTTGATTAACGTTACCCAAAAAACCTTCCAGGGTTTATGAGTTTCTACAAAATTTAAGAAAATATTGTGCTTTGCACATCCCTTAAAATTTTTCCCGTTATTGTTTTACCCCGTGTATCTTTCTACTTACACTTTGTCTTGCGTGTATATTTGAAGCATTTCCGTAAGGTAAGTCGATGTAACTCATTTGGTGGACGTTATCAGTGTCTCTCCTAATTTTTCGAACTTCTGTCTGATCAAAATCTTGCAGTGTTTGCTTACACCACCTGTACATATCCTCGTGAAACTTGTTCAGCATGTTTTGATTCGTAAATTTTGGTTGAAACACGTTCATCATGCTTCCATCATCATTTTCGTTTGCGATTACTGGAAAATAACGATAAAAAATTGTTCGCAAAGTTTGGGTTGTACCCACCAATGATTGGTTGGTTGTTGAAGGTGTATGTATGCATTGAATTAATGCCTTTGGAGAAGGCTTCCTTGGTGTACTGAACGGGTGCTTCTGTGAATCGCCACCCGTCGTATTGCAAAGATTTTATGCCCTCGAATTTGCAAGCCACTAGCAAAACGAATTCACCGTTGGGGCCCTGAAAATTCATTTTAGGCACAAAAATTTACCAAAAAAAGGTTTTTGAAACTAACAACCGGGATATTTGAAAGATTTTCATAGTTTCTGCTGATCCAGAACGTATCTAGATTAACCAAAATATGTTTCACAAGCAAAAAAAAACATTAAAATACAATTTTTGAATACTGAAACTTTTTAAAATGTCAACACAATGGAAATTTAACACATTACGTACAAGAAACTAAATATTAAATGTATTTTACTACTCGATAAAGCACGCAGTTAAAAAAAATCTTATTTGTTGGATACTCACTGTTACAGGAAGCCATTCTGTTGCTCCATTTAATGTAAAACTTTGAAATGGAATAAAATAATCATCGACATATTTATAAGCGATTGATGTAGTCTCAAAATTAATTGTACCGTTTTCTGTAAAAGATTAATGTATCATTTCACATGTCATGGAGTTTTTGTGGTATATACCTGTGTTATAATTGTTGGCAATAAGTAGAAAATTTTCTTGTACATTGTTGTGTTTGAAGTTGAAAAATTTTACGTCCGTAGCCGCCTTTGTTAATAATTTTTGATGGGATATGAATTGGTTCTTGTGCAGATCATATTTGAATATTTCAGAAAAAATGTTGGTCTCACCTAGAATTTTATTAACATTAAGTCAGTGCTTTAGTTTGTAGCTACTGGTGAGTGGGACAAGGAAACGCCATACTTTTAATTCCAACAATAGGAAAGTTATAGGAACTGGAATTGATTTTTTTGTGACCTTGGTTTTACTTTGGAGCGGGAATGAAGCTCCAAAAAAATACTCAAACGTGAAGAGCTTTCCCCTATTATACAGGGTGTTTCTTAAATATTGCGAAAAACTTTGGGAGGTAATTCCTTATTGAAAATTAATGGGGGGCTTTTATGTAATTATTTTCCCTTAGACGTCTCCTTTTGGAATTACGCCCCCCTAAAAAGGAGTGGTAAAATTAGGTTTTTATTGTATTTCTCAAATTTGAATATATGTAGGACAATGATATTTGGTAGATGTTTTCTGTTATTTCATTACCAAGATCGTTTTGGAAGTTTGCAACTGCCAAAAAGTGAGAATTTACTATCACAAAAGGCACTATTCTTCTTACGCCATGGGTTTTGATGTGGTGCATTATATCAAAGTGGTTGCCCATCCATTCATAAATGGGAGATTCTATGTCGTAAATTGTTTTTTCTGGATTACTAAATTTTTCTTGGGATATAGCCATAAATATTTTGTTTTTCTCTTCCCTATAAATATCACATTACTGTATTTAGTACTTAAGTAGGGTAATATTTTAAATAATAGAGATATGACAATCATTTACTTAAAAAAATCTAAGATAAATTCTGTAAACGTGTTTACCCATTTGTTAATTCTGAAAGCCATTAATGATTCTGTAAACATATTTAACTATGTGTGTTCTTATTTAAAAACAATTATTTATTAATAAAAAAGTCAAATCTTTAAGCTGAACATTCAAAACGTATTTACCAAATGACAACATCGCTGGCATAATCAACATCCAAACTTTGTATCTTGGACAGATTTTCTTTCAAATCAAACTGGAAAACTCCAGTTTTTTCATGAAACTTTTCGCTGCTCTCAGTATTTTCAGCCACAGTTATGTATGTGAAATTCTGAGTCGTGTGCAATCCCAATTTTACACCATTTATTACTGGAACTTTTTGTATTATGTTAAAAGCAGAATTCTGCAATTTAAAAAAAAATCTAATTCTGTTAGACTGGAGCTGCAATACATTCCTATCAAAGAAGGCTTGGTCAAAACTTATGTCAAGCTAAATATCAAAAAATAATTAATGTTCATGCTGTATGGTTTTGTTGACGTGAATTTAACTTCTAATAGGGTAATTTTGCTTGGTTCAAATACAATTATTTACACAAACTGAAAAATTAATTGCAAAAATTGTTAACATTTACCCTTAAGTTACAGTTACTCTCAAGTATAATTTACCATAATTACCAATTACCCCTAATTTGCATCTATTCCCAAATAATTCACATTTACCCCTCATTTCAATTTTTTTTCGAATAATGTAGTTACCCCTAATTTACCATTAACTCTTCAAAATTAATATACCTCTTATTCATTTACAGTCGCCTTTAATGTGCATTAATTACCCCAAATTTATAGTTAACCACAATTTACCCCTAATTTACACTTACGTCTTGCTAATTGTCGACCATAATTTACAGTTGCCTCTAGCTTGAATGTATCCGTAATTGATACTTACCCCCAATTAACATAGAGTTACCCCATAATAATATAAGTTTACCTTTAATTCGTTATTACCCCAATTTACCCATAATTTAAATTCTTAATTGGAAGTAACCCAAAATATACAGAGATCCTTAATTAATTAGCAGGATTTACCTTTAATTTACAATTAACCCTACAACACAGTTACCCCAATCAATGGGCAGTTGCCACCTGTTAATTTATATCTGATGGACAGTTACCACCAATTAATTTATACTGCACCAATTAATTTTAGTTACCATATTACGATTTAATTACCCCTTATATACAATTACCCTAATTGCTTACATTATATCTGAAGATAACCAAATTGTTTGCTGTATTATTATGATGGCACTCGAGGGCAGCAGCATACCAGGTTTTAACATTTCCTTGATCGTGCTGAAACAGTTGGATGTCCTTCGGATATTTGGTTTTGATGCTGAATAGTGGTACAAAACCTTCGAGCATGTAAACGCCTAAAATAATTT
Source organism: Elmis aenea (assembly GCA_947652605.1). Classification (NCBI taxonomy): domain Eukaryota; kingdom Metazoa; phylum Arthropoda; class Insecta; order Coleoptera; family Elmidae; genus Elmis; species Elmis aenea. The sequence goes on from OX393581.1 coordinate 52,456,678, forward strand.
TTTTGTTACAGTAACATGGGAGATGCCGCAGGAGAAACAGTTATAACTACGGCCGGTTTAAAAGACAATCTACAAACGCAGCTATCGGAGCTTGAGATGTTACAGTCGATGTTCTACAATCCCGGAGAGATTCGAGTCGATGATCTGGGGGCACTTAAGGATATAACAGAATTTGTCGATGGCAAAACGACGGTAATCCCACCCTTCCTCGATCTCACCATCAATATACTCATAAACGAATTAAAATTCGAGCTTTGCATAAATCTGTCCCACGATTATCCCGACACGGAACCCGACGTTTACGTCAGAAACCATAAATTAAACAGAACCCGACACGCTCAGCTAAACAAAGATTTATCCGACCATATCGGCGGATTAGAAAGAAGCGTCCCTTGTATTTTTTCTGCAGTGTCGTGGTTGCAAGATAACAGCTCTAATTACATCGAACTGGATCAGGCGGTTCCAGTACCGGAAATCGTTAAAGACGAAACTTTGGTCCGTTACTGGATTTATTCTCATCATATTTACAGCAAGACAAAACGGCGCGAAATTTCGGACTTGGCCGATACTTTGCAGATCACCGGGTTTTGTATGCCCGGAAAACCGGGCATAATTTGTGTCGAGGGACCCGCTAGTGATTGTGCGGAATGGTGGCAGGCAATCAAGTCGATGAACTGGAAACGAATATTTTGCAAAATAACCGAAGAGTGTAAAGAGGAAAAGGATGAGTTTTTGAAGTTCACCACGTTCGAAGAGAAATTGTTCCAGAACACTAATGTTATGTGTACTCACATGGACATGGGAGAGTTGTACAAGTTTTTAGAGGATCATAAATGTGCGTATATTTTTAAGGATTTGTTTGGCGTAGAAGTTAAAAATTCTGCTTAGTTTAGTAATGTCCCTATGGTAATTATTACTGTATCAAAATGGTACAAAAATTTTAATATTCAAGCTAGAATTATTTGAGCGATAAGTTTTAGATATTAATATATACAGGGTGTCCCAGAAATTATTACCACCTTGATTATCTCTTTTGTTTTTAAAAATCTAACCTATTATTAAATGATGGTAACAACTGCAAAAGAAAAAGTTAGCACAAGACAGAAAGACTTGGAAGAAAATCAGCACAACACAACCCAACAGTCCTACACCTAGAGCAGAAGGACTCATGACTAAAGAAATAAAATAAAAACAAAGAATTGAATAGCTAAAATGCATTTAAAAAATTTAACTTTCATATACCATTGCATGCAAATTTTGCCCCATTTAATATTATAAAAGGTTTGTTGGAGTTATTTTAAAAAACAATCAAGTTGATAATGATATAAGGAACACCCTGTATATAAGTTTAATAAAATCTCTGCCAATGAAGACACGAGAGTCTTGAAACTAGTATAGAAAAGGTTCCTCTAATAAATAAGATAAGTGATTTTTTACTTGTACATATTTAAACTATGATTAAGCATTTAAAAATTGTGAATTTTAGCATTTAATTTCATGCAAACGAATATAAAATTATTTGAGTCTTATTTATGAGCAGACAATTTCCAAAAACCTTGTGAATTTGATTTCAAAGTAAAAAATAAATTTAAATTCAGTTGATTTTTAATTGATTAATAACTCATTAATTTATGTTTATATATTATTAGTTGTTAATATTGGATGATATGCTATTGATGGGTCAAAGGGGAAATAGGTAAAATTAAATTTAAATCCCCTTTGGCCAGAGTAGTTAATCACCTTAAAGGTTCTGTAAATTAAAATCTAAAACCTACCCAAGTTTCATAAATTGCCAAAAAATTACCAAAAAGTTCATTAATAATTTTCCATAAATTACTCGAATGTAGTTACCAAACCATTACCAATTCATACCAAAAAACTGTCTATAAATTACTAAAAATTGTGCTTAAATTGAAAAAAAGTATTCAAAATTACCCAAAAATAGCCCCAAGTTACCAAAAAATTACCGAACCTTATTTATTATAATTAAAAGGTGCTTAACTGCTCTCTGTGGTTTCAATTACCCTAAGCTGTGATATCTAAAATGTCCATTTAAGCAATCAATTACCTTACAAATTACCCTAATATTTTATTATTTTTAACGATTTTATTATAGGTTTTAATTGCAACCACAACCAGAGAAACAACAATTTTTAACAATAATTATGCAAACTTGATTGTTCTCTTAAATTTTAGTTACAAAAAAATGTATGGAATGTAAGAATAATCTATCTATATAATGTAATTTTGTAATATGAATATTTTACTTACCTATATGGTCTTTAGCGAGTGTGTTCATGCTGTCGATATGCAAACTTCTCCTAGTCACTTTATGCTCAGCTAAGGTATAAGTTTTTTTTACCTGTTGCATGTAGTTATCGATTTGTGTATCAAGAAACTGTTTGGATTCTTCAAAAACCGTTTGATCTGTTTTATATTGTTAATTGATTGTAAATAGCTGTAATTTTTTGTATAGTTTTATACTTACTATTTATATAAGGAATTTCTTTAAGGTTTTTAAAGAAATTAGTTGTTAGGTCTATCAGATGTAGTTGTAAATTGTTAGATATTATTGTGCCCATGGTATAAAAATTAAGCAATATTATTGCTGTGAGCATGTCTTTAAACTTCATGTTTTTTAATACTTCTTTTAATAATTTGCATATATTTAATCTAAACTGTATACATATACGAATACTGCAATGTAGATTTAAGCTGAATAAATCTGGCTAATTGTGTTCAAAAGACAAATATTTATCTGACCACATGAAGATTATCAACAGAGGTATTAACCTTGAAACCATTTTTTGTACTCGTTTTTCCAATAAAGAAGATATTACAAAATCAATGCTTGTTTTAACCAAATAAATATATATATATATTATGTATTAGGGCGGTACCTATTATTTTTACATAGTTACTAGCTGTTTGTTTTCAATTTTGTTCAACCAGGAATCATTTTTAATTTCAGTTTTGTTTTTAAGTACTGAATCGATCATATTGATTTAAATTATTAACTAATGGGTGCCTTTTTTTTTGTTTAATATACCCTCTTTTATTTGAAGACTCCATTTAACGTGTCCTTTTTTATTTAAAGTATTCTTCCATGGAGTAACCTTTTATTACATACATGGCGTCCCCCCAAATAACATTTCCAGCACTGAACTTTTTCCAAAAGTTTAGAAGAACTGTAAAAATTAATTTAGCCGTTTTTAAAGAAACTGAAGGTACAAATGCATTTTGTAAAAAGTAACTGTGAAAAATCGTTTCCAAACTGACGTATAAAAGCAATAATTACATATAGATCAAATTTTCGCGCTTTTTTCCTCATTCCTAGACGAAATTCTGGATGTCGATTTGATTTACCACCTTTAATAAACTTTGTAATTTTTAGTTGAGTATATTGCCGTGATTTTTACTTACGCGGCGCCACCAATCGGGTTCACTTTCAAAAAAGACTGGTGGCAAAATCAGTAACTAATTCAAGGTCGAATTGCGGTCAAACTTGTAAACAATTCTCTGAACTGAAAGGTTTGAAGGTCATTCAAGGTGACTAAAAAATAGCATACGAGGTCTCACCGAGAAATTCGGTGACGTATTTGTAATTAAAAAATGTCATACATGGTCTCGCCTAGAAATTCTGAGACAATTATTAAACTTATTGATTTTTTTAATTTTACATAAAATATTACCACAATGCGCACCTTCAAATTAGTTCCCTTGTACAACTGCAAACATTATCAAGTATTTGTTCAATAAAATCGAAAACATCTCAGTCTATAAAAAAATTTGTAACTCCGTTATTAGCCGTCAGAAAATTTTAATTCGGTGTTCAAAATGTAGCTAAAAGACTGGCGCAAATAAAACTGCAATCCAGGTGGGTACAACCTCTGTCAATAGAAAACTGCGAAGGGCACTTTTAATTCGAAGACAATCATTACGATCTCGCTTATTATTAGAGACAGAACTTAGCTTTAAATTCGGAAATAATAGTCAGTAGTCAGTGTCATGTTATTTTTTTGGTATTAGTTATCAAACTAAAATTATAAAAACTTAATAAGATATGTTTTGTAATTCGTCTATTTGCAGCAGTCTGTTTTTAACGTTTAAAGGAGTCTCAAACATCAACATACGATTCAAGACAATAAATACTATGAAGAAATTCGGATCCTGAAAACGATGTATCACAAACTCAGAGTAGTTCTTCACCCCCATCCCCCATGTAATGAAGATCAGTCTTTGACCTATTTAACTAGAATTCCTAAAAGCATAATAAATTTATTTACGGTAGAAGATTGTAAGACGTTTGCCAGGTAATGGTAATACACTATGTAGTTGGTACATTAACACCTTGTTAATAAAATTATATTTTAAGAAGGGTTCAACAAGCGTAGATAACACGAAAAGTGGGATTTTCTTGATTTGGTTCTTTGAAGAAAAAGTAAAAAACTAATAATAACTAGACAATCGGTGTTGTAAAGTATTTAAGATGGTTTGAATATCTGTAATATATAACAGTTTAATGATTATAAATGAAATACAAGGCTATATTACACACTGAACTTTTTTCAAAAGTTTAGAAGAACTGTAAAAACTAATTTAGCAGTTTTTAAAGAAACTAAAGGTACAAATGCATTTTGTAAAAAGTAATTGTAAAAAATCGTTTCCAAACTAACGTATAGAAGCAATAATTACATGTACACCAAATTTTCATGCTTTTTTCCTCATTTCTAGACGAAATTTTGTGTGTCGATTTGCATTTACCACCTTTAATAAACGTTGTAAGTTTTAGTTGAGTATATTGCCGTGATTTTTGCTAACGTGGCGCCACCAATCGGGTTCACTTTCAAAAACGACTGGTGGTAAAATCAGCAACTAATTCAAGGTCGAATTGCGGTCAAACTTGTTTTAATGTTTATTATAACTCAGGTTTATTAATACAGTACAGGTTTATTAATACAAGTCAATAACTAACGTAACTGTGTAACACTAACAACTATCATGTACAACTATATAGGTTAGGTGTACATCGACTACTCCCTACATCTACATCTACTACATCTACAACATCTTCCTTCTTTTAAATTACTTATCCTAACTCATAGTCTTCCAAGTATTTAGGTTTATTTATTTTTCTTCCTAACCTCGTTGCGTTTTGTTCTTCCTTGTCATAAATGTGAACTGTTGTTTCCTCTTTGTTTGTTTCCTGGTCTTTAGTCCCCTCTTCAATTTCAGTACTTCTATCAATGGGTGTATTTAATGATCTTCTGATATGCCTAGAATTTCTTCTTACTGTTCTTCCCTCTTCATTTCTCAGAATGTAAGATCTTGGTGTTTCATGTTTCCTAATTATTTGTGCTGGTACCCATTCTTGATCCCTTCTATACGTTACATTCTGTCCCCGTTCGAATTTCGTTTCTGCTCTGGCTCCTTTATTATAATGACGTTCAATTTTAACATTTCTGCATTCCTTTTTGTACTTTACATCCTTTTGTATTTCAGGATTCAATAATTTCCTTACTATTGGAATTTTGGTCCTTAATCTTCTGCTCATGCACATTTGTGCCGGTGATATTCCTATACTTGTTATTGGTGTATTCCTGTATTCCATTAGACCAGTTAACAATTTGTCATTTGTTCCTACCTTTCTTAATATGTTTTTACTGATTTGTACGGCCTTCTCTGCCATGCCATTCGACTGGCTGTAGGTCGGACTACTTGTTTTTACTTTAAAATACCACTCCTTGGCAAATTGATTAAATTCATAAGACGAGTATGGTACATTATCAGCAAAAAATGTTTCAGGTACTCCATGTGTTGAAAATATTATCTTCATTTTATTTATTATTGTTCCTGCTGTTTTGTCCTTTATTTTGTGAAGCTCAATCCAGTTAGAATAGTAGTCTATTAGAACAACATAACTTTTTCCACCATAGTCTAATATGTCACTGAATACCTTTTGGAATGGATACTCCGCCATTTTATGCTGTATCATCGTTTCTTTCCTTTTTCCTATTCTAAACCTTTCACAAATTTGACACCCTTCCACTTCACTTTCAATTTCTCTCATCATACCTGGCCAAAATAATACTTCTCTAGCTCTTTCTTTACATTTCGATATTCCAAAGTGTGCTTCGTGTATTACTTTTAGCATATTCTCTCTCAAAGTTTTTGGAACTATTACTCTATTTTCAATGAAAATTAATCCTTTGTGGATACTTAATTTATCCCTATGTTTCCAGTAATATTTTAATTCTTCATCTACGTTCCCTTTTTTGTTTGGCCAACCGTTGTAATGTGTGTCTATCAATTTCTTTAATATTTCGTCTTTGGCTGTTTCTTCTCTAAATTCTATTTTTCTTTCTCCCGACATTCTCATATACTCATATACTTCGTGTACTACATCTTCGATGGTTTCATCATCTTCCACCTGATGTTTCAAATATGCCCTTGACAATGTGTCTGCAATATGCAAATCCTTCCCCGGTACATACTTTAATTCTATTTCATATTTTATTAATTTTAATCTCATTCTCTGTAGTCTACTGCTAGGTATGTCACCAACGGACTTGTTAAATATTGTAATTAATGGTTTGTGGTCGGTGTGTACTATGAATTTTCTGCCATACACATAATAGTGATATTTCTTGACCGCAAACACGATAGCTAGCATTTCCTTTTCTATTTGTGCATATCGTTTTTCCGTTTCTGTTAAACTCCTTGATCCATACGACACTGGTTTATTATTCTGAGACATACAACAACCTAAACCGTCTTTGCTTGCGTCTGTTTGTATAGTGACATTTTCCTTTGCATCAAATGTTGACAGCACTGGTGCAGTAGTTAATATCTCTTTGATTTTTTCTAGTGCCTCCTTATGGCTCTTTAACCACTGAAATTCAACATCTTGCTTTAACAATTCTCTTAATGGGGCTGTTTCTTGAGCAACATTAGGAATGTAATTTCTTAAATAATTCACCAATCCCAATATCCTTTGTAGTTCTTTTTTATTCGTTGGTTCCCATAAATTTTTAATTGCTATTATTCTACTTTCGCTAGGTCTTACACCTTCTTTAGAAAACTTATGTCCTAAATATTTTACCTCTTTTAGTTTATATTGTAACTTACTGCCATTAAACTTTATATTCTTTTCCTTAGCCCTTTGCATTATTTTCTCTACAATTTTATCATGTTCTTTTTCATTGTCGGCAGCAATTATTAAGTCATCGAAGTAAACCGATACTCCATCTATATCTCCAAAATTCTTTACATTAATCTTTTGAAATAGTTCTGGTGCCATTTTTAATCCAAATGGAAGTCTCTTAAAGTAATAGCATCCCAAAGGTGTACTAAATGTGCACAATTCTTGACTTTCTTTTTCTAATTCAATGTGGTAAAACCCATCTTTTAAATCTAGTACTGTAAAATACTCTTTACCCTGTAATTTTGTTGATATTTCCTCATATGTCGGAATTGGATAATATTCTTTAATAGTTGCTTTATTGAGTTCACTTGGATCAATGCAAATTCTTATTGACTTGTCTGTTTTTTCTGTAATAACAATATTGCTTACCCACTCTGATGGTTTCGTACTTTTCCCTATAATACCCTGTCGCTCTAATTCACCAAGTTTCTCTTTCAGTTTTTCGAGTAATGCTAACGGTATTCTTCTGGCTGGTCTCGCAACTGGCTGTGCATCTTCTTTTAAAACAATCTTGCACTTTTCAGTAAATTTGCCTAGTCCTGTAAATACATCAGAGTTTTCCAATATAAATTTCTTTCTTTCATCTGTTTCTATGTTATCTACTCTTTTAAGCAACTTAAATTCTATACATGCAAATATTCCTAACAATGGTTTTGAACAATTTTTTACAACTATAAACTCAATGTTTTTAGAAATACTCTTACACGTTACATTTACTGTTATTTTACCCAAGTTATCTACTTTATGTCCAGCAAAAGCTACTAATCTTGTACTATTTTGCCTTAATGGAATGTACTTATTACTAGCTCTTTGTATATAATTATAATCATCTACTGATATTAAATTTACTTCGGCACCTGTGTCCAACTTAAATTTAACCGGTATATTTTCTACAAACAGTTTTTCACTCCAAAACCTTTCTGTTTCCCACGAGCTAACTGAATCAACAAATATGTAATTATTTTGATCACCTACTACCTCTTTAACTCCATTATTTTGATCAACTACTACCTCTTTAACTCTTTTATTTCTGCAAACTAATGCAAAATGGTTAAACTTGAAGCAGTTCGTACACTTTTTACCATATGCAGGACACTGTCCTCGTAAATGCCATTTGTTACACTTCCTACATGTCCATTCACTTTTTTCTTTATACCCACGATTATTTCTTTGCATTTCTTGTTTCTTATTTTCTTTGAACCTCTGTCTTTCTGTTTGCACAGTATCCACATTTGAGCCGTTGTTTTGTACTTTCCGAACTTGTGTCTTTAATATTTCTTGAGATCTACATAAATCCACACATTTTTCCAATGTCAACTCTTCCTGATTCAACAATTTTTCTTGTACTTGCTTGGTTTTTATTCCCAACACAATTCTATCCCGTACCATTTCATTCGGGTTTGTGAATTCACAAGTTTTTACTAGACTTTTTAAGTCCTGTAGGAAATGATCGAATGGTTCACTTTCCTTTTGTGACCTATTATAAAACTTAAATCTTTCATAGATTATATTTTTCTTCGGGTTCATGTAGCTACTAAATTCTTGTATTACTTTTTCGTAATCTTTTTTTTCTTGTTCACTTAGGGTAAAATTGTTGTATATTTCAACTCCTTCCTCTCCAATCGTGTTTAACAAGATGGCCACTTTTACTTCCCCGGTTTTCCTGCTTTTCTCTGTTGCCAGTAAATATATCTCGAAAGCCTGCCTAAATTTTTTAAAATTTTCACTTAGATTGCCTTCGAACGCCATTGCTTTCGGTAGCCTGGCTGCGGACTCCATTTTGATGCTTGTTGATTTTCCACGTTGAAATCATGCACACTCAAAACTTTTTACGTTCTATTTTGTATTTTTTTTTTTTTTTTTTTTTACTTTACTGTACCTTTCCCGACTGCGCCATGTTTTAATGTTTATTATAACTCAGGTTTATTAATACAGTACAGGTTTATTAATACAAGTCAATAACTAACGTAACTGTGTAACACTAACAACTATCATGTACAACTATATAGGTTAGGTGTACATCGACTACTCCCTACATCTACATCTACTACATCTACAACAAAACTTGGCAAAACTTGTAAACAATTCTCTAAACTAAAAGGTTTGAAGGTCATTCAAGGTGATTAAAACATAGCATACGAGGTCTCACAGAGAAATTCGGTGACGTATTTCTGAATTAAAAATGACATACATGGTCTCGCCTAGAAATTCTGAGACAATTATTAAACTTATTGAATTTTTTACATTACATAAAATAGTACCACTATGTGCAAATGATATGTTTCCATTTCGAAGGCAGAGGTGCAGTCAGGTGCAGTTTAACTGCTGCTATCCAGGTGTGTACAACCTCTGTTAATCAAAGCTGTTAATGAAACAGTGAAGGCCGATACTGATCAAATATGAATTTATAAAGTATAGTGGACTTCGGAACTTGAATAGAAATGTAACTTTTTTAGGTAACGAATGAGTTATTAAAAAATTGCTTCTGGATCGGTGCTGTCGAGAGACATTTAGGAGTAAAAATCCAATGGAAATGAAACCAAGCTGTATTTAGTTCCTAAACATGAATTTATAAAGTATAGTGGACTCAGTCAGTTGGGAACTTGCATGGAAATAATAAGTTTTGTTGTAGAGAATAAGTTATTAAAAAATTGCTTTTGGATCGGTAGCTGTCGAGTGACATTTATAAGTAAAAATCCAATGAAATTTAAACCAAGCTGTATATATGTCTTAAATATGGATTTATAAAGTATAGTGGACTCAGTCAGTTGGGAACTTGCATGGGAATAATGATTTTTGTTGTAGAGAATGAGTTATTAAAAAATTGCTTTTGGATCGGTGGCTGTGGAGTGACATTTATAAGTAAAAATCCAATGAAATTTAAACCAAGCTGTATATATGTCTTAAATATGGATTTATAAAGTATAGTGGACTCAGTCAGTTGGGAACTTGCATGGGAATAATGATTTTTGTTGTAGAGAATGAGTTATTAAAAAATTGCTTTTAGATCGGTGGCTGTCGAGTGACATTTATATGTAAAAATCCAATGAAATTTAAACCAAGCTGTATATATGTCTTAAATATGGATTTATAAAGTAAAGTGGACTCAGTCAGTTGGAAACTTGCATGGGAATAATAATTTTTGTTGTAGAGAATGAGTTATTAAAAAATTGCTTTTGGATCGGTGGCTGTGGAGTGACATTTATAAGTAAAAATCCAATGAAATTTAAACCAAGCTGTATATATGTCTTAAATATGGATTTATAAAGTATAGTGGACTCAGTCAGTTGGGAACTTGCATGGGAATAATAATTTTTGTTGTAGAGAATGAGTTATTAAAAAATTGCTTTTGGATCGGTAGCTGTCGAGTGACATTTATAAGTAAAAATCCAATGAAATTTAAACCAAGCTGTATATATGTCTTAAATATGGATTTATAAAGTATAGTGGACTCAGTCAGTTGGGAACTTGCATGGGAATAATGATTTTTGTTGTAGAGAATGAGTTATTAAAAAATTGCTTTTGGATCGGTGGCTGTGGAGTGACATTTATAAGTAAAAATCCAATGAAATTTAAACCAAGCTGTATATATGTCTTAAATATGGATTTATAAAGTATAGTGGACTCAGTCAGTTGGGAACTTGCATGGGAATAATGATTTTTGTTGTAGAGAATGAGTTATTAAAAAATTGCTTTTAGATCGGTGGCTGTCGAGTGACATTTATATGTAAAAATCCAATGAAATTTAAACCAAGCTGTATATATGTCTTAAATATGGATTTATAAAGTAAAGTGGACTCAGTCAGTTGGAAACTTGCATGGGAATAATAATTTTTGTTGTAGAGAATGAGTTATTAAAAAATTGCTTTTGGATCGGTGGCTGTGGAGTGACATTTATAAGTAAAAATCCAATGAAATTTAAACCAAGCTGTATATATGTCTTAAATATGGATTTATAAAGTATAGTGGACTCAGTCAGTTGGGAACTTGCATGGGAATAATAATTTTTGTTGTAGAGAATGAGTTATTAAAAAATTGCTTTTGGATCGGTGGCTGTGGAGTGACATTTATAAGTAAAAATCCAATGAAGTTTAAACCAAGCTGTATATATGTCTTAAATATGGATTTATAAAGTATAGTGGACTCAGTCAGTTGGGAACTTGCATGGGAATAATAATTTTTGTTGTAGAGAATGAGTTATTAAAAAATTGCTTTTGGATCGGTGGCTGTGGAGTGACATTTATAAGTAAAAATCCAATGAAGTTTAAACCAAGCTGTATATATGTCTTAAATATGGATTTATAAAGTATAGTGGACTCAGTCAGTTGGGAACTTGCATGGGAATAATGATTTTTGTTGTAGAGAATGAGTTATTAAAAAATTGCTTTTGGATCGGTGGCTGTGGAGTGACATTTATAAGTAAAAATCCAATGAAATTTAAACCAAGCTGTATATATGTCTTAAATATGGATTTATAAAGTATAGTGGACTCAGTCAGTTGGGAACATGCATGGGAATAATAATTTTTGTTGTAGAGAATGAGTTATTAAAAAACTGCTTTTGGATCGGTGGCTGTCGAGTGACATTTATAAGTAAAAATCCAATGAAATTTAAACCAAGCTGTATATATGTCTTAAATATGGATTTATAAAGTATAGTGGACTCAGTCAGTTGGGAACTTGCATGGGAATAATAATTTTTGTTGTAGAGAATGAGTTATTAAAAAATTGCTTTTGGATCGGTGGCTGTCGAGTGACATTTATAAGTAAAAATCCAATGAAATTTAAACCAAGCTGTATATATGTCTTAAATATGGATTTATAAAGTATAGTGGACTCAGTCAGTTGGTAACTTGCATGGAAATAGTATTTTGTGTTGTAGAAAATGAGTTTTAAAAAAATTGCTTTGGTATCGGTGGCTGTGGAGTGACATTTATAAGTAAAAATCCAATGAAATTTAAACCAAGCTGTATATATGTCTTAAATATGGATTTATAAAGTATAGTGGACTCAGTCAGTTGGGAACTTGCATGGGAATAATGATTTTTGTTGTAGAGAATGAGTTATTAAAAAATTGCTTTTGGATCGGTGGCTGTGGAGTGACATTTATAAGTAAAAATCCAATGAAATTTAAACCAAGCTGTATATATGTCTTAAATATGGATTTATAAAGTATAGTGGACTCAGTCAGTTGGGAACTTGCATGGGAATAATGATTTTTGTTGTAGAGAATGAGTTATTAAAAAATTGCTTTTGGATCGGTGGCTGTGGAGTGACATTTATAAGTAAAAATCCAATGAAATTTAAACCAAGCTGTATATATGTCTTAAATATGGATTTATAAAGTATAGTGGACTCAGTCAGTTGGGAACATGCATGGGAATAATAATTTTTGTTGTAGAGAATGAGTTATTAAAAAACTGCTTTTGGATCGGTGGCTGTCGAGTGACATTTATAAGTAAAAATCCAATGAAATTTAAACCAAGCTGTATATATGTCTTAAATATGGATTTATAAAGTATAGTGGACTCAGTCAGTTGGGAACTTGCATGGGAATAATAATTTTTGTTGTAGAGAATGAGTTATTAAAAAATTGCTTTTGGATCGGTGGCTGTCGAGTGACATTTATAAGTAAAAATCCAATGAAATTTAAACCAAGCTGTATATATGTCTTAAATATGGATTTATAAAGTATAGTGGACTCAGTCAGTTGGTAACTTGCATGGAAATAGTATTTTGTGTTGTAGAAAATGAGTTTTAAAAAAATTGCTTTGGGATCGGTGGCTGTGGAGTGACATTTATAAGTAAAAATCCAATGAAATTTAAACCAAGCTGTATATATGTCTTAAATATGGATTTATAAAGTATAGTGGACTCAGTCGGTTGGGAACTTGCATGAAAATAATAATTTTTGTTGTAGAGAATGAGTTATTAAAAAATTGCTTTTGGATCGGTGGCTGTCGAGTGACATTTATAAGTAAAAATCCAATGAAATTTAAACCAAGCTGTATATATGTCTTAAATATGGATTTATAAAGTATAGTGGACTCAGTCAGTTGGTAACTTGCATGGAAATAGTATTTTGTGTTGTAGAAAATGAGTTTTAAAAAAATTGCTTTGGGATCGGTGGCTGTGGAGTGACATTTATAAGTAAAAATCCAATGAAATTTAAACCAAGCTGTATATATGTCTTAAATATGGATTTATAAAGTATAGTGGACTCAGTCGGTTGGGAACTTGCATGAAAATAATAATTTTTGTTGTAGAGAATGAGTTATTAAAAAATTGCTTTTGGCTCGTTGCTCTCGAGCGACATTTATTAGTAAAAATCCAAAAAAATTAAATAAAGCTGTTATAAGGTCTCAAATATGAATTTATAAAGTATAGTGGACTCGGTCAGTTGGAAACTTGCATGGAAATAATAATTTTTGTGATAGAGAATGAGTTATTAAAAATTTGCTTTTGGATTGAACCTGTCGAGAGACATTTAGGAGTAAAAATCCAATGAAAATTAAACGAAGCTGTTATTAGGTCTCAAATATGAATTAATAAACTATAGTGGACTCGGTTAGTTGGGAACTTGCATGGAAATAAAAATTTTTGTGATAGAGAATGAGTTATTAAAAAATTGTTTTTGGATCGGTGGCTGTCGAGAGTCATTTATGAGTAAAAATCCAATGAAAATTGAACGAAGCTGTATTTAGGTCTCAAATATGAATTTATAAAGTATAGATGATATGGTCAATATTGGGTTTTGTGTTTGCCGTATGAGTTTGTGGTGGATGTCGCTCAGATTAACTGGGAAAACTACGTGGAAATTATGTTTTGGGAATTAAACAGTAAAACAATTACTCATTAACATTATTAGCACAAACACGCATCTATTTGCTATTGTAGTTGATTAATTACACTTTTTGTACAAATGACATGCGTTACGTCGATGAAAATAAAAAATCTTGATTTTTCAACGATTTAATTACGCCTACTTAAATACAAAACGCAACCCACTTAGCAGGTTGCGCCTACATAGGTATGCAATGTGCTTAACAAAACGCCTACTTTCGGCATTTTCAGGCAACCTGCGTAGCAATGACGCTAAATTAATTACATATCCATGTAGGCGTAACGTACACTATGCAACCCACTAAACGTTGCGCCTACTGATAGGCAACCACTACACAAAACGCCTTCATAGAGATGCAATATATTTGACATAACAGTTACGCAGGTTGTCTAAAAATGACAAAAGTAGGCGTTTTGTTCAGCACATTGCATACCTACGTAGGCGCAAGTGTTAGGTGGGTTGCGTTCTGTATTAATGAATCACAAAAATAGCTAAACAATACTGTTCTTATGGCAAACAAAATTAATTTCTGCAGTATACAGTACTAAGGTAATCGTAAACTTCAATAAAAATCAAAATAAATATGGTTAAGATCAAGTTATTAAAGATTTGGTTTTTGACTAGAACTGTCAAAACAGATTTATTAGTAAAAATCCAATAAAAATTAAACAATGCAATAGTGATGTCTCAAATATGAGTTTATAAAGTATACTGCACTAACTCAATCAAAAAATGAAATAAAAATCAAAATATATCTAGTAACCATCAAGTTATTAAAGATTTCCTTTTGTATCCGATCTGTCGAAACACATGTGTAGTAGACCGTGGTTAGTAGAAATCCAATAACAATTAAACCATGCTATATTTATGTCAAATGTGACTTTATTAAGTATACAGCACTAACTCAATCGAACAATGAAATAAAAATATATCTGGTAACCATTAAGTTATTAAAGATTTTGAATTGTATCAGTTTGTTAATGATAAAAATTAAGAAATAATCTTTCAGTTTATCGTTAAAATAAGTTTATTCCTTCACACTTAAAAATGTAACATTTTCACAATATACACCAATAAATAATACAATTTACATAAAACCTAAAATTTAATAATACAGTTTTTCACCTAATGGTGGCAAATTGTTGAAAAGCAACTGTTGAAAAACGAGCAAAGTTATCTAACGCTATGCTTTGTCCTTCCATTGGACTATGTATTTTTATCTGCCGCATATGGGTGTCTCTACCATTCTGGTGATTACTCGTTACCGCTATCTGTATCATAAACATCCTCACCGGCTTTTCCCTTATATCTTTAATTGGTATATGTACCCAACCTAAAAAAAAACACATTACTACAATGTTTCAATTCCATAAAACTGCTATTTAAAATACCTGTTGGTTCCGTGAGCATTATTACTTCAATCTCTTGTAAATCATTAAAATGCGTTCCTACTCTAATCGAGATACGACTTGGTGTATAACTCTCATCCAATTTATAATCCGTATATATAAAAATATCACTGACTGTAGTTTTACGTTGAAACTGAATATTAACTAAATGCGGTAACTGTCCATCGGACTGCCAATAAGTATCCATACGGTCATCTCGTAACTGTTCAACTCCAAATCCTGAACATGATAAGGGTGAAATTACACATCAGCTACATAAAAAAAATCAAGTTACGGCTACACAAATTAATAACCTGGTTTGCAGGACGACAAGCTCCATATTGCTTGTGAACCAACTTCTCTTACATGTCCTGTGCGTTCATTTTTAATTGGATCTATTTCAGTATTACTTCTCATCTTGAAAATTTGCAAAAATTGTAGGTTATGTATTAACATATAAAGAAAAAGTTTGTAACGTATACATTTTCGGACCTTTAGCCAACATATTATACAACCTACAATAGAAATATTTCTTTTTATAAGTATTATTTTTTTAAATCATAAGTATGTACCTCAAACTCTAGATGTACGAAAATACACATTCTACAGCTTTAACATGCAATAAATCTTATTTGTATCCAAGATTTCTGGGTAAATTAAAATGCATGATTAGAAAAATTCGTCTAGGTATGGGAGCTCGTACCCCACATCAGCGATTAGCCTCTTTGCAAAAATTAATCGATTAAAAATAAACAAAATAAAGCAATAAAAATTTAAAATATGTAGTTTTTTAATCCCATATTTTACAAGTTAAATTGATATGAACACAAAAACGGAACATTTTAAAGCAATACAGCTTCAAAATGGATGTAAAAACCATTGATTTCAAATATCTACAATAGATATTAAATAGTCTTGCTTCTCTGCTATCTTTAACCCCCATTTATGGCATCCATAAATTTTACGATGTCGAATTGCCCCTCTTCATATTTTGATAATTCCCCAATATTTGCAAGATAAAAAGTATAATTAAACAAAAAATGTGCATTAAGTATTAGCAAAAAAATAGAAACTAATATACAATAAATTTATACAGCTAATTCGAATAAAATATTTTGTAAAACACGTACTATTCAAGGTCAATGCCATTGGCTCAACCTTGAGTGGTAGTCTAACTCATTATATTTTATCAGCTTTTAGTTGTGATTACAATTTCCCTGGAGCATGCAGTTATTTAGCTGTTGTGTATATATTAAATTTAGGAATAAATTTGTCAGCGAACTGTAATTTTTGCTACTGTATGTATCCTATAAATTCAAAATTACTTTAATTGTATCTACATTTGATTATTTTTTTCTTCCAGATTTTTACAATTACATATCTTTACGTTGGACCTCGTACCCTTTTAGACATATTTTTACAAATTTCATAGTTTAATGCAACTACATTTGCCAATTTTCCACTTGCGACATTAAAACAATTAAGGAAAAATGTCTTACAGGAAAACTGATTTTAAACGAGCAGAAGGTAATTATTCAACTTATAAGCTAATTATAATTACACGGTGATCATGCATTGTGTTAATGTTATGTCTAACAAACTTAATAGCCAATAAGTTGTATGTTACTCTATTAGCATTCAATTGTTTTTGACAATCACTAAACAATCGAATGTGGTAGACCATGCGTTATTTTTCATTTAAATATAACTATTAAATTACCGATAATAAGACACTTTTTAATCTACCAGTAAATTACAGTATCCACTAATATTTTTAATTTAATTTTTACCACATATCAATGTATTATAATAAATAATTGAACGTGTTGGACCATGTATTTCATTGCGTTTAATTATATATTAATATAATTATTACATTACCAACTATAGTATAGCGAAATGTGCTGTTATTTTAGATTTATTTTTTACTGCATATCAATGTATTTAATTGATTTTAACTCAAATTAAACAATTGAATGTTAACGCATGCGTAATTTTGCATTAAATTTTTGCTTTATTCAATTGCTGGCTAGAATGTAAATAATTGTAGAACTTCAATATTATTTTTTTTAGGATATATTCCCTTATTTGTCTTGTATCTAATCGATAAAAAATTAATTGAAAACAATAAATTGGATGCAAGCATAGCAAAAGAAGTGTACACCAATGAATTTAAACAACTGCATGATGTAAAGAAGTTTAGCTTTTCCAATATGGTTCATCACATGCGAATACTGCGTGTGTGCAATAACAGAAGAAAAATGAAATTGGTCCTTAATAAAGAAGAGTTAAAATATATAACTAAAAATGGAACACTTCGAGGTAAGAACCAATTTTTGTTTTGTTTAATAAGTGGAGCAAAGTAAAGGATGTACACTTTTAAAAATCTATTTTATGAAAAGTAATAATTGTTTTTTAAATCTTGGCTCAAGAAAAATGTATCAGTCTTCTTTATTTGTAAAACCAAATATTTAAGTAATTCCCATGGATAAGTAATATATATCTCTTACAAAACTCCAATCAATGACTAATATCTGTTTATCTATTGTAAAAAACTTTGAAAGCATTTGGTTGTTGAATGGAAAAATATATAAATAAATTATCCCCATTGTTAGCTACATTTAATAAATATTAACTGATATATATTATAATATAATAAATATTATCAGATAACTATTCATGAATAATCTTTATTTATGGAATCATGTGTAAGTACTGATAAATTTTGAAGCAATATTGACGACGCTAATGTTATCTGTATTTCCAATCAAGCATGAATTCGTGATTCATATAATTGCAAAAAGAAATGAAAAGGTGTCCATTTTTCCGTGGTAAGTTTAATTATGATAATAATAATAATAATAATAATGTAATTTATTTTAGCGATTTGCTAATTATGTTTACATTTTATTACATGTACATAAATATAAATATATAAAATTTAAAACTTTTCCTTAATATGACTACTGAGCTTACATCTAAACCTTACAATATTAGTTTCACTTTTAAGTTCACTTGATAAATCATTGTAAAATTTCAGTCCTTTATAAAAAAGAGAATTTTGAGTACAATTTCGTGTCCTGAATGGCAATTTAAAGTCTTTACAGTTTCTAGTCGGATAGTTATGAACATCAGAGTTTTGGGTTATATATTTTAACAAATAATTTGGAAGCAGGTTATTTATAATCTTAAAAATGAAAATAATCGTATTAAAAATTATCCGTTGTTTAATACTAAGCCACTGTAAAGTATTCAGCATCAGAGTAATTTTGGTGTATCTGGAACAGTGTAAAATAATTCTCATAGCCCTATTTTGCAATTTTTGAAGCCGGTCTAAATCATTAGTGTTTGCCAGAAATAAAATACTAGAGCAGTATTCAAACTGCGGTGCTATGATACTTTTGTATATTAAAATTTTAGTAAGGACTGGAAGTTTACTGCTTAATCTACCAAGAAAACCTATTTTTTTAGAAACCTTTTTAACTATATAATTAGTATTACTTTTAAAATCAAGCTTATCGTCTATTATTACACCTAAGTATTTAATTTCATTAACTCTATTTAATACTACACCATCCAATTCTATAAGTTGCTGATTACATTCTTATTGTTTATCACCAAGTAGTTTGTTTTGTCGACATTTATTTTTGGTTTGTTCGCCTTTAACCACGCTGACGATGTAACAGTCCAGTTTTGCTGTTCCTATTGCTATGATAGATGTTTACCTAATTCGATAGTATTTGTTTTTCTCTTTACAATGGTATTGCACTTGTTATCAAGAAACAAATGACAATACCTACAGCTGCATAAATAATTTTTGGACAGATAACAATTCCCATAATTTTGTGTAAATAAATAAATAAAATAGTTGGCGATGAATAAGTAGCTTTTGTTTTCATTATAAAATAAAACACTGTTACTGTTACAGCTCATTTGTTTTAAGAGCTATGAAGTCAGTTACACTGGGCTGAAGTTGGGCAGTTTTGTGCTTAATTTAAATTCGTAGAGAAAACCAAAACTCTGTACAATTTTTTTGCGTAAATAAATAACACGAAGGTTATTATATCAATTAATGACAAGAACTGAAATAATACTTGTGTGTGTTTGTAATTTAAATCAGTATTATTTTGAAATGTATTAAAACAATATTGGACGGGATTGTTATGTAAAAAAAAATGTATTTAATAGAAAATTTCCAGTGAAAATTCTATATTTTTAATGCACAAATAAAATACAGAATAATAGCCTTTTTCTAGTAATTGAAAGACATGGTAATTATTATAAAAATGTTGAAAATAGTTATGATACTTGACAATTTTTAAATTTTTTTCTTTATCTTCTAAAATTCTTTTATATAATTTTCCAGTCACACCTAGAAATGATATGCCTCTATAATTTTCACATTTTTCACTATCACCGGTCTTGAATATTAGTAATAGAAATAGTTTTATTGCTAAAATTAAAAATGACAAAGTTGGTGATTTTTTAAAATAGACAAAACCTCGTGACATAAAATCTAATTAGAGTAGCTTATAGAAAATGAACAGTTGCTCTGAGAAAGTGTTGTATAATTTCTTAATACCTCAAAGAGTAAAGGAAATACAACAGACAAACGAAAAACTATTTTTTCAGTTTTTTAAAAATTACTTCTGCAGTTTTGCATCAAGAAAACTGTGGCACTTTTTTAAAAATTCGAAATCAGTGTCGAATTTTGCATCTTTGCCCCAATTTAACGAGTTTAATTACCTTATAAAAAACGCGAGCCTCGAATATGGGACACCCTGTATATTGCGATATGATTTTGGGCATGCAAATAATTTATAATTGTTGACAATGTCATTTTCGTGTCAAAACTGAGTGTTTGCAGTTGTGGTCTAATGGCCAATTGTATGGTTTGTGAATACCTTATTTTAGACCCACTTAACATCAAATGTTACTCTTTTAATTAATTACAGCTAGCAGAAAGACGGACGATCCGGCTGATGATTATAAGTTAAAGCATGTGAAGCCCGTCATTGTCAACCAGAACGTGTCGTTCAAACATGAAAAAGAGAATTTAAAAATTATCACTGAAGAAGAGTGCAGCCCATGCAAAATCAAATTCAACGACAGTAAATCGTATAACGATCACATCGTTTCCGTGAAGCACTTATTGCACAACCAATACGCTACAAACAAGTATAAAAAGCTAGTTTTGCGTAATCTCCAATTTAATTAACCATGCAATTTTTAGGAAATCGTTAATTAATCCCATTAAAAATTTGGGCATAGAAATAGCCGATGGAAATGGCAGAATTCTAAAAGACATTATTCTATCGACCAATATCCAGAATACCTTGCAATTGAATATCATTAATAGCACAAAAGTCGACTATGAAATCGTCAGTATTATCGAGCTTAAACCTGCTACATCAGTTACTTGTGAAAATATTTTGCTTCCCTATCATCTACGATCGAAGTCACGGATGCATTTAACTATCACGGCATTATTTACCCAAAGCGATGCGTACATTTATCCTGTAGTTTTAGAAGTTAAAAGTGCCTCGGATAACAAGCAGACGTTTATTTTAAAAGAACTGGTAAGATACTTTGATTTTAAATAATTGTACTTAAAAGAAAATTGAAATGAATAAAACCACAGTCAAAGAACACTCAGAATTTTGTTATTACAGTTTGGGTGTAGACTAAAAAGTTTGAGAAGCACTGTTTGAACATCCCAATTTCAAAAAGAATATCTGGGTATTTTATTTGAATTTTTTTAAGTTTTTCTTCATATTTATTTTAATTTACAAATTATTCTACCCTTTTTATTTACCAATATAACATCAATTGTTTTGAAAAAGTTACAATGATATAATCAGTCCAGTTAAATTTCATGTTATATAAAACATCTGAATCAATAACAAAACAATTGATTTTTTAACAATAGAACCTCGAGCGTATAGCAATTGTGTTTTGTTTTGTTATAATTAGACTTGTGAAATGTCATGTACAGGGTGGACCAAATTCGAATGTTTTAAAGGGTTTAGTGGTTTATTAATAAATAAATAAATTTATAAATAAAAAAGTTATAATACATTTTCAAAAACATTGAAATTACAATGTCAATAATTAAAATTGTTTATAAATAGTCGCTCAAGGAACGCATGTATTATCTACAGCACGGTCGTTTTATGAAATTATTAAAAATTAAAACCAGCTTATTGAAAGACATATGCAAAACAATTTTTTTCATGTAAAGATGCGATGGATAAACTCTTTCTGTGATATACAAGTCAATAATTAAAATTGTTTATAAATATTCGCTCAAGGAACACATGTATTATCTACAGCACGGTCGTTTTATGAAATTATTAAAAATTAAAACCAGCTTATTGAAAGACATATGCAAAACAATTTTTTTCATGTAAAGATGCGATGGATAAACTCTTTCTGTGATATACAAGTCAATAATTAAAATTGTTTATAAATAGTCGCTCAAGGAACACATGTATTATCTACAGCAAGGTCGTTTTATGAAATTATTAAAAATTAAAACCAGCTTATTGAAAGACATATGCAAAACAATTTTTTTCATGTAAAGATGCGATGGGTAAACTCTTTCTGTGATATACAAGTCAATAATTAAAATTGTTTATAAATAGTCGCTCAAGGAACACATGTATTATCTACACTACAGCACAGTCGTTTTATGAAATTATTAAAAATTAAAACCAGCTTATTGAAAGACATATGCAAAACAATTTTTTTCATGTAAAGATGCGATGGATAAACTCTTTCTGTGATATACAAGTCAATAATTAAAATTGTTTATAAATATTCGCTCAAGGAACACATGTATTATCTACAGCACAGTCGTTTTATGAAATTATTAAAAATTAAAACCAGCTTATTGAAAGACATATGCAAAACAATTTTTTTCATGTAAAGATGCGATGGATAAACTCTTTCTGTGATATACAAGTCAATAATTAAAATTGTTTATAAATAGTCGCTCAAGGAACACATGTATTATCTACAGCACGGTCGTTTTATGAAATTATTAAAAATTAAAACCAGCTTATTGAAAGACATATGCAAAACAATTTTTTTCATGTAAAGATGCGATGGATAAACTCTTTCTGTGATATACAAGTCAATAATTAAAATTGTTTATAAATATTCGCTCAAGGAACACATGTATTATCTACAGCAAGGTCGTTTTATGAAATTATTAAAAATTAAAACCAGCTTATTGAAAGACATATGCAAAACAATTTTTTTTCATGTAAAGATGCGATGGATAAACTCTTTCTGTGATATACAAGTCAATAATTAAAATTGTTTATAAATAGTCGCTCAAGGAACACATGTATTATCTACAGCAAGGTCGTTTTATGAAATTATTAAAAATTAAAACCAGCTTATTGAAAGACATATGCAAAACAATTTTTTTCATGTAAAGATGCGATGGATAAACTCTTTCTGTGATATACAAGTCAATAATTAAAATTGTTTATAAATAGTCGCTCAAGGAACACATGTATTATCTACACTACAGCACAGTCGTTTTATGAAATTATTAAAAATTAAAACCAGCTTATTGAAAGACATATGCAAAACAATTTTTTTCATGTAAAGATGCGATGGATAAACTCTTTCTGTGATATACAAGTCAATAATTAAAATTGTTTATAAATATTCGCTCAAGGAACACATGTATTATCTACAGCACAGTCGTTTTATGAAATTATTAAAAATTAAAACCAGCTTATTGAAAGACATATGCAAAACAATTTTTTTCATGTAAAGATGCGATGGATAAACTCTTTCTGTGATATACAAGTCAATAATTAAAATTGTTTATAAATATTCGCTCAAGGAACACATGTATTATCTACAGCACGGTCGTTTTATGAAATTATTAAAAATTAAAACCAGCTTATTGAAAGACATATGCAAAACAATTTTTTTCATGTAAAGATGCGATGGATAAACTCTTTCTGTGATATACAAGTCAATAATTAAAATTGTTTATAAATAGTCGCTCAAGGAACACATGTATTATCTACAGCAAGGTCGTTTTATGAAATTATTAAAAATTAAAACCAGCTTATTGAAAGACATATGCAAAACAATTTTTTTCATGTAAAGATGCGATGGATAAACTCTTTCTGTGATATACAAGTCAATAATTAAAATTGTTTATAAATAGTCGCTCAAGGAACACATGTATTATCTACAGCAAGGTCGTTTTATGAAATTATTAAAAATTAAAACCAGCTCATTGAAAGACATATGCAAAACAATTTTTTTCATGTAAAGATGCGATGGATAAACTCTTTCTGTGATATACAAGTCAATAATTAAAATTGTTTATAAATAGTCGCTCAAGGAACACATGTATTATCTACAGCACGGTCGTTTTATGAAATTATTAAAAATTAAAACCAGCTTATTGAAAGACATATGCAAAACAATTTTTTTCATGTAAAGATGCGATGGATAAACTCTTTCTGTGATATACAAGTCAATAATTAAAATTGTTTATAAATAGTCGCTCAAGGAACACATGTATTATCTACAGCACGGTCGTTTTATGAAATTATTAAAAATAAAACCAGCTTATTGAAAGACATATGCAAAACAATTTTTTTCATTTAAAGATGCGATGGATAAACTCTTTCTGTGATATACAAGTCAATAATTAAAATTGTTTATAAATATTCGCTCAAGGAACACATGTATTATTTACAGCACGGTGGTTTTATGAAATTATTAAAAATTAAAACCAGCTTATTGAAAGACATATGCAAAACAATTTTTTTCATGTAAAGATGCGATGGATAAACTCTTTCTGTGATATACAAGTCAATAATTAAAATTGTTTATAAATAGTCGCTCAAGGAACACATGTATTATCTACAGCAAGGTCGTTTTATGAAATTATTAAAAATTAAAACCAGCTTATTGAAAGACATATGCAAAACAATTTTTTTCATGTAAAGATGCGATGGATAAACTCTTTCTGTGATATACAAGTCAATAATTAAAATTGTTTATAAATAGTCGCTCAAGGAACACATGTATTATCTACAGCAAGGTCGTTTTATGAAATTATTAAAAATTAAAACCAGCTTATTGAAAGACATATGCAAAACAATTTTTTTCATGTAAAGATGCGATGGATAAACTCTTTCTGTGATATACAAGTCAATAATTAAAATTGTTTATAAATAGTCGCTCAAGGAACACATGTATTATCTACAGCAAGGTCGTTTTATGAAATTATTAAAAATTAAAACCAGCTCATTGAAAGACATATGCAAAACAATTTTTTTCATGTAAAGATGCAATGGATAAACTCTTTCTGTGATATACAAGTCAATAATTAAAATTGTTTATAAATAGTCGCTCAAGGAACACATGTATTATCTACAGCACGGTCGTTTTATGAAATTATTAAAAATTAAAACCAGCTTATTGAAAGACATATGCAAAACAATTTTTTTCATGTAAAGATGCGATGGATAAACTCTTTCTGTGATATACAAGTCAATAATTAAAATTGTTTATAAATAGTCGCTCAAGGAACACATGTATTATCTACAGCAAGGTCGTTTTATGAAATTATTAAAAATTAAAACCAGCTCATTGAAAGACATATGCAAAACAATTTTTTTCATGTAAAGATGCAATGGATAAACTCTTTCTGTGATATACAAGTCAATAATTAAAATTGTTTATAAATAGTCGCTCAAGGAACACATGTATTATCTACAGCAAGGTCGTTTTATGAAATCATTAAAAATTAAAACCAGCTCATTGAAAGACATATGCAAAACAATTTTTTTCATGTAAAGATGCGATGGATAAACTCTTTCTGTGATATACAAGTCAATAATTAAAATTGTTTATAAATAGTCGCTCAAGGAACACATGTATTATCTACAGCACGGTCGTTTTATGAAATTATTAAAAATTAAAACCAGCTTATTGAAAGACATATGCAAAACAATTTTTTTCATGTAAAGATGCGATGGATAAACTCTTTCTGTGATATACAAGTCAATAATTAAAATTGTTTATAAATAGTCGCTCAAGGAACACATGTATTATCTACAGCACGGTCGTTTTATGAAATTATTAAAAATTAAAACCAGCTCATTGAAAGACATATGCAAAACAATTTTTTTCATGTAAAGACGTGATGGATAAACTCTTTCTGTGATATACAATTCAATATTTAAAATTGTTTATAAATAGTCGCTCAAGGAACACATGTATTATCTACACTACAGCACAGTCGTTTTATGAAATTATTAAAAATTAAAACCAGCTTATTGAAAGACATATGCAAAACAATTTTTTTCATGTAAAGATGCGATGGATAAACTCTTTCTGTGATATACAAGTCAATAATTAAAATTGTTTATAAATATTCGCTCAAGGAACACATGTATTATCTACAGCACAGTCGTTTTATGAAATTATTAAAAATTAAAACCAGCTTATTGAAAGACATATGCAAAACAATTTTTTTCATGTAAAGATGCGATGGATAAACTCTTTCTGTGATATACAAGTCAATAATTAAAATTGTTTATAAATAGTCGCTCAAGGAACACATGTATTATCTACAGCAAGGTCGTTTTATGAAATTATTAAAAATTAAAACCAGCTTATTGAAAGACATATGCAAAACAATTTTTTTCATGTAAAGATGCGATGGATAAACTCTTTCTGTGATATACAAGTCAATAATTAAAATTGTTTATAAATAGTCGCTCAAGGAACACATGTATTATCTACACTACAGCACAGTCGTTTTATGAAATTATTAAAAATTAAAACCAGCTTATTGAAAGACATATGCAAAACAATTTTTTTCATGTAAAGATGCGATGGATAAACTCTTTCTGTGATATACAAGTCAATAATTAAAATTGTTTATAAATAGTCGCTCAAGGAACACATGTATTATCTACAGCACGGTCGTTTTATGAAATTATTAAAAATTAAAACCAGCTCATTGAAAGACATATGCAAAACAATTTTTTTCATGTAAAGACGTGATGGATAAACTCTTTCTGTGATATACAAGTCAATAATTAAAATTGTTTATAAATAGTCGCTCAAGGAACACATGTATTATCTACACTACAGCACAGTCGTTTTATGAAATTATTAAAAATTAAAACCAGCTTATTGAAAGACATATGCAAAACAATTTTTTTCATGTAAAGATGCGATGGATAAACTCTTTCTGTGATATACAAGTCAATAATTAAAATTGTTTATAAATATTCGCTCAAGGAACACATGTATTATCTACAGCACAGTCGTTTTATGAAATTATTAAAAATTAAAACCAGCTTATTGAAAGACATATGCAAAACAATTTTTTTCATGTAAAGATGCGATGGATAAACTCTTTCTGTGATATACAAGTCAATAATTAAAATTGTTTATAAATATTCGCTCAAGGAACACATGTATTATCTACAGCACGGTCGTTTTATGAAATTATTAAAAATTAAAACCAGCTTATTGAAAGACATATGCAAAACAATTTTTTTCATGTAAAGATGCGATGGATAAACTCTTTCTGTGATATACAAGTCAATAATTAAAATTGTTTATAAATAGTCGCTCAAGGAACACATGTATTATCTACAGCAAGGTCGTTTTATGAAATTATTAAAAATTAAAACCAGCTTATTGAAAGACATATGCAAAACAATTTTTTTCATGTAAAGATGCGATGGATAAACTCTTTCTGTGATATACAAGTCAATAATTAAAATTGTTTATAAATAGTCGCTCAAGGAACACATGTATTATCTACAGCAAGGTCGTTTTATGAAATTATTAAAAATTAAAACCAGCTCATTGAAAGACATATGCAAAACAATTTTTTTCATGTAAAGATGCGATGGATAAACTCTTTCTGTGATATACAAGTCAATAATTAAAATTGTTTATAAATAGTCGCTCAAGGAACACATGTATTATCTACAGCACGGTCGTTTTATGAAATTATTAAAAATTAAAACCAGCTTATTGAAAGACATATGCAAAACAATTTTTTTCATGTAAAGATGCGATGGATAAACTCTTTCTGTGATATACAAGTCAATAATTAAAATTGTTTATAAATAGTCGCTCAAGGAACACATGTATTATCTACAGCACGGTCGTTTTATGAAATTATTAAAAATAAAACCAGCTTATTGAAAGACATATGCAAAACAATTTTTTTCATTTAAAGATGCGATGGATAAACTCTTTCTGTGATATACAAGTCAATAATTAAAATTGTTTATAAATATTCGCTCAAGGAACACATGTATTATTTACAGCACGGTGGTTTTATGAAATTATTAAAAATTAAAACCAGCTTATTGAAAGACATATGCAAAACAATTTTTTTCATGTAAAGATGCGATGGATAAACTCTTTCTGTGATATACAAGTCAATAATTAAAATTGTTTATAAATAGTCGCTCAAGGAACACATGTATTATCTACAGCAAGGTCGTTTTATGAAATTATTAAAAATTAAAACCAGCTTATTGAAAGACATATGCAAAACAATTTTTTTCATGTAAAGATGCGATGGATAAACTCTTTCTGTGATATACAAGTCAATAATTAAAATTGTTTATAAATAGTCGCTCAAGGAACACATGTATTATCTACAGCAAGGTCGTTTTATGAAATTATTAAAAATTAAAACCAGCTTATTGAAAGACATATGCAAAACAATTTTTTTCATGTAAAGATGCGATGGATAAACTCTTTCTGTGATATACAAGTCAATAATTAAAATTGTTTATAAATAGTCGCTCAAGGAACACATGTATTATCTACAGCAAGGTCGTTTTATGAAATTATTAAAAATTAAAACCAGCTCATTGAAAGACATATGCAAAACAATTTTTTTCATGTAAAGATGCAATGGATAAACTCTTTCTGTGATATACAAGTCAATAATTAAAATTGTTTATAAATAGTCGCTCAAGGAACACATGTATTATCTACAGCACGGTCGTTTTATGAAATTATTAAAAATTAAAACCAGCTTATTGAAAGACATATGCAAAACAATTTTTTTCATGTAAAGATGCGATGGATAAACTCTTTCTGTGATATACAAGTCAATAATTAAAATTGTTTATAAATAGTCGCTCAAGGAACACATGTATTATCTACAGCAAGGTTGTTTTATGAAATTATTAAAAATTAAAACCAGCTCATTGAAAGACATATGCAAAACAATTTTTTTCATGTAAAGATGCAATGGATAAACTCTTTCTGTGATATACAAGTCAATAATTAAAATTGTTTATAAATAGTCGCTCAAGGAACACATGTATTATCTACAGCAAGGTCGTTTTATGAAATCATTAAAAATTAAAACCAGCTCATTGAAAGACATATGCAAAACAATTTTTTTCATGTAAAGATGCGATGGATAAACTCTTTCTGTGATATACAAGTCAATAATTAAAATTGTTTATAAATAGTCGCTCAAGGAACACATGTATTATCTACAGCACGGTCGTTTTATGAAATTATTAAAAATTAAAACCAGCTTATTGAAAGACATATGCAAAACAATTTTTTTCATGTAAAGATGCGATGGATAAACTCTTTCTGTGATATACAAGTCAATAATTAAAATTGTTTATAAATAGTCGCTCAAGGAACACATGTATTATCTACAGCACGGTCGTTTTATGAAATTATTAAAAATAAAACCAGCTTATTGAAAGACATATGCAAAACAATTTTTTTCATTTAAAGATGCGATGGATAAACTCTTTCTGTGATATACAAGTCAATAATTAAAATTGTTTATAAATATTCGCTCAAGGAACACATGTATTATCTACAGCACGGTGGTTTTATGAAATTATTAAAAATTAAAACCAGCTTATTGAAAGACATATGCAAAACAATTTTTTTCATGTAAAGATGCGATGGATAAACTCTTTCTGTGATATACAAGTCAATAATTAAAATTGTTTATAAATAGTCGCTCAAGGAACACATGTATTATCTACAGCAAGGTCGTTTTATGAAATTATTAAAAATTAAAACCAGCTTATTGAAAGACATATGCAAAACAATTTTTTTCATGTTAAGATGCGATGGATAAACTCTTTCTGTGATATACAAGTCAATAATTAAAATTGTTTATAAATAGTCGCTCAAGGAACACATGTATTATCTACACTACAGCACAGTCGTTTTATGAAATTATTAAAAATTAAAACCAGCTTATTGAAAGACATATGCAAAACAATTTTTTTCATGTAAAGATGCGATGGATAAACTCTTTCTGTGATATACAAGTCAATAATTAAAATTGTTTATAAATATTCGCTCAAGGAACACATGTATTATCTACAGCACAGTCGTTTTATGAAATTATTAAAAATTAAAACCAGCTTATTGAAAGACATATGCAAAACATTTTTTTTCATGTAAAGATGCGATGGATAAACTCTTTCTGTGATATACAAGTCAATAATTAAAATTGTTTATAAATAGTCGCTCAAGGAACACATGTATTATCTACAGCACGGTCGTTTTATGAAATTATTAAAAATTAAAACCAGCTTATTGAAAGACATATGCAAAACAATTTTTTTCATGTAAAGATGCGATGGATAAACTCTTTCTGTGATATACAAGTCAATAATTAAAATTGTTTATAAATATTCGCTCAAGGAACACATGTATTATCTACAGCACAGTCGTTTTATGAAATTATTAAAAATTAAAACCAGCTTATTGAAAGACATATGCAAAACAATTTTTTTCATGTAAAGATGCGATGGATAAACTCTTTCTGTGATATACAAGTCAATAATTAAAATTGTTTATAAATATTCGCTCAAGGAACACATGTATTATCTACAGCACGGTCGTTTTATGAAATTATTAAAAATTAAAACCAGCTTATTGAAAGACATATGCAAAACAATTTTTTTCATGTAAAGATGCGATGGATAAACTCTTTCTGTGATATACAAGTCAATAATTAAAATTGTTTATAAATAGTCGCTCAAGGAACACATGTATTATCTACAGCAAGGTCGTTTTATGAAATTATTAAAAATTAAAACCAGCTTATTGAAAGACATATGCAAAACAATTTTTTTCATGTAAAGATGCGATGGATAAACTCTTTCTGTGATATACAAGTCAATAATTAAAATTGTTTATAAATAGTCGCTCAAGGAACACATGTATTATCTACAGCAAGGTCGTTTTATGAAATTATTAAAAATTAAAACCAGCTCATTGAAAGACATATGCAAAACAATTTTTTTCATGTAAAGATGCGATGGATAAACTCTTTCTGTGATATACAAGTCAATAATTAAAATTGTTTATAAATAGTCGCTCAAGGAACACATGTATTATCTACAGCACGGTCGTTTTATGAAATTATTAAAAATTAAAACCAGCTTATTGAAAGACATATGCAAAACAATTTTTTTCATGTAAAGATGCGATGGATAAACTCTTTCTGTGATATACAAGTCAATAATTAAAATTGTTTATAAATAGTCGCTCAAGGAACACATGTATTATCTACAGCACGGTCGTTTTATGAAATTATTAAAAATAAAACCAGCTTATTGAAAGACATATGCAAAACAATTTTTTTCATTTAAAGATGCGATGGATAAACTCTTTCTGTGATATACAAGTCAATAATTAAAATTGTTTATAAATATTCGCTCAAGGAACACATGTATTATTTACAGCACGGTGGTTTTATGAAATTATTAAAAATTAAAACCAGCTTATTGAAAGACATATGCAAAACAATTTTTTTCATGTAAAGATGCGATGGATAAACTCTTTCTGTGATATACAAGTCAATAATTAAAATTGTTTATAAATAGTCGCTCAAGGAACACATGTATTATCTACAGCAAGGTCGTTTTATGAAATTATTAAAAATTAAAACCAGCTTATTGAAAGACATATGCAAAACAATTTTTTTCATGTAAAGATGCGATGGATAAACTCTTTCTGTGATATACAAGTCAATAATTAAAATTGTTTATAAATAGTCGCTCAAGGAACACATGTATTATCTACAGCAAGGTCGTTTTATGAAATTATTAAAAATTAAAACCAGCTTATTGAAAGACATATGCAAAACAATTTTTTTCATGTAAAGATGCGATGGATAAACTCTTTCTGTGATATACAAGTCAATAATTAAAATTGTTTATAAATAGTCGCTCAAGGAACACATGTATTATCTACAGCAAGGTCGTTTTATGAAATTATTAAAAATTAAAACCAGCTCATTGAAAGACATATGCAAAACAATTTTTTTCATGTAAAGATGCAATGGATAAACTCTTTCTGTGATATACAAGTCAATAATTAAAATTGTTTATAAATAGTCGCTCAAGGAACACATGTATTATCTACAGCACGGTCGTTTTATGAAATTATTAAAAATTAAAACCAGCTTATTGAAAGACATATGCAAAACAATTTTTTTCATGTAAAGAT
The DNA here is from genome assembly GCA_947652605.1 of Elmis aenea. Classification (NCBI taxonomy): domain Eukaryota; kingdom Metazoa; phylum Arthropoda; class Insecta; order Coleoptera; family Elmidae; genus Elmis; species Elmis aenea. The sequence continues at coordinate 52,488,643 of OX393581.1, forward strand.
GCGATGGATAAACTCTTTCTGTGATATACAAGTCAATAATTAAAATTGTTTATAAATAGTCGCTCAAGGAACACATGTATTATCTACAGCAAGGTCGTTTTATGAAATTATTAAAAATTAAAACCAGCTCATTGAAAGACATATGCAAAACAATTTTTTTCATGTAAAGATGCAATGGATAAACTCTTTCTGTGATATACAAGTCAATAATTAAAATTGTTTATAAATAGTCGCTCAAGGAACACATGTATTATCTACAGCAAGGTCGTTTTATGAAATCATTAAAAATTAAAACCAGCTCATTGAAAGACATATGCAAAACAATTTTTTTCATGTAAAGATGCGATGGATAAACTCTTTCTGTGATATACAAGTCAATAATTAAAATTGTTTATAAATAGTCGCTCAAGGAACACATGTATTATCTACAGCACGGTCGTTTTATGAAATTATTAAAAATTAAAACCAGCTTATTGAAAGACATATGCAAAACAATTTTTTTCATGTAAAGATGCGATGGATAAACTCTTTCTGTGATATACAAGTCAATAATTAAAATTGTTTATAAATAGTCGCTCAAGGAACACATGTATTATCTACAGCACGGTCGTTTTATGAAATTATTAAAAATAAAACCAGCTTATTGAAAGACATATGCAAAACAATTTTTTTCATTTAAAGATGCGATGGATAAACTCTTTCTGTGATATACAAGTCAATAATTAAAATTGTTTATAAATATTCGCTCAAGGAACACATGTATTATCTACAGCACGGTGGTTTTATGAAATTATTAAAAATTAAAACCAGCTTATTGAAAGACATATGCAAAACAATTTTTTTCATGTAAAGATGCGATGGATAAACTCTTTCTGTGATATACAAGTCAATAATTAAAATTGTTTATAAATAGTCGCTCAAGGAACACATGTATTATCTACAGCAAGGTCGTTTTATGAAATTATTAAAAATTAAAACCAGCTTATTGAAAGACATATGCAAAACAATTTTTTTCATGTTAAGATGCGATGGATAAACTCTTTCTGTGATATACAAGTCAATAATTAAAATTGTTTATAAATAGTCGCTCAAGGAACACATGTATTATCTACACTACAGCACAGTCGTTTTATGAAATTATTAAAAATTAAAACCAGCTTATTGAAAGACATATGCAAAACAATTTTTTTCATGTAAAGATGCGATGGATAAACTCTTTCTGTGATATACAAGTCAATAATTAAAATTGTTTATAAATATTCGCTCAAGGAACACATGTATTATCTACAGCACAGTCGTTTTATGAAATTATTAAAAATTAAAACCAGCTTATTGAAAGACATATGCAAAACAATTTTTTTCATGTAAAGATGCGATGGATAAACTCTTTCTGTGATATACAAGTCAATAATTAAAATTGTTTATAAATAGTCGCTCAAGGAACACATGTATTATCTACAGCACGGTCGTTTTATGAAATTATTAAAAATTAAAACCAGCTTATTGAAAGACATATGCAAAACAATTTTTTTCATGTAAAGATGCGATGGATAAACTCTTTCTGTGATATACAAGTCAATAATTAAAATTGTTTATAAATATTCGCTCAAGGAACACATGTATTATCTACAGCAAGGTCGTTTTATGAAATTATTAAAAATTAAAACCAGCTTATTGAAAGACATATGCAAAACAATTTTTTTCATGTAAAGATGCGATGGATAAACTCTTTCTGTGATATACAAGTCAATAATTAAAATTGTTTATAAATAGTCGCTCAAGGAACACATGTATTATCTACAGCACGGTCGTTTTATGAAATTATTAAAAATTAAAACCAGCTCATTGAAAGACATATGCAAAACAATTTTTTTCATGTAAAGACGTGATGGATAAACTCTTTCTGTGATATACAAGTCAATAATTAAAATTGTTTATAAATAGTCGCTCAAGGAACACATGTATTATTTACACTACAGCACAGTCGTTTTATGAAATTATTAAAAATTAAAACCAGCTTATTGAAAGACATATGCAAAACAATTTTTTTCATGTAAAGATGCGATGGATAAACTCTTTCTGTGATATACAAGTCAATAATTAAAATGGTTTATAAATATTCGCTCAAGGAACACATATATTATCTACAGCACAGTCGTTTTATGAAATTATTAAAAATTAAAACCAGCTTATTGAAAGACATATGCAAAACAATTTTTTTCATGTAAAGATGCGATGGATAAACTCTTTCTGTGATATACAAGTCAATAATTAAAATTGTTTATAAATAGTCGCTCAAGGAACACATGTATTATCTACAGCACGGTCGTTTTATGAAATTATTAAAAATTAAAACCAGCTTATTGAAAGACATATGCAAAACAATTTTTTTCATGTAAAGATGCGATGGATAAACTCTTTCTGTGATATACAAGTCAATAATTAAAATTGTTTATAAATAGTCGCTCAAGGAACACATGTATTATCTACACTACAGCACAGTCGTTTTATGAAATTATTAAAAATTAAAACCAGCTTATTGAAAGACATATGCAAAACAATTTTTTTCATGTAAAGATGCGATGGATAAACTCTTTCTGTGATATACAAGTCAATAATTAAAATTGTTTATAAATAGTCGCTCAAGGAACACATGTATTATCTACAGCAAGGTCGTTTTATGAAATTAATAAAAATTAAAACCAGCTTATTGAAAGACATATGCAAAACAATTTTTTTCATGTAAAGATGCGATGGATAAACTCTTTCTGTGATATACAAGTCAATAATTAAAATTGTTTATAAATAGTCGCTCAAGGAACACATGTATTATCTACAGCACGGTCGTTTTATGAAATTATTAAAAATTAAAACCAGCTTATTGAAAGACATATGCAAAACAATTTTTTTCATGTAAAGATGCGATGGATAAACTCTTTCTGTGATATACAAGTCAATAATTAAAATTGTTTATAAATATTCGCTCAAGGAACACATGTATTATCTACAGCACGGTCGTTTTATGAAATTATTAAAAATTAAAACCAGCTTATTGAAAGACATATGCAAAACAATTTTTTTCATGTAAAGATGCGATGGATAAACTCTTTCTGTGATATACAAGTCAATAATTAAAATTGTTTATAAATAGTCGCTCAAGGAACACATGTATTATCTACAGCAAGGTCGTTTTATGAAATTATTAAAAATTAAAACCAGCTTATTGAAAGACATATGCAAAACAATTTTTTTCATGTAAAGATGCGATGGATAAACTTTTTCTGTGATATACAAGTCAATAATTAAAATTGTTTATAAATAGTCGCTCAAGGAACACATGTATTATCTACACTACAGCACAGTCGTTTTATGAAATTATTAAAAATTAAAACCAGCTTATTGAAAGACATATGCAAAACAATTTTTTTCATGTAAAGATGCGATGGATAAACTCTTTCTGTGATGTACAAGTCAATAATTAAAATTGTTTATAAATAGTCGCTCAAGGAACACATGTATTATCTACAGCAAGGTCGTTTTATGAAATTATTAAAAATTAAAACCAGCTTATTGAAAGACATATGCAAAACAATTTTTTTCATGTAAAGATGCGATGGATAAACTCTTTCTGTGATATACAAGTCAATAATTAAAATTGTTTATAAATAGTCGCTCAAGGAACACATGTATTATCTACAGCACGGTCGTTTTATGAAATTATTAAAAATTAAAACCAGCTTATTGAAAGACATATGCAAAACAATTTTTTTCATGTTAAGATGCGATGGATAAACTCTTTCTATGATATACAAGTCAATAATTAAAATTGTTTATAAATAGTCGCTCAAGGAACACATGTATTATCTACAGCAAGGTCGTTTTATGAAATTATTAAAAATTAAAACCAGCTTATTGAAAGACATATGCAAAACAATTTTTTTCATGTAAAGATGCGATGGATAAACTCTTTCTGTGATATACAAGTCAATAATTAAAATTGTTTATAAATATTCGCTCAAGGAACACATGTATTATCTACAGCAAGGTCGTTTTATGAAATTATTAAAAATTAAAACCAGCTTATTGAAAGACATATGCAAAACAATTTTTTTTATGTAAAGATGCGATGGATAAACTCTTTCTGTGATATACAAGTCAATAATTAAAATTGTTTATAAATAGTCGCTCAAGGAACACATGTATTATCTACAGCACGGTCGTTTTATGAAATTATTAAAAATTAAAACCAGCTCATTGACAGACATATGCAAAACAATTTTTTTCATGTAAAGATGCGATGGATAAACTCTTTCTGTGATATACAAGTCAATAATTAAAATTGTTTATAAATAGTCGCTCAAGGAACACATGTATTATCTACAGCACGGTCGTTTTATGAAATTATTAAAAATTAAAACCAGCTTATTGAAAGACATATGCAAAACAATTTTTTTCATGTAAAGATGCGATGGATAAACTCTTTCTGTGATATACAAGTCAATAATTAAAATTGTTTATAAATAGTCGCTCAAGGAACACATGTATTATCTACAGTACGGTCGTTTTATGAAATTATTAAAAATTAAAACCAGCTTATTGAAAGACATATGCAAAACAATTTTTTTCATGTAAAGATGCGATGGATAAACTCTTTCTCTGATATACAAGTCAATAATTAAAATTGTTTATAAATAGTCGCTCAAGGAACACATGTATTATCTACAGCACGGTCGTTTTATGAAATTATTAAAAATTAAAACCAGCTTATTGAAAGACATATGCAAAACAATTTTTTTCATGTAAAGATGCGATGGATAAACTCTTTCTGTGATATACAAGTCAATAATTAAAATTGTTTATAAATATTCGCTCAAGGAACACATGTATTATCTACAGCACGGTCGTTTTATGAAATTATTAAAAATAAAACCAGCTTATTGAAAGACATATGCAAAACAATTTTTTTCATGTAAAGATGCGATGGATAATCTTTTTCTGTGATATACAAGTCAATAATTAAAATTGTTTATAAATAGTCGCTCAAGGAACACATGTATTATCTACAGCAAGGTCGTTTTATGAAATTATTAAAAATTAAAACCAGCTTATTGAAAGACATATGCAAAACAATTTTTTTCATGTAAAGATGCGATGGATAAACTCTTTCTGTGATATACAAGTCAATAATTAAAATTGTTTATAAATAGTCGCTCAAGGAACACATGTATTATCTACAGCATGGTCGTTTTATGAAATTATTAAAAATTAAAACCAGCTTATTGAAAGACATATGCAAAACAATTTTTTTCATGTAAAGATGCGATGGATAAACTCTTTCTGTGATATACAAGTCAATAATTAAAATTGTTTATAAATAGTCGCTCAAGGAACACATGTATTATCTACAGCAAGGTCGTTTTATGAAATTATTAAAAATTAAAACCAGCTTATTGAAAGACATATGCAAAACAATTTTTTTCATGTAAAGATGCGATGGATAAACTCTTTCTGTGATATACAAGTCAATAATTAAAATTGTTTATAAATAGTCGCTCAAGGAACACATGTATTATCTACAGCAAGGTCGTTTTATGAAATTATTAAAAATTAAAACCAGCTTATTGAAAGACATATGCAAAACAATTTTTTTCATGTAAAGATGCGATGGATAAACTCTTTCTGTGATATACAAGTCAATAATTAAAATTGTTTATAAATAGTCGCTCAAGGAACACATGTATTATCTACAGCAAGGTCGTTTTATGAAATTATTAAAAATTAAAACCAGCTTATTGAAAGACATATGCAAAACAATTTTTTTCATGTAAAGATGCGATGGATAAACTCTTTCTGTGATATACAAGTCAATAATTAAAATTGTTTATAAATAGTCGCTCAAGCAACACATGTATTATCTACAGCAAGGTCGTTTTATGAAATTATTAAAAATTAAAACCAGCTTATTGAAAGACATATGCAAAACAATTTTTTTCATGTAAAGATGCGATGGATAAACTCTTTCTGTGATATACAAGTCAATAATTAAAATTGTTTATAAATAGTCGCTCAAGGAACACATGTATTATCTACAGCAAGGTCATTTTATGAAATTATTAAAAATTAAAACCAGCTTATTGAAAGACATATGCAAAACAATTTTTTTCATGTAAAGATGCGATGGATAAACTCTTTCTGTGATATACAAGTCAATAATTAAAATTGTTTATAAATAGTCGCTCAAGGAACACATGTATTATCTACAGCAAGGTCGTTTTATGAAATTATTAAAAATTAAAACCAGCTCATTGAAAGACATATGCAAAACAATTTTTTTCATGTAAAGATGCGATGGATAAACTCTTTCTGTGATATACAAGTCAATAATTAAAATTGTTTATAAATAGTCGCTCAAGGAACACATGTATTATCTACAGCAAGGTCGTTTTATGAAATTATTAAAAATTAAAACCAGCTCATTGAAAGACATATGCAAAACAATTTTTTTCATGTAAAGATGCGATGGATAAGTTCTTTCTGTGATATACAAGTCAATAATTAAAATTGTTTATAAATAGTCGCTCAAGGAACACATGTATTATCTACAGCACGGTCGTTTTATGAAATTATTAAAAATTAAAACCAGCTTATTGAAAGACATATGCAAAACAATTTTTTTCATGTAAAGATGCGATGGATAAACTCTTTCTGTGATATACAAGTCAATAATTAAAATTGTTTATAAATAGTCGCTCAAGGAACACATGTATTATCTACAGCACGGTCGTTTTATGAAATTATTAAAAATTTAAACCAGCTTATTGAAAGACATATGCAAAACAATTTTTTTCATGTAAAGATGCGATGGATAAACTCTTTCTGTGATATACAAATCAATAATTAAAATTGTTTATAAATAGTCGCTCAAGGAACACATGTATTATCTACAGCAAGGTCGTTTTATGAAATTATTAAAAATTAAAACCAGCTTATTGAAAGACATATGCAAAACAATTTTTTTCATGTAAAGATGCAATGGGTAAACTCTTTCTGTGATATACAAGTCAATAATTAAAATTGTTTATAAATATTTGCTCAAGGAACACATGTATTATCTACAGCACGGTCGTTTTATGAAATTATTAAAAATTAAAACCAGCTTATTGAAAGACATATGCAAAACAATTTTTTTCATGTAAAGATGCGATGGATAAACTCTTTCTGTGATATACAAATCAATAATTAAAATTGTTTATAAATAGTCGCTCAAGGAACACATGTATTATCTACAGCAAGGTCGTTTTATGAAATTATTAAAAATTAAAACCAGCTTATTGAAAGACATATGCAAAACAATTTTTTTCATGTAAAGATGCAATGGGTAAACTCTTTCTGTGATATACAAGTCAATAATTAAAATTGTTTATAAATAGTCGCTCAAGGAACACATGTATTATCTACAGCACGGTCGTTTTATGAAATTATTAAAAATAAAACCAGCTTATTGAAAGACATATGCAAAACAATTTTTTTCATGTAAAGATGCGATGGATAAACTCTTTCTGTGATATACAAGTCAATAATTAAAATTGTTTATAAATATTCGCTCAAGGAACACATGTATTATCTACAGCACGGTCGTTTTATGAAATTATTAAAAATTAAAACCAGCTTATTGAAAGACATATGCAAAACAATTTTTTTCATGTAAAGATGAGATGGATAAACTCTTTCTGTGATATACAAGTTAATAATTAAAATTGTTTATAAATAGTCGCTCAAGGAACACATGTATTATCTACAGTACGGTCGTTTTATGAAATTATTAAAAATTAAAACCAGCTTATTGAAAGACATATGCAAAACAATTTTTTTCATGTAAAGATGCGATGGATAAACTTTTTCTGTGATATACAAGTCAATAATTAAAATTGTTTATAAATAGTCGCTCAAGGAACACATGTATTATCTACAGCAAGGTCGTTTTATGAAATTATTAAAAATTAAAACCAGCTTATTGAAAGACATATGCAAAACAATTTTTTTCATGTAAAGATGCAATGGGTAAACTCTTTCTGTGATATACAAGTCAATAATTAAAATTGTTTATAAATAGTCGCTCAAGGAACACATGTATTATCTACAGCAAGGTCGTTTTATGAAATTATTAAAAATTAAAACCAGCTTATTGAAAGACATATGCAAAACAATTTTTTTCATGTAAAGATGCGATGGATAAACTTTTTCTGTGATATACAAGTCAATAATTAAAATTGTTTATAAATAGTCGCTCAAGGAACACATGTATTATCTACAGCATGGTCGTTTTATGAAATTATTAAAAATTAAAACCAGCTTATTGAAAGACATATGCAAAACAATTTTTTTCATGTAAAGATGCGATGGATAAACTCTTTCTGTGATATACAAGTCAATAATTAAAATTGTTTATAAATATTCGCTCAAGGAACACATGTATTATCTACAGCACGGTCGTTTTATGAAATTATTAAAAATTAAAACCAGCTTATTGAAAGACATATGCAAAACAATTTTTTTCATGTAAAGATGCGATGGATAAACTCTTTCTGTGATATACAAATCAATAATTAAAATTGTTTATAAATAGTCGCTCAAGGAACACATGTATTATCTACAGCAAGGTCGTTTTATGAAATTATTAAAAATTAAAACCAGCTTATTGAAAGACATATGCAAAACAATTTTTTTCATGTAAAGATGCGATGGATAAACTCTTTCTGTGATATACAAGTCAATAATTAAAATTGTTTATAAATAGTCGCTCAAGGAACACATGTATTATCTACAGCACGGTCGTTTTATGAAATTATTAAAAATAAAACCAGCTTATTGAAAGACATATGCAAAACAGTTTTTTTCATGTAAAGATGCGATGGATAAACTCTTTCTGTGATATACAAGTCAATAATTAAAATTGTTTATAAATATTCGCTCAAGGAACACATGTATTATCTACAGCACGGTCGTTTTATGAAATTATTAAAAATTAAAACCAGCTTATTGAAAGACATATGCAAAACAATTTTTTTCATGTAAAGATGCGATGGATAAACTCTTTCTGTGATATACAAGTCAATAATTAAAATTGTTTATAAATAGTCGCTCAAGGAACACATGTATTATCTACAGTACGGTCGTTTTATGAAATTATTAAAAATTAAAACCAGCTTATTGAAAGACATATGCAAAACAATTTTTTTCATGTAAAGATGCGATGGATAAACTCTTTCTGTGATATACAAGTCAATAATTAAAATTGTTTATAAATATTCGCTCAAGGAACACATGCATTATCTACAGCACGGTCGTTTTATGAAATTATTAAAAATTAAAACCAGCTTATTGAAAGACATATGCAAAACAATTTTTTTCATGTAAAGATGCGATGGATAAACTCTTTCTGTGATATACAAATCAATAATTAAAATTGTTTATAAATAGTCGCTCAAGGAACACATGTATTATCTACAGCAAGGTCGTTTTATGAAATTATTAAAAATTAAAACCAGCTTATTGAAAGACATATGCAAAACAATTTTTTTCATGTAAAGATGCAATGGGTAAACTCTTTCTGTGATATACAAGTCAATAATTAAAATTGTTTATAAATAGTGGCTCAAGGAACACATGTATTATCTACAGCACGGTCGTTTTATGAAATTATTAAAAATAAAACCAGCTTATTGAAAGACATATGCAAAACAATTTTTTTCATGTAAAGATGCGATGGATAAACTCTTTCTGTGATATACAAGTCAATAATTAAAATTGTTTATAAATATTCGCTCAAGGAACACATGTATTATCTACAGCACAGTCGTTTTATGAAATTATTAAAAATTAAAACCAGCTTATTGAAAGACATATGCAAAACAATTTTTTTCATGTAAAGATGCGATGGATAAACTTTTTCTGTGATATACAAGTCAATAATTAAAATTGTTTATAAATAGTCGCTCAAGGAACACATGTATTATCTACAGCAAGGTCGTTTTATGAAATTATTAAAAATTAAAACCAGCTTATTGAAAGACATATGCAAAACAATTTTTTTCATGTAAAGATGCGATGGATAAACTCTTTCTGTGATATACAAGTCAATAATTAAAATTGATTATAAATAGTCGCTCAAGGAACACATGTATTATCTACAGCAAGGTCGTTTTATGAAATCATTAAAAATTAAAACCAGCTTATTGAAAGACATATGCAAAACAATTTTTTTCATGTAAAGATGCGATGGATAAACTCTTTCTGTGATATACAAGTCAATAATTAAAATTGATTATAAATAGTCGCTCAAGGAACACATGTATTATCTACAGCAAGGTCGTTTTATGAAATTATTAAAAATTAAAACCAGCTTATTGAAAGACATATGCAAAACAATTTTTTTCATGTAAAGATGCGATGGATAAACTCTTTCTGTGATATACAAGTCAATAATTAAAATTGTTTATAAATAGTCGCTCAAGGAACACATGTATTATCTACAGCACGGTCGTTTTATGAAATTATTAAAAATTAAAACCAGCTTATTGAAAGACATATGCAAAACAATTTTTTTCATGTAAAGATGCGATGGATAAACTCTTTCTGTGATATACAAGTTAATAATTAAAATTGTTTATAAATAGTCGCTCAAGGAACACATGTATTATCTACAGTACGGTCGTTTTATGAAATTATTAAAAATTAAAACCAGCTTATTGAAAGACATATGCAAAACAATTTTTTTCATGTAAAGATACGATGGATAAACTCTTTCTGTGATATACAAGTCAATAATTAAAATTGTTTATAAATATTCGCTCAAGGAACACATGTATTATCTACAGCACGGTCGTTTTATGAAATTATTAAAAATTAAAACCAGCTTATTGAAAGACATATGCAAAACAATTTTTTTCATGTAAAGATGCGATGGATAAACTTTTTCTGTGATATACAAGTCAATAATTAAAATTGTTTATAAATAGTCGCTCAAGGAACACATGTATTATCTACAGCAAGGTCGTTTTATGAAATTATTAAAAATTAAAACCAGCTTATTGAAAGACATATGCAAAACAATTTTTTTCATGTAAAGATGCAATGGGTAAACTCTTTCTGTGATATACAAGTCAATAATTAAAATTGTTTATAAATAGTCGCTCAAGGAACACATGTATTATCTACAGCAAGGTCGTTTTATGAAATTATTAAAAATTAAAACCAGCTTATTGAAAGACATATGCAAAACAATTTTTTTCATGTAAAGATGCGATGGATAAACTTTTTCTGTGATATACAAGTCAATAATTTAAATTGTTTATAAATAGTCGCTCAAGGAACACATGTATTATCTACAGCAGCGGTCGCCAAACTTTTTGACCTCACGGACCAGTTAATTCATAATTTAAATCCCGCGGACCACTAATAGGATTTTTTAAGTGTTAAATGCATCTTAAAACATAACTTAACATGATGAGTAAGTATATTCCACATTTTTCTGCGGACCAGCGAAATTTTCTCGCGGACCACTAGTGGTCCGCGGACCACCACTTTGGCAACCGCTGATCTACAGCATGGTCGTTTTATGAAATTATTAAAAATTAAAACCAGCTTATTGAAAGACATATGCAAAACAATTTTTTTCATGTAAAGATGCGATGGATAAACTCTTTCTGTGATATACAAGTCAATAATTAAAATTGTTTATAAATAGTCGCTCAAGGAACACATGTATTATCTACAGCACGGTCGTTTTATGAAATTATTAAAAATTAAAACCAGCTTATTGAAAGACATATGCAAAACAATTTTTTTCATGTAAAGATGCGATGGATAAACTCTTTCTGTGATATACAAATCAATAATTAAAATTGTTTATAAATAGTCGCTCAAGGAACACATGTATTATCTACAGCAAGGTCGTTTTATGAAATTATTAAAAATTAAAACCAGCTTATTGAAAGACATATGCAAAACAATTTTTTTCATGTAAAGATGTGATGGATAAACTCTTTCTGTGATATACAAGTCAATAATTAAAATTGTTTATAAATAGTCGCTCAAGGAACACATGTATTATCTACAGCAAGGTCGTTTTATGAAATTATTAAAAATTAAAACCAGCTTATTGAAAGACATATGCAAAACAATTTTTTTCATGTAAAGATGCGATGGATAAACTCTTTCTGTGATATACAAGTCAATAATTAAAATTGTTTATAAATAGTCGCTCAAGGAACACATGTATTATCTACAGCAAGGTCGTTTTATGAAATTATTAAAAATTAAAACCAGCTTATTGAAAGACATATGCAAAACAATTTTTTTCATGTAAAGATGCGATGGATAAACTCTTTCTGTGATATACAAGTCAATAATTAAAATTGTTTATAAATAGTCGCTCAAGGAACACATGTATTATCTACAGCAAGGTCGTTTTATGAAATTATTAAAAATTAAAACCAGCTTATTGAAAGACATATGCAAAACAATTTTTTTCATGTAAAGATGCGATGGATAAACTCTTTCTGTGATATACAAGTCAATAATTAAAATTGTTTATAAATAGTCGCTCAAGCAACACATGTATTATCTACAGCAAGGTCGTTTTATGAAATTATTAAAAATTAAAACCAGCTTATTGAAAGACATATGCAAAACAATTTTTTTCATGTAAAGATGCGATGGATAAACTCTTTCTGTGATATACAAGTCAATAATTAAAATTGTTTATAAATAGTCGCTCAAGGAACACATGTATTATCTACAGCAAGGTCATTTTATGAAATTATTAAAAATTAAAACCAGCTTATTGAAAGACATATGCAAAACAATTTTTTTCATGTAAAGATGCGATGGATAAACTCTTTCTGTGATATACAAGTCAATAATTAAAATTGTTTATAAATAGTCGCTCAAGGAACACATGTATTATCTACAGCAAGGTCGTTTTATGAAATTATTAAAAATTAAAACCAGCTCATTGAAAGACATATGCAAAACAATTTTTTTCATGTAAAGATGCGATGGATAAACTCTTTCTGTGATATACAAGTCAATAATTAAAATTGTTTATAAATAGTCGCTCAAGGAACACATGTATTATCTACAGCAAGGTCGTTTTATGAAATTATTAAAAATTAAAACCAGCTCATTGAAAGACATATGCAAAACAATTTTTTTCATGTAAAGATGCGATGGATAAGTTCTTTCTGTGATATACAAGTCAATAATTAAAATTGTTTATAAATAGTCGCTCAAGGAACACATGTATTATCTACAGCACGGTCGTTTTATGAAATTATTAAAAATTAAAACCAGCTTATTGAAAGACATATGCAAAACAATTTTTTTCATGTAAAGATGCGATGGATAAACTCTTTCTGTGATATACAAGTCAATAATTAAAATTGTTTATAAATAGTCGCTCAAGGAACACATGTATTATCTACAGCACGGTCGTTTTATGAAATTATTAAAAATTTAAACCAGCTTATTGAAAGACATATGCAAAACAATTTTTTTCATGTAAAGATGCGATGGATAAACTCTTTCTGTGATATACAAATCAATAATTAAAATTGTTTATAAATAGTCGCTCAAGGAACACATGTATTATCTACAGCAAGGTCGTTTTATGAAATTATTAAAAATTAAAACCAGCTTATTGAAAGACATATGCAAAACAATTTTTTTCATGTAAAGATGCAATGGGTAAACTCTTTCTGTGATATACAAGTCAATAATTAAAATTGTTTATAAATATTCGCTCAAGGAACACATGTATTATCTACAGCACGGTCGTTTTATGAAATTATTAAAAATTAAAACCAGCTTATTGAAAGACATATGCAAAACAATTTTTTTCATGTAAAGATGCGATGGATAAACTCTTTCTGTGATATACAAATCAATAATTAAAATTGTTTATAAATAGTCGCTCAAGGAACACATGTATTATCTACAGCAAGGTCGTTTTATGAAATTATTAAAAATTAAAACCAGCTTATTGAAAGACATATGCAAAACAATTTTTTTCATGTAAAGATGCAATGGGTAAACTCTTTCTGTGATATACAAGTCAATAATTAAAATTGTTTATAAATAGTCGCTCAAGGAACACATGTATTATCTACAGCACGGTCGTTTTATGAAATTATTAAAAATAAAACCAGCTTATTGAAAGACATATGCAAAACAATTTTTTTCATGTAAAGATGCGATGGATAAACTCTTTCTGTGATATACAAGTCAATAATTAAAATTGTTTATAAATATTCGCTCAAGGAACACATGTATTATCTACAGCACGGTCGTTTTATGAAATTATTAAAAATTAAAACCAGCTTATTGAAAGACATATGCAAAACAATTTTTTTCATGTAAAGATGAGATGGATAAACTCTTTCTGTGATATACAAGTTAATAATTAAAATTGTTTATAAATAGTCGCTCAAGGAACACATGTATTATCTACAGTACGGTCGTTTTATGAAATTATTAAAAATTAAAACCAGCTTATTGAAAGACATATGCAAAACAATTTTTTTCATGTAAAGATGCGATGGATAAACTTTTTCTGTGATATACAAGTCAATAATTAAAATTGTTTATAAATAGTCGCTCAAGGAACACATGTATTATCTACAGCAAGGTCGTTTTATGAAATTATTAAAAATTAAAACCAGCTTATTGAAAGACATATGCAAAACAATTTTTTTCATGTAAAGATGCAATGGGTAAACTCTTTCTGTGATATACAAGTCAATAATTAAAATTGTTTATAAATAGTCGCTCAAGGAACACATGTATTATCTACAGCAAGGTCGTTTTATGAAATTATTAAAAATTAAAACCAGCTTATTGAAAGACATATGCAAAACAATTTTTTTCATGTAAAGATGCGATGGATAAACTTTTTCTGTGATATACAAGTCAATAATTAAAATTGTTTATAAATAGTCGCTCAAGGAACACATGTATTATCTACAGCATGGTCGTTTTATGAAATTATTAAAAATTAAAACCAGCTTATTGAAAGACATATGCAAAACAATTTTTTTCATGTAAAGATGCGATGGATAAACTCTTTCTGTGATATACAAGTCAATAATTAAAATTGTTTATAAATATTCGCTCAAGGAACACATGTATTATCTACAGCACGGTCGTTTTATGAAATTATTAAAAATTAAAACCAGCTTATTGAAAGACATATGCAAAACAATTTTTTTCATGTAAAGATGCGATGGATAAACTCTTTCTGTGATATACAAATCAATAATTAAAATTGTTTATAAATAGTCGCTCAAGGAACACATGTATTATCTACAGCAAGGTCGTTTTATGAAATTATTAAAAATTAAAACCAGCTTATTGAAAGACATATGCAAAACAATTTTTTTCATGTAAAGATGCGATGGATAAACTCTTTCTGTGATATACAAGTCAATAATTAAAATTGTTTATAAATAGTCGCTCAAGGAACACATGTATTATCTACAGCACGGTCGTTTTATGAAATTATTAAAAATAAAACCAGCTTATTGAAAGACATATGCAAAACAGTTTTTTTCATGTAAAGATGCGATGGATAAACTCTTTCTGTGATATACAAGTCAATAATTAAAATTGTTTATAAATATTCGCTCAAGGAACACATGTATTATCTACAGCACGGTCGTTTTATGAAATTATTAAAAATTAAAACCAGCTTATTGAAAGACATATGCAAAACAATTTTTTTCATGTAAAGATGCGATGGATAAACTCTTTCTGTGATATACAAGTCAATAATTAAAATTGTTTATAAATAGTCGCTCAAGGAACACATGTATTATCTACAGTACGGTCGTTTTATGAAATTATTAAAAATTAAAACCAGCTTATTGAAAGACATATGCAAAACAATTTTTTTCATGTAAAGATGCGATGGATAAACTCTTTCTGTGATATACAAGTCAATAATTAAAATTGTTTATAAATATTCGCTCAAGGAACACATGCATTATCTACAGCACGGTCGTTTTATGAAATTATTAAAAATTAAAACCAGCTTATTGAAAGACATATGCAAAACAATTTTTTTCATGTAAAGATGCGATGGATAAACTCTTTCTGTGATATACAAATCAATAATTAAAATTGTTTATAAATAGTCGCTCAAGGAACACATGTATTATCTACAGCAAGGTCGTTTTATGAAATTATTAAAAATTAAAACCAGCTTATTGAAAGACATATGCAAAACAATTTTTTTCATGTAAAGATGCAATGGGTAAACTCTTTCTGTGATATACAAGTCAATAATTAAAATTGTTTATAAATAGTCGCTCAAGGAACACATGTATTATCTACAGCACGGTCGTTTTATGAAATTATTAAAAATAAAACCAGCTTATTGAAAGACATATGCAAAACAATTTTTTTCATGTAAAGATGCAATGGGTAAACTCTTTCTGTGATATACAAGTCAATAATTAAAATTGTTTATAAATAGTCGCTCAAGGAACACATGTATTATCTACAGCAAGGTCGTTTTATGAAATTATTAAAAATTAAAACCAGCTTATTGAAAGACATATGCAAAACAATTTTTTTCATGTAAAGATGCGATGGATAAACTCTTTCTGTGATATACAAGTCAATAATTAAAATTGATTATAAATAGTCGCTCAAGGAACACATGTATTATCTACAGCAAGGTCGTTTTATGAAATCATTAAAAATTAAAACCAGCTTATTGAAAGACATATGCAAAACAATTTTTTTCATGTAAAGATGCGATGGATAAACTCTTTCTGTGATATACAAGTCAATAATTAAAATTGATTATAAATAGTCGCTCAAGGAACACATGTATTATCTACAGCAAGGTCGTTTTATGAAATCATTAAAAATTAAAACCAGCTTATTGAAAGACATATGCAAAACAATTTTTTTCATGTAAAGATGCGATGGATAAACTCTTTCTGTGATATACAAGTCAATAATTAAAATTGATTATAAATAGTCGCTCAAGGAACACATGTATTATCTACAGCAAGGTCGTTTTATGAAATTATTAAAAATTAAAACCAGCTTATTGAAAGACATATGCAAAACAATTTTTTTCATGTAAAGATGCGATGGATAAACTCTTTCTGTGATATACAAGTCAATAATTAAAATTGTTTATAAATAGTCGCTCAAGGAACACATGTATTATCTACAGCACGGTCGTTTTATGAAATTATTAAAAATTAAAACCAGCTTATTGAAAGACATATGCAAAACAATTTTTTTCATGTAAAGATGCGATGGATAAACTCTTTCTGTGATATACAAGTTAATAATTAAAATTGTTTATAAATAGTCGCTCAAGGAACACATGTATTATCTACAGTACGGTCGTTTTATGAAATTATTAAAAATTAAAACCAGCTTATTGAAAGACATATGCAAAACAATTTTTTTCATGTAAAGATACGATGGATAAACTCTTTCTGTGATATACAAGTCAATAATTAAAATTGTTTATAAATATTCGCTCAAGGAACACATGTATTATCTACAGCACGGTCGTTTTATGAAATTATTAAAAATTAAAACCAGCTTATTGAAAGACATATGCAAAACAATTTTTTTCATGTAAAGATGCGATGGATAAACTTTTTCTGTGATATACAAGTCAATAATTAAAATTGTTTATAAATAGTCGCTCAAGGAACACATGTATTATCTACACTACAGCACAGTCGTTTTATGAAATTATTAAAAATTAAAACCAGCTTATTGAAAGACATATGCAAAACAATTTTTTTTATGTAAAGATGCGATGGATAAACTCTTTCTGTGATGTACAAGTCAATAATTAAAATTGTTTATAAATAGTCGCTCAAGGAACACATGTATTATCTACAGCAAGGTCGTTTTATGAAATTATTAAAAATTAAAACCAGCTTATTGAAAGACATATGCAAAACAATTTTTTTCATGTAAAGATGCGATGGATAAACTCTTTCTGTGATATACAAGTCAATAATTAAAATTGTTTATAAATAGTCGCTCAAGGAACACATGTATTATCTACAGCACGGTCGTTTTATGAAATTATTAAAAATTAAAACCAGCTTATTGAAAGACATATGCAAAACAATTTTTTTCATGTTAAGATGCGATGGATAAACTCTTTCTATGATATACAAGTCAATAATTAAAATTGTTTATAAATAGTCGCTCAAGGAACACATGTATTATCTACAGCAAGGTCGTTTTATGAAATTATTAAAAATTAAAACCAGCTTATTGAAAGACATATGCAAAACAATTTTTTTCATGTAAAGATGCGATGGATAAACTCTTTCTGTGATATACAAGTCAATAATTAAAATTGTTTATAAATATTCGCTCAAGGAACACATGTATTATCTACAGCAAGGTCGTTTTATGAAATTATTAAAAATTAAAACCAGCTTATTGAAAGACATATGCAAAACAATTTTTTTTATGTAAAGATGCGATGGATAAACTCTTTCTGTGATATACAAGTCAATAATTAAAATTGTTTATAAATAGTCGCTCAAGGAACACATGTATTATCTACAGCACGGTCGTTTTATGAAATTATTAAAAATTAAAACCAGCTCATTGACAGACATATGCAAAACAATTTTTTTCATGTAAAGATGCGATGGATAAACTCTTTCTGTGATATACAAGTCAATAATTAAAATTGTTTATAAATAGTCGCTCAAGGAACACATGTATTATCTACAGCACGGTCGTTTTATGAAATTATTAAAAATTAAAACCAGCTTATTGAAAGACATATGCAAAACAATTTTTTTCATGTAAAGATGCGATGGATAAACTCTTTCTGTGATATACAAGTCAATAATTAAAATTGTTTATAAATAGTCGCTCAAGGAACACATGTATTATCTACAGTACGGTCGTTTTATGAAATTATTAAAAATTAAAACCAGCTTATTGAAAGACATATGCAAAACAATTTTTTTCATGTAAAGATGCGATGGATAAACTCTTTCTCTGATATACAAGTCAATAATTAAAATTGTTTATAAATAGTCGCTCAAGGAACACATGTATTATCTACAGCACGGTCGTTTTATGAAATTATTAAAAATTAAAACCAGCTTATTGAAAGACATATGCAAAACAATTTTTTTCATGTAAAGATGCGATGGATAAACTCTTTCTGTGATATACAAGTCAATAATTAAAATTGTTTATAAATATTCGCTCAAGGAACACATGTATTATCTACAGCACGGTCGTTTTATGAAATTATTAAAAATAAAACCAGCTTATTGAAAGACATATGCAAAACAATTTTTTTCATGTAAAGATGCGATGGATAATCTTTTTCTGTGATATACAAGTCAATAATTAAAATTGTTTATAAATAGTCGCTCAAGGAACACATGTATTATCTACAGCAAGGTCGTTTTATGAAATTATTAAAAATTAAAACCAGCTTATTGAAAGACATATGCAAAACAATTTTTTTCATGTAAAGATGCGATGGATAAACTCTTTCTGTGATATACAAGTCAATAATTAAAATTGTTTATAAATAGTCGCTCAAGGAACACATGTATTATCTACAGCAAGGTCGTTTTATGAAATTATTAAAAATTAAAACCAGCTTATTGAAAGACATATGCAAAACAATTTTTTTCATGTAAAGATGCGATGGATAAACTCTTTCTGTGATATACAAGTCAATAATTAAAATTGTTTATAAATAGTCGCTCAAGGAACACATGTATTATCTACAGCAAGGTCGTTTTATGAAATTATTAAAAATTAAAACCAGCTTATTGAAAGACATATGCAAAACAATTTTTTTCATGTAAAGATGCGATGGATAAACTCTTTCTGTGATATACAAGTCAATAATTAAAATTGTTTATAAATAGTCGCTCAAGGAACACATGTATTATCTACAGCAAGGTCGTTTTATGAAATTATTAAAAATTAAAACCAGCTTATTGAAAGACATATGCAAAACAATTTTTTTCATGTAAAGATGCGATGGATAAACTCTTTCTGTGATATACAAGTCAATAATTAAAATTGTTTATAAATAGTCGCTCAAGGAACACATGTATTATCTACAGCAAGGTCGTTTTATGAAATTATTAAAAATTAAAACCAGCTTATTGAAAGACATATGCAAAACAATTTTTTTCATGTAAAGATGCGATGGATAAACTCTTTCTGTGATATACAAGTCAATAATTAAAATTGTTTATAAATAGTCGCTCAAGCAACACATGTATTATCTACAGCAAGGTCGTTTTATGAAATTATTAAAAATTAAAACCAGCTTATTGAAAGACATATGCAAAACAATTTTTTTCATGTAAAGATGCGATGGATAAACTCTTTCTGTGATATACAAGTCAATAATTAAAATTGTTTATAAATAGTCGCTCAAGGAACACATGTATTATCTACAGCAAGGTCATTTTATGAAATTATTAAAAATTAAAACCAGCTTATTGAAAGACATATGCAAAACAATTTTTTTCATGTAAAGATGCGATGGATAAACTCTTTCTGTGATATACAAGTCAATAATTAAAATTGTTTATAAATAGTCGCTCAAGGAACACATGTATTATCTACACTACAGCACAGTCGTTTTATGAAATTATTAAAAATTAAAACCAGCTTATTGAAAGACATATGCAAAACAATTTTTTTTATGTAAAGATGCGATGGATAAACTCTTTCTGTGATGTACAAGTCAATAATTAAAATTGTTTATAAATAGTCGCTCAAGGAACACATGTATTATCTACAGCAAGGTCGTTTTATGAAATTATTAAAAATTAAAACCAGCTTATTGAAAGACATATGCAAAACAATTTTTTTCATGTAAAGATGCGATGGATAAACTCTTTCTGTGATATACAAGTCAATAATTAAAATTGTTTATAAATAGTCGCTCAAGGAACACATGTATTATCTACAGCACGGTCGTTTTATGAAATTATTAAAAATTAAAACCAGCTTATTGAAAGACATATGCAAAACAATTTTTTTCATGTTAAGATGCGATGGATAAACTCTTTCTATGATATACAAGTCAATAATTAAAATTGTTTATAAATAGTCGCTCAAGGAACACATGTATTATCTACAGCAAGGTCGTTTTATGAAATTATTAAAAATTAAAACCAGCTTATTGAAAGACATATGCAAAACAATTTTTTTCATGTAAAGATGCGATGGATAAACTCTTTCTGTGATATACAAGTCAATAATTAAAATTGTTTATAAATATTCGCTCAAGGAACACATGTATTATCTACAGCAAGGTCGTTTTATGAAATTATTAAAAATTAAAACCAGCTTATTGAAAGACATATGCAAAACAATTTTTTTTATGTAAAGATGCGATGGATAAACTCTTTCTGTGATATACAAGTCAATAATTAAAATTGTTTATAAATAGTCGCTCAAGGAACACATGTATTATCTACAGCACGGTCGTTTTATGAAATTATTAAAAATTAAAACCAGCTCATTGACAGACATATGCAAAACAATTTTTTTCATGTAAAGATGCGATGGATAAACTCTTTCTGTGATATACAAGTCAATAATTAAAATTGTTTATAAATAGTCGCTCAAGGAACACATGTATTATCTACAGCACGGTCGTTTTATGAAATTATTAAAAATTAAAACCAGCTTATTGAAAGACATATGCAAAACAATTTTTTTCATGTAAAGATGCGATGGATAAACTCTTTCTGTGATATACAAGTCAATAATTAAAATTGTTTATAAATAGTCGCTCAAGGAACACATGTATTATCTACAGTACGGTCGTTTTATGAAATTATTAAAAATTAAAACCAGCTTATTGAAAGACATATGCAAAACAATTTTTTTCATGTAAAGATGCGATGGATAAACTCTTTCTCTGATATACAAGTCAATAATTAAAATTGTTTATAAATAGTCGCTCAAGGAACACATGTATTATCTACAGCACGGTCGTTTTATGAAATTATTAAAAATTAAAACCAGCTTATTGAAAGACATATGCAAAACAATTTTTTTCATGTAAAGATGCGATGGATAAACTCTTTCTGTGATATACAAGTCAATAATTAAAATTGTTTATAAATATTCGCTCAAGGAACACATGTATTATCTACAGCACGGTCGTTTTATGAAATTATTAAAAATAAAACCAGCTTATTGAAAGACATATGCAAAACAATTTTTTTCATGTAAAGATGCGATGGATAATCTTTTTCTGTGATATACAAGTCAATAATTAAAATTGTTTATAAATAGTCGCTCAAGGAACACATGTATTATCTACAGCAAGGTCGTTTTATGAAATTATTAAAAATTAAAACCAGCTTATTGAAAGACATATGCAAAACAATTTTTTTCATGTAAAGATGCGATGGATAAACTCTTTCTGTGATATACAAGTCAATAATTAAAATTGTTTATAAATAGTCGCTCAAGGAACACATGTATTATCTACAGCATGGTCGTTTTATGAAATTATTAAAAATTAAAACCAGCTTATTGAAAGACATATGCAAAACAATTTTTTTCATGTAAAGATGCGATGGATAAACTCTTTCTGTGATATACAAGTCAATAATTAAAATTGTTTATAAATAGTCGCTCAAGGAACACATGTATTATCTACAGCAAGGTCGTTTTATGAAATTATTAAAAATTAAAACCAGCTTATTGAAAGACATATGCAAAACAATTTTTTTCATGTAAAGATGCGATGGATAAACTCTTTCTGTGATATACAAGTCAATAATTAAAATTGTTTATAAATAGTCGCTCAAGGAACACATGTATTATCTACAGCAAGGTCGTTTTATGAAATTATTAAAAATTAAAACCAGCTTATTGAAAGACATATGCAAAACAATTTTTTTCATGTAAAGATGCGATGGATAAACTCTTTCTGTGATATACAAGTCAATAATTAAAATTGTTTATAAATAGTCGCTCAAGGAACACATGTATTATCTACAGCAAGGTCGTTTTATGAAATTATTAAAAATTAAAACCAGCTTATTGAAAGACATATGCAAAACAATTTTTTTCATGTAAAGATGCGATGGATAAACTCTTTCTGTGATATACAAGTCAATAATTAAAATTGTTTATAAATAGTCGCTCAAGCAACACATGTATTATCTACAGCAAGGTCGTTTTATGAAATTATTAAAAATTAAAACCAGCTTATTGAAAGACATATGCAAAACAATTTTTTTCATGTAAAGATGCGATGGATAAACTCTTTCTGTGATATACAAGTCAATAATTAAAATTGTTTATAAATAGTCGCTCAAGGAACACATGTATTATCTACAGCAAGGTCATTTTATGAAATTATTAAAAATTAAAACCAGCTTATTGAAAGACATATGCAAAACAATTTTTTTCATGTAAAGATGCGATGGATAAACTCTTTCTGTGATATACAAGTCAATAATTAAAATTGTTTATAAATAGTCGCTCAAGGAACACATGTATTATCTACAGCAAGGTCGTTTTATGAAATTATTAAAAATTAAAACCAGCTCATTGAAAGACATATGCAAAACAATTTTTTTCATGTAAAGATGCGATGGATAAACTCTTTCTGTGATATACAAGTCAATAATTAAAATTGTTTATAAATAGTCGCTCAAGGAACACATGTATTATCTACAGCAAGGTCGTTTTATGAAATTATTAAAAATTAAAACCAGCTCATTGAAAGACATATGCAAAACAATTTTTTTCATGTAAAGATGCGATGGATAAGTTCTTTCTGTGATATACAAGTCAATAATTAAAATTGTTTATAAATAGTCGCTCAAGGAACACATGTATTATCTACAGCACGGTCGTTTTATGAAATTATTAAAAATTAAAACCAGCTTATTGAAAGACATATGCAAAACAATTTTTTTCATGTAAAGATGCGATGGATAAACTCTTTCTGTGATATACAAGTCAATAATTAAAATTGTTTATAAATAGTCGCTCAAGGAACACATGTATTATCTACAGCACGGTCGTTTTATGAAATTATTAAAAATTTAAACCAGCTTATTGAAAGACATATGCAAAACAATTTTTTTCATGTAAAGATGCGATGGATAAACTCTTTCTGTGATATACAAATCAATAATTAAAATTGTTTATAAATAGTCGCTCAAGGAACACATGTATTATCTACAGCAAGGTCGTTTTATGAAATTATTAAAAATTAAAACCAGCTTATTGAAAGACATATGCAAAACAATTTTTTTCATGTAAAGATGCAATGGGTAAACTCTTTCTGTGATATACAAGTCAATAATTAAAATTGTTTATAAATATTTGCTCAAGGAACACATGTATTATCTACAGCACGGTCGTTTTATGAAATTATTAAAAATTAAAACCAGCTTATTGAAAGACATATGCAAAACAATTTTTTTCATGTAAAGATGCGATGGATAAACTCTTTCTGTGATATACAAATCAATAATTAAAATTGTTTATAAATAGTCGCTCAAGGAACACATGTATTATCTACAGCAAGGTCGTTTTATGAAATTATTAAAAATTAAAACCAGCTTATTGAAAGACATATGCAAAACAATTTTTTTCATGTAAAGATGCAATGGGTAAACTCTTTCTGTGATATACAAGTCAATAATTAAAATTGTTTATAAATAGTCGCTCAAGGAACACATGTATTATCTACAGCACGGTCGTTTTATGAAATTATTAAAAATAAAACCAGCTTATTGAAAGACATATGCAAAACAATTTTTTTCATGTAAAGATGCGATGGATAAACTCTTTCTGTGATATACAAGTCAATAATTAAAATTGTTTATAAATATTCGCTCAAGGAACACATGTATTATCTACAGCACGGTCGTTTTATGAAATTATTAAAAATTAAAACCAGCTTATTGAAAGACATATGCAAAACAATTTTTTTCATGTAAAGATGAGATGGATAAACTCTTTCTGTGATATACAAGTTAATAATTAAAATTGTTTATAAATAGTCGCTCAAGGAACACATGTATTATCTACAGTACGGTCGTTTTATGAAATTATTAAAAATTAAAACCAGCTTATTGAAAGACATATGCAAAACAATTTTTTTCATGTAAAGATGCGATGGATAAACTTTTTCTGTGATATACAAGTCAATAATTAAAATTGTTTATAAATAGTCGCTCAAGGAACACATGTATTATCTACAGCAAGGTCGTTTTATGAAATTATTAAAAATTAAAACCAGCTTATTGAAAGACATATGCAAAACAATTTTTTTCATGTAAAGATGCAATGGGTAAACTCTTTCTGTGATATACAAGTCAATAATTAAAATTGTTTATAAATAGTCGCTCAAGGAACACATGTATTATCTACAGCAAGGTCGTTTTATGAAATTATTAAAAATTAAAACCAGCTTATTGAAAGACATATGCAAAACAATTTTTTTCATGTAAAGATGCGATGGATAAACTTTTTCTGTGATATACAAGTCAATAATTAAAATTGTTTATAAATAGTCGCTCAAGGAACACATGTATTATCTACAGCATGGTCGTTTTATGAAATTATTAAAAATTAAAACCAGCTTATTGAAAGACATATGCAAAACAATTTTTTTCATGTAAAGATGCGATGGATAAACTCTTTCTGTGATATACAAGTCAATAATTAAAATTGTTTATAAATATTCGCTCAAGGAACACATGTATTATCTACAGCACGGTCGTTTTATGAAATTATTAAAAATTAAAACCAGCTTATTGAAAGACATATGCAAAACAATTTTTTTCATGTAAAGATGCGATGGATAAACTCTTTCTGTGATATACAAATCAATAATTAAAATTGTTTATAAATAGTCGCTCAAGGAACACATGTATTATCTACAGCAAGGTCGTTTTATGAAATTATTAAAAATTAAAATCAGCTTATTGAAAGACATATGCAAAACAATTTTTTTCATGTAAAGATGCGATGGATAAACTCTTTCTGTGATATACAAGTCAATAATTAAAATTGTTTATAAATAGTCGCTCAAGGAACACATGTATTATCTACAGCACGGTCGTTTTATGAAATTATTAAAAATAAAACCAGCTTATTGAAAGACATATGCAAAACAGTTTTTTTCATGTAAAGATGCGATGGATAAACTCTTTCTGTGATATACAAGTCAATAATTAAAATTGTTTATAAATATTCGCTCAAGGAACACATGTATTATCTACAGCACGGTCGTTTTATGAAATTATTAAAAATTAAAACCAGCTTATTGAAAGACATATGCAAAACAATTTTTTTCATGTAAAGATGCGATGGATAAACTCTTTCTGTGATATACAAGTCAATAATTAAAATTGTTTATAAATAGTCGCTCAAGGAACACATGTATTATCTACAGTACGGTCGTTTTATGAAATTATTAAAAATTAAAACCAGCTTATTGAAAGACATATGCAAAACAATTTTTTTCATGTAAAGATGCGATGGATAAACTCTTTCTGTGATATACAAGTCAATAATTAAAATTGTTTATAAATATTCGCTCAAGGAACACATGCATTATCTACAGCACGGTCGTTTTATGAAATTATTAAAAATTAAAACCAGCTTATTGAAAGACATATGCAAAACAATTTTTTTCATGTAAAGATGCGATGGATAAACTCTTTCTGTGATATACAAATCAATAATTAAAATTGTTTATAAATAGTCGCTCAAGGAACACATGTATTATCTACAGCAAGGTCGTTTTATGAAATTATTAAAAATTAAAACCAGCTTATTGAAAGACATATGCAAAACAATTTTTTTCATGTAAAGATGCAATGGGTAAACTCTTTCTGTGATATACAAGTCAATAATTAAAATTGTTTATAAATAGTGGCTCAAGGAACACATGTATTATCTACAGCACGGTCGTTTTATGAAATTATTAAAAATAAAACCAGCTTATTGAAAGACATATGCAAAACAATTTTTTTCATGTAAAGATGCGATGGATAAACTCTTTCTGTGATATACAAGTCAATAATTAAAATTGTTTATAAATATTCGCTCAAGGAACACATGTATTATCTACAGCACAGTCGTTTTATGAAATTATTAAAAATTAAAACCAGCTTATTGAAAGACATATGCAAAACAATTTTTTTCATGTAAAGATGCGATGGATAAACTTTTTCTGTGATATACAAGTCAATAATTAAAATTGTTTATAAATAGTCGCTCAAGGAACACATGTATTATCTACAGCAAGGTCGTTTTATGAAATTATTAAAAATTAAAACCAGCTTATTGAAAGACATATGCAAAACAATTTTTTTCATGTAAAGATGCGATGGATAAACTCTTTCTGTGATATACAAGTCAATAATTAAAATTGATTATAAATAGTCGCTCAAGGAACACATGTATTATCTACAGCAAGGTCGTTTTATGAAATTATTAAAAATTAAAACCAGCTTATTGAAAGACATATGCAAAACAATTTTTTTCATGTAAAGATGCGATGGATAAACTCTTTCTGTGATATACAAGTCAATAATTAAAATTGTTTATAAATAGTCGCTCAAGGAACACATGTATTATCTACAGCACGGTCGTTTTATGAAATTATTAAAAATTAAAACCAGCTTATTGAAAGACATATGCAAAACAATTTTTTTCATGTAAAGATGCGATGGATAAACTCTTTCTGTGATATACAAGTTAATAATTAAAATTGTTTATAAATAGTCGCTCAAGGAACACATGTATTATCTACAGTACGGTCGTTTTATGAAATTATTAAAAATTAAAACCAGCTTATTGAAAGACATATGCAAAACAATTTTTTTCATGTAAAGATACGATGGATAAACTCTTTCTGTGATATACAAGTCAATAATTAAAATTGTTTATAAATATTCGCTCAAGGAACACATGTATTATCTACAGCACGGTCGTTTTATGAAATTATTAAAAATTAAAACCAGCTTATTGAAAGACATATGCAAAACAATTTTTTTCATGTAAAGATGCGATGGATAAACTTTTTCTGTGATATACAAGTCAATAATTAAAATTGTTTATAAATAGTCGCTCAAGGAACACATGTATTATCTACAGCAAGGTCGTTTTATGAAATTATTAAAAATTAAAACCAGCTTATTGAAAGACATATGCAAAACAATTTTTTTCATGTAAAGATGCAATGGGTAAACTCTTTCTGTGATATACAAGTCAATAATTAAAATTGTTTATAAATAGTCGCTCAAGGAACACATGTATTATCTACAGCAAGGTCGTTTTATGAAATTATTAAAAATTAAAACCAGCTTATTGAAAGACATATGCAAAACAATTTTTTTCATGTAAAGATGCGATGGATAAACTTTTTCTGTGATATACAAGTCAATAATTTAAATTGTTTATAAATAGTCGCTCAAGGAACACATGTATTATCTACAGCAGCGGTCGCCAAACTTTTTGACCTCACGGACCAGTTAATTCATAATTTAAATCCCGCGGACCACTAATAGGATTTTTTAAGTGTTAAATGCATCTTAAAACATAACTTAACATGATGAGTAAGTATATTCCACATTTTTCTGCGGACCAGCGAAATTTTCTCGCGGACCACTAGTGGTCCGCGGACCACCACTTTGGCAACCGCTGATCTACAGCATGGTCGTTTTATGAAATTATTAAAAATTAAAACCAGCTTATTGAAAGACATATGCAAAACAATTTTTTTCATGTAAAGATGCGATGGATAAACTCTTTCTGTGATATACAAGTCAATAATTAAAATTGTTTATAAATAGTCGCTCAAGGAACACATGTATTATCTACAGCACGGTCGTTTTATGAAATTATTAAAAATTAAAACCAGCTTATTGAAAGACATATGCAAAACAATTTTTTTCATGTAAAGATGCGATGGATAAACTCTTTCTGTGATATACAAATCAATAATTAAAATTGTTTATAAATAGTCGCTCAAGGAACACATGTATTATCTACAGCAAGGTCGTTTTATGAAATTATTAAAAATTAAAACCAGCTTATTGAAAGACATATGCAAAACAATTTTTTTCATGTAAAGATGCGATGGATAAACTCTTTCTGTGATATACAAATCAATAATTAAAATTGTTTATAAATAGTCGCTCAAGGAACACATGTATTATCTACAGCAAGGTCGTTTTATGAAATTATTAAAAATTAAAATCAGCTTATTGAAAGACATATGCAAAACAATTTTTTTCATGTAAAGATGCGATGGATAAACTCTTTCTGTGATATACAAGTCAATAATTAAAATTGTTTATAAATAGTCGCTCAAGGAACACATGTATTATCTACAGCACGGTCGTTTTATGAAATTATTAAAAATAAAACCAGCTTATTGAAAGACATATGCAAAACAGTTTTTTTCATGTAAAGATGCGATGGATAAACTCTTTCTGTGATATACAAGTCAATAATTAAAATTGTTTATAAATATTCGCTCAAGGAACACATGTATTATCTACAGCACGGTCGTTTTATGAAATTATTAAAAATTAAAACCAGCTTATTGAAAGACATATGCAAAACAATTTTTTTCATGTAAAGATGCGATGGATAAACTCTTTCTGTGATATACAAGTCAATAATTAAAATTGTTTATAAATAGTCGCTCAAGGAACACATGTATTATCTACAGTACGGTCGTTTTATGAAATTATTAAAAATTAAAACCAGCTTATTGAAAGACATATGCAAAACAATTTTTTTCATGTAAAGATGCGATGGATAAACTCTTTCTGTGATATACAAGTCAATAATTAAAATTGTTTATAAATATTCGCTCAAGGAACACATGCATTATCTACAGCACGGTCGTTTTATGAAATTATTAAAAATTAAAACCAGCTTATTGAAAGACATATGCAAAACAATTTTTTTCATGTAAAGATGCGATGGATAAACTCTTTCTGTGATATACAAATCAATAATTAAAATTGTTTATAAATAGTCGCTCAAGGAACACATGTATTATCTACAGCAAGGTCGTTTTATGAAATTATTAAAAATTAAAACCAGCTTATTGAAAGACATATGCAAAACAATTTTTTTCATGTAAAGATGCAATGGGTAAACTCTTTCTGTGATATACAAGTCAATAATTAAAATTGTTTATAAATAGTGGCTCAAGGAACACATGTATTATCTACAGCACGGTCGTTTTATGAAATTATTAAAAATAAAACCAGCTTATTGAAAGACATATGCAAAACAATTTTTTTCATGTAAAGATGCGATGGATAAACTCTTTCTGTGATATACAAGTCAATAATTAAAATTGTTTATAAATATTCGCTCAAGGAACACATGTATTATCTACAGCACAGTCGTTTTATGAAATTATTAAAAATTAAAACCAGCTTATTGAAAGACATATGCAAAACAATTTTTTTCATGTAAAGATGCGATGGATAAACTTTTTCTGTGATATACAAGTCAATAATTAAAATTGTTTATAAATAGTCGCTCAAGGAACACATGTATTATCTACAGCAAGGTCGTTTTATGAAATTATTAAAAATTAAAACCAGCTTATTGAAAGACATATGCAAAACAATTTTTTTCATGTAAAGATGCGATGGATAAACTCTTTCTGTGATATACAAGTCAATAATTAAAATTGATTATAAATAGTCGCTCAAGGAACACATGTATTATCTACAGCAAGGTCGTTTTATGAAATTATTAAAAATTAAAACCAGCTTATTGAAAGACATATGCAAAACAATTTTTTTCATGTAAAGATGCGATGGATAAACTCTTTCTGTGATATACAAGTCAATAATTAAAATTGTTTATAAATAGTCGCTCAAGGAACACATGTATTATCTACAGCACGGTCGTTTTATGAAATTATTAAAAATTAAAACCAGCTTATTGAAAGACATATGCAAAACAATTTTTTTCATGTAAAGATGCGATGGATAAACTCTTTCTGTGATATACAAGTTAATAATTAAAATTGTTTATAAATAGTCGCTCAAGGAACACATGTATTATCTACAGTACGGTCGTTTTATGAAATTATTAAAAATTAAAACCAGCTTATTGAAAGACATATGCAAAACAATTTTTTTCATGTAAAGATACGATGGATAAACTCTTTCTGTGATATACAAGTCAATAATTAAAATTGTTTATAAATATTCGCTCAAGGAACACATGTATTATCTACAGCACGGTCGTTTTATGAAATTATTAAAAATTAAAACCAGCTTATTGAAAGACATATGCAAAACAATTTTTTTCATGTAAAGATGCGATGGATAAACTTTTTCTGTGATATACAAGTCAATAATTAAAATTGTTTATAAATAGTCGCTCAAGGAACACATGTATTATCTACAGCAAGGTCGTTTTATGAAATTATTAAAAATTAAAACCAGCTTATTGAAAGACATATGCAAAACAATTTTTTTCATGTAAAGATGCAATGGGTAAACTCTTTCTGTGATATACAAGTCAATAATTAAAATTGTTTATAAATAGTCGCTCAAGGAACACATGTATTATCTACAGCAAGGTCGTTTTATGAAATTATTAAAAATTAAAACCAGCTTATTGAAAGACATATGCAAAACAATTTTTTTCATGTAAAGATGCGATGGATAAACTTTTTCTGTGATATACAAGTCAATAATTTAAATTGTTTATAAATAGTCGCTCAAGGAACACATGTATTATCTACAGCAGCGGTCGCCAAACTTTTTGACCTCACGGACCAGTTAATTCATAATTTAAATCCCGCGGACCACTAATAGGATTTTTTAAGTGTTAAATGCATCTTAAAACATAACTTAACATGATGAGTAAGTATATTCCACATTTTTCTGCGGACCAGCGAAATTTTCTCGCGGACCACTAGTGGTCCGCGGACCACCACTTTGGCAACCGCTGATCTACAGCATGGTCGTTTTATGAAATTATTAAAAATTAAAACCAGCTTATTGAAAGACATATGCAAAACAATTTTTTTCATGTAAAGATGCGATGGATAAACTCTTTCTGTGATATACAAGTCAATAATTAAAATTGTTTATAAATAGTCGCTCAAGGAACACATGTATTATCTACAGCACGGTCGTTTTATGAAATTATTAAAAATTAAAACCAGCTTATTGAAAGACATATGCAAAACAATTTTTTTCATGTAAAGATGCGATGGATAAACTCTTTCTGTGATATACAAATCAATAATTAAAATTGTTTATAAATAGTCGCTCAAGGAACACATGTATTATCTACAGCAAGGTCGTTTTATGAAATTATTAAAAATTAAAACCAGCTTATTGAAAGACATATGCAAAACAATTTTTTTCATGTAAAGATGTGATGGATAAACTCTTTCTGTGATATACAAGTCAATAATTAAAATTGTTTATAAATAGTCGCTCAAGGAACACATGTATTATCTACAGCAAGGTCGTTTTATGAAATTATTAAAAATTAAAACCAGCTTATTGAAAGACATATGCAAAACAATTTTTTTCATGTAAAGATGCGATGGATAAACTCTTTCTGTGATATACAAGTCAATAATTAAAATTGTTTATAAATAGTCGCTCAAGGAACACATGTATTATCTACAGCAAGGTCGTTTTATGAAATTATTAAAAATTAAAACCAGCTTATTGAAAGACATATGCAAAACAATTTTTTTCATGTAAAGATGCGATGGATAAACTCTTTCTGTGATATACAAGTCAATAATTAAAATTGTTTATAAATAGTCGCTCAAGGAACACATGTATTATCTACAGCAAGGTCGTTTTATGAAATTATTAAAAATTAAAACCAGCTTATTGAAAGACATATGCAAAACAATTTTTTTCATGTAAAGATGCGATGGATAAACTCTTTCTGTGATATACAAGTCAATAATTAAAATTGTTTATAAATAGTCGCTCAAGCAACACATGTATTATCTACAGCAAGGTCGTTTTATGAAATTATTAAAAATTAAAACCAGCTTATTGAAAGACATATGCAAAACAATTTTTTTCATGTAAAGATGCGATGGATAAACTCTTTCTGTGATATACAAGTCAATAATTAAAATTGTTTATAAATAGTCGCTCAAGGAACACATGTATTATCTACAGCAAGGTCATTTTATGAAATTATTAAAAATTAAAACCAGCTTATTGAAAGACATATGCAAAACAATTTTTTTCATGTAAAGATGCGATGGATAAACTCTTTCTGTGATATACAAGTCAATAATTAAAATTGTTTATAAATAGTCGCTCAAGGAACACATGTATTATCTACAGCAAGGTCGTTTTATGAAATTATTAAAAATTAAAACCAGCTCATTGAAAGACATATGCAAAACAATTTTTTTCATGTAAAGATGCGATGGATAAACTCTTTCTGTGATATACAAGTCAATAATTAAAATTGTTTATAAATAGTCGCTCAAGGAACACATGTATTATCTACAGCAAGGTCGTTTTATGAAATTATTAAAAATTAAAACCAGCTCATTGAAAGACATATGCAAAACAATTTTTTTCATGTAAAGATGCGATGGATAAGTTCTTTCTGTGATATACAAGTCAATAATTAAAATTGTTTATAAATAGTCGCTCAAGGAACACATGTATTATCTACAGCACGGTCGTTTTATGAAATTATTAAAAATTAAAACCAGCTTATTGAAAGACATATGCAAAACAATTTTTTTCATGTAAAGATGCGATGGATAAACTCTTTCTGTGATATACAAGTCAATAATTAAAATTGTTTATAAATAGTCGCTCAAGGAACACATGTATTATCTACAGCACGGTCGTTTTATGAAATTATTAAAAATTTAAACCAGCTTATTGAAAGACATATGCAAAACAATTTTTTTCATGTAAAGATGCGATGGATAAACTCTTTCTGTGATATACAAATCAATAATTAAAATTGTTTATAAATAGTCGCTCAAGGAACACATGTATTATCTACAGCAAGGTCGTTTTATGAAATTATTAAAAATTAAAACCAGCTTATTGAAAGACATATGCAAAACAATTTTTTTCATGTAAAGATGCAATGGGTAAACTCTTTCTGTGATATACAAGTCAATAATTAAAATTGTTTATAAATATTTGCTCAAGGAACACATGTATTATCTACAGCACGGTCGTTTTATGAAATTATTAAAAATTAAAACCAGCTTATTGAAAGACATATGCAAAACAATTTTTTTCATGTAAAGATGCGATGGATAAACTCTTTCTGTGATATACAAATCAATAATTAAAATTGTTTATAAATAGTCGCTCAAGGAACACATGTATTATCTACAGCAAGGTCGTTTTATGAAATTATTAAAAATTAAAACCAGCTTATTGAAAGACATATGCAAAACAATTTTTTTCATGTAAAGATGCAATGGGTAAACTCTTTCTGTGATATACAAGTCAATAATTAAAATTGTTTATAAATAGTCGCTCAAGGAACACATGTATTATCTACAGCACGGTCGTTTTATGAAATTATTAAAAATAAAACCAGCTTATTGAAAGACATATGCAAAACAATTTTTTTCATGTAAAGATGCGATGGATAAACTCTTTCTGTGATATACAAGTCAATAATTAAAATTGTTTATAAATATTCGCTCAAGGAACACATGTATTATCTACAGCACGGTCGTTTTATGAAATTATTAAAAATTAAAACCAGCTTATTGAAAGACATATGCAAAACAATTTTTTTCATGTAAAGATGAGATGGATAAACTCTTTCTGTGATATACAAGTTAATAATTAAAATTGTTTATAAATAGTCGCTCAAGGAACACATGTATTATCTACAGTACGGTCGTTTTATGAAATTATTAAAAATTAAAACCAGCTTATTGAAAGACATATGCAAAACAATTTTTTTCATGTAAAGATGCGATGGATAAACTTTTTCTGTGATATACAAGTCAATAATTAAAATTGTTTATAAATAGTCGCTCAAGGAACACATGTATTATCTACAGCAAGGTCGTTTTATGAAATTATTAAAAATTAAAACCAGCTTATTGAAAGACATATGCAAAACAATTTTTTTCATGTAAAGATGCAATGGGTAAACTCTTTCTGTGATATACAAGTCAATAATTAAAATTGTTTATAAATAGTCGCTCAAGGAACACATGTATTATCTACAGCAAGGTCGTTTTATGAAATTATTAAAAATTAAAACCAGCTTATTGAAAGACATATGCAAAACAATTTTTTTCATGTAAAGATGCGATGGATAAACTTTTTCTGTGATATACAAGTCAATAATTAAAATTGTTTATAAATAGTCGCTCAAGGAACACATGTATTATCTACAGCATGGTCGTTTTATGAAATTATTAAAAATTAAAACCAGCTTATTGAAAGACATATGCAAAACAATTTTTTTCATGTAAAGATGCGATGGATAAACTCTTTCTGTGATATACAAGTCAATAATTAAAATTGTTTATAAATATTCGCTCAAGGAACACATGTATTATCTACAGCACGGTCGTTTTATGAAATTATTAAAAATTAAAACCAGCTTATTGAAAGACATATGCAAAACAATTTTTTTCATGTAAAGATGCGATGGATAAACTCTTTCTGTGATATACAAATCAATAATTAAAATTGTTTATAAATAGTCGCTCAAGGAACACATGTATTATCTACAGCAAGGTCGTTTTATGAAATTATTAAAAATTAAAACCAGCTTATTGAAAGACATATGCAAAACAATTTTTTTCATGTAAAGATGCGATGGATAAACTCTTTCTGTGATATACAAGTCAATAATTAAAATTGTTTATAAATAGTCGCTCAAGGAACACATGTATTATCTACAGCACGGTCGTTTTATGAAATTATTAAAAATAAAACCAGCTTATTGAAAGACATATGCAAAACAGTTTTTTTCATGTAAAGATGCGATGGATAAACTCTTTCTGTGATATACAAGTCAATAATTAAAATTGTTTATAAATATTCGCTCAAGGAACACATGTATTATCTACAGCACGGTCGTTTTATGAAATTATTAAAAATTAAAACCAGCTTATTGAAAGACATATGCAAAACAATTTTTTTCATGTAAAGATGCGATGGATAAACTCTTTCTGTGATATACAAGTCAATAATTAAAATTGTTTATAAATAGTCGCTCAAGGAACACATGTATTATCTACAGTACGGTCGTTTTATGAAATTATTAAAAATTAAAACCAGCTTATTGAAAGACATATGCAAAACAATTTTTTTCATGTAAAGATGCGATGGATAAACTCTTTCTGTGATATACAAGTCAATAATTAAAATTGTTTATAAATATTCGCTCAAGGAACACATGCATTATCTACAGCACGGTCGTTTTATGAAATTATTAAAAATTAAAACCAGCTTATTGAAAGACATATGCAAAACAATTTTTTTCATGTAAAGATGCGATGGATAAACTCTTTCTGTGATATACAAATCAATAATTAAAATTGTTTATAAATAGTCGCTCAAGGAACACATGTATTA
This sequence comes from Elmis aenea, assembly GCA_947652605.1. Classification (NCBI taxonomy): domain Eukaryota; kingdom Metazoa; phylum Arthropoda; class Insecta; order Coleoptera; family Elmidae; genus Elmis; species Elmis aenea. The sequence goes on from OX393581.1 coordinate 52,525,293, forward strand.
TCTACAGCAAGGTCGTTTTATGAAATTATTAAAAATTAAAACCAGCTTATTGAAAGACATATGCAAAACAATTTTTTTCATGTAAAGATGCAATGGGTAAACTCTTTCTGTGATATACAAGTCAATAATTAAAATTGTTTATAAATAGTCGCTCAAGGAACACATGTATTATCTACAGCACGGTCGTTTTATGAAATTATTAAAAATAAAACCAGCTTATTGAAAGACATATGCAAAACAATTTTTTTCATGTAAAGATGCAATGGGTAAACTCTTTCTGTGATATACAAGTCAATAATTAAAATTGTTTATAAATAGTCGCTCAAGGAACACATGTATTATCTACAGCAAGGTCGTTTTATGAAATTATTAAAAATTAAAACCAGCTTATTGAAAGACATATGCAAAACAATTTTTTTCATGTAAAGATGCGATGGATAAACTCTTTCTGTGATATACAAGTCAATAATTAAAATTGATTATAAATAGTCGCTCAAGGAACACATGTATTATCTACAGCAAGGTCGTTTTATGAAATCATTAAAAATTAAAACCAGCTTATTGAAAGACATATGCAAAACAATTTTTTTCATGTAAAGATGCGATGGATAAACTCTTTCTGTGATATACAAGTCAATAATTAAAATTGATTATAAATAGTCGCTCAAGGAACACATGTATTATCTACAGCAAGGTCGTTTTATGAAATCATTAAAAATTAAAACCAGCTTATTGAAAGACATATGCAAAACAATTTTTTTCATGTAAAGATGCGATGGATAAACTCTTTCTGTGATATACAAGTCAATAATTAAAATTGATTATAAATAGTCGCTCAAGGAACACATGTATTATCTACAGCAAGGTCGTTTTATGAAATTATTAAAAATTAAAACCAGCTTATTGAAAGACATATGCAAAACAATTTTTTTCATGTAAAGATGCGATGGATAAACTCTTTCTGTGATATACAAGTCAATAATTAAAATTGTTTATAAATAGTCGCTCAAGGAACACATGTATTATCTACAGCACGGTCGTTTTATGAAATTATTAAAAATTAAAACCAGCTTATTGAAAGACATATGCAAAACAATTTTTTTCATGTAAAGATGCGATGGATAAACTCTTTCTGTGATATACAAGTTAATAATTAAAATTGTTTATAAATAGTCGCTCAAGGAACACATGTATTATCTACAGTACGGTCGTTTTATGAAATTATTAAAAATTAAAACCAGCTTATTGAAAGACATATGCAAAACAATTTTTTTCATGTAAAGATACGATGGATAAACTCTTTCTGTGATATACAAGTCAATAATTAAAATTGTTTATAAATATTCGCTCAAGGAACACATGTATTATCTACAGCACGGTCGTTTTATGAAATTATTAAAAATTAAAACCAGCTTATTGAAAGACATATGCAAAACAATTTTTTTCATGTAAAGATGCGATGGATAAACTTTTTCTGTGATATACAAGTCAATAATTAAAATTGTTTATAAATAGTCGCTCAAGGAACACATGTATTATCTACAGCAAGGTCGTTTTATGAAATTATTAAAAATTAAAACCAGCTTATTGAAAGACATATGCAAAACAATTTTTTTCATGTAAAGATGCAATGGGTAAACTCTTTCTGTGATATACAAGTCAATAATTAAAATTGTTTATAAATAGTCGCTCAAGGAACACATGTATTATCTACAGCAAGGTCGTTTTATGAAATTATTAAAAATTAAAACCAGCTTATTGAAAGACATATGCAAAACAATTTTTTTCATGTAAAGATGCGATGGATAAACTTTTTCTGTGATATACAAGTCAATAATTTAAATTGTTTATAAATAGTCGCTCAAGGAACACATGTATTATCTACAGCAGCGGTCGCCAAACTTTTTGACCTCACGGACCAGTTAATTCATAATTTAAATCCCGCGGACCACTAATAGGATTTTTTAAGTGTTAAATGCATCTTAAAACATAACTTAACATGATGAGTAAGTATATTCCACATTTTTCTGCGGACCAGCGAAATTTTCTCGCGGACCACTAGTGGTCCGCGGACCACCACTTTGGCAACCGCTGATCTACAGCATGGTCGTTTTATGAAATTATTAAAAATTAAAACCAGCTTATTGAAAGACATATGCAAAACAATTTTTTTCATGTAAAGATGCGATGGATAAACTCTTTCTGTGATATACAAGTCAATAATTAAAATTGTTTATAAATAGTCGCTCAAGGAACACATGTATTATCTACAGCACGGTCGTTTTATGAAATTATTAAAAATTAAAACCAGCTTATTGAAAGACATATGCAAAACAATTTTTTTCATGTAAAGATGCGATGGATAAACTCTTTCTGTGATATACAAATCAATAATTAAAATTGTTTATAAATAGTCGCTCAAGGAACACATGTATTATCTACAGCAAGGTCGTTTTATGAAATTATTAAAAATTAAAACCAGCTTATTGAAAGACATATGCAAAACAATTTTTTTCATGTAAAGATGTGATGGATAAACTCTTTCTGTGATATACAAGTCAATAATTAAAATTGTTTATAAATAGTCGCTCAAGGAACACATGTATTATCTACAGTACGGTCGTTTTATGAAATTATTAAAAATTAAAACCAGCTTATTGAAAGACATATGCAAAACAATTTTTTTCATGTAAAGATGCGATGGATAAACTCTTTCTGTGATATACAAGTCAATAATTAAAATTGTTTATAAATAGTCGCTCAAGGAACACATGTATTATCTACAGCAAGGTCGTTTTATGAAATTATTAAAAATTAAAACCAGCTTATTGAAAGACATATGCAAAACAATTTTTTTCATGTAAAGATGCAATGGGTAAACTCTTTCTGTGATATACAAGTCAATAATTAAAATTGTTTATAAATAGTCGCTCAAGGAACACATGTATTATCTACAGCAAGGTCGTTTTATGAAATTATTAAAAATTAAAACCAGCGTATTGAAAGACATATGCAAAACAATTTTTTTCATGTAAAGATGTGATGGATAAACTCTTTCTGTGATATACAAGTCAATAATTAAAATTGTTTATAAATAGTCGCTCAAGGAACACATGTATTATCTACAGTACGGTCGTTTTATGAAATTATTAAAAATTAAAACCAGCTTATTGAAAGACATATGCAAAACAATTTTTTTCATGTAAAGATGCAATGGGTAAACTCTTTCTGTGATATACAAGTCAATAATTAAAATTGTTTATAAATAGTCGCTCAAGGAACACATGTATTATCTACAGCACGGTCGTTTTATGAAATTATTAAAAATAAAACCAGCTTATTGAAAGACATATGCAAAACAATTTTTTTCATGTAAAGATGCGATGGATAAACTCTTTCTGTGATATACAAGTCAATAATTAAAATTGTTTATAAATATTCGCTCAAGGAACACATGTATTATCTACAGCACAGTCGTTTTATGAAATTATTAAAAATTAAAACCAGCTTATTGAAAGACATATGCAAAACAATTTTTTTCATGTAAAGATGCGATGGATAAACTCTTTCTGTGATATACAAGTCAATAATTAAAATTGTTTATAAATAGTCGCTCAAGGAACACATGTATTATCTACAGTACGGTCGTTTTATGAAATTATTAAAAATTAAAACCAGCTTATTGAAAGACATATGCAAAACAATTTTTTTCATGTAAAGATGCGATGGATAAACTCTTTCTGTGATATACAAGTCAATAATTAAAATTGTTTATAAATATTCGCTCAAGGAACACATGTATTATCTACAGCACGGTCGTTTTATGAAATTATTAAAAATTAAAACCAGCTTATTGAAAGACATATGCAAAACAATTTTTTTCATGTAAAGATGCGATGGATAAACTTTTTCTGTGATATACAAGTCAATAATTAAAATTGTTTATAAATAGTCGCTTAAGGAACACATGTATTATCTACAGCAAGGTCGTTTTATGAAATTATTAAAAATTAAAACCAGCTTATTGAAAGACATATGCAAAACAATTTTTTTCATGTAAAGATGCAATGGGTAAACTCTTTCTGTGATATACAAGTCAATAATTAAAATTGTTTATAAATAGTCGCTCAAGGAACACATGTATTATCTACAGCAAGGTCGTTTTATGAAATTATTAAAAATTAAAACCAGCTTATTGAAAGACATATGCAAAACAATTTTTTTCATGTAAAGATGCGATGGATAAACTTTTTCTGTGATATACAAGTCAATAATTAAAATTGTTTATAAATAGTCGCTCAAGGAACACATGTATCATCTACAGCACGGTCGTTTTATGAAATTATTAAAAATTAAAACCAGCTTATTAAAAGACATATGCAAAACAGTTTTTTTCATGTAAAGATGCGATGGATAAACTCTTTCTGTGATATACAAATCAATAATTAAAATTGTTTATAAATAGTCGCTCAAGGAACACATGTATTATCTACAGCAAGGTCGTTTTATGAAATTATTAAAAATTAAAACCAGCTTATTGAAAGACATATGCAAAACAATTTTTTTCATGTAAAGATGCAATGGGTAAACTCTTTCTGTGATATACAAGTCAATAATTAAAATTGTTTATAAATAGTCGCTCAAGGAACACATGTATTATCTACAGCACGGTCGTTTTATGAAATTATTAAAAATAAAACCAGCTTATTGAAAGACATATGCAAAACAATTTTTTTCATGTAAAGATGCGATGGATAAACTCTTTCTGTGATATACAAGTCAATAATTAAAATTGTTTATAAATATTCGCTCAAGGAACACATGTATTATCTACAGCACGGTCGTTTTATGAAATTATTAAAAATTAAAACCAGCGTATTAAAAGACATATGCAAAACAATTTTTTTCATGTAAAGATGTGATGGATAAACTCTTTCTGTGATATACAAGTCAATAATTAAAATTGTTTATAAATAGTCGCTCAAGGAACACATGTATTATCTACAGTACGGTCGTTTTATGAAATTATTAAAAATTAAAACCAGCTTATTGAAAGACATATGCAAAACAATTTTTTTCATGTAAAGATGCGATGGATAAACTCTTTCTGTGATATACAAGTCAATAATTAAAATTGTTTATAAATAGTCGCTCAAGGAACACATGTATTATCTACACTACAGCACAGTCGTTTTATGAAATTATTAAAAATTAAAACCAGCTTATTGAAAGACATATGCAAAACAATTTTTTTCATGTAAAGATGCGATGGATAAACTCTTTCTGTGATATACAAGTCAATAATTAAAATTGTTTATAAATATTCGCTCAAGGAACACATGTATTATCTACAGCACGGTCGTTTTATGAAATTATTAAAAATTAAAACCAGCTTATTGAAAGACATATGCAAAACAATTTTTTTCATGTAAAGATGCGATGGATAAACTCTTTCTGTGATATACAAGTCAATAATTAAAATTGTTTATAAATAGTCGCTCAAGGAACACATGTATTATCTACAGCACGGTCGTTTTATGAAATTATTAAAAATAAAACCAGCTTATTGAAAGACATTATGCAAAACAATTTTTTTCATGTAAAGATGCAATGGGTAAACTCTTTCTGTGATATACAAGTCAATAATTAAAATTGTTTATAAATAGTCGCTCAAGGAACACATGTATTATCTACAGCAAGGTCGTTTTATGAAATTATTAAAAATAAAACCAGCTTATTGAAAGACATATGCAAAACAATTTTTTTCATGTAAAGATGCGATGGATAAACTCTTTCTGTGATATACAAGTCAATAATTAAAATTGTTTATAAATATTCGCTCAAGGAACACATGTATTATCTACAGCACGGTCGTTTTATGAAATTATTAAAAATTAAAACCAGCTTATTGAAAGACATATGCAAAACAATTTTTTTCATGTAAAGATGCGATGGATAAACTCTTTCTGTGATATACAAGTCAATAATTAAAATTGTTTATAAATAGTCGCTCAAGGAACACATGTATTATCTACAGCAAGGTCGTTTTATGAAATTATTAAAAATTAAAACCAGCTTATTGAAAGACATATGCAAAACAATTTTTTTCATGTAAAGATGCAATGGGTAAACTCTTTCTGTGATATACAAGTCAATAATTAAAATTGTTTATAAATAGTCGCTCAAGGAACACATGTATTATCTACAGCAAGGTCGTTTTATGAAATTATTAAAAATTAAAACCACCTTATTGAAAGACATATGCAAAACAATTTTTTTCATGTAAAGATGCGATGGATAAACTATTTCTGTGATATACAAGTCAATAATTAAAATTGTTTATAAATATTCGCTCAAGGAACACATGTATTATCTACAGCACGGTCGTTTTATGAAATTATTAAAAATTAAAACCAGCTTATTGAAAGACATATGCAAAACAATTTTTTTCATGTAAAGATGCGATGGATAAACTCTTTCTGTGATATACAAGTCAATAATTAAAATTGTTTATAAATAGTCGCTCAAGGAACACATGTATTATCTACAGCACGGTCGTTTTATGAAATTATTAAAAATTAAAACCAGCTTATTGAAAGACATATGAAAAACAATTTTTTTCATGTAAAGATGCGATGGATAAACTCTTTCTGTGATATACAAGTCAATAATTAAAATTGTTTATAAATATTCGCTCAAGGAACACATGTATTATCTACAGCACAGTCGTTTTATGAAATTATTAAAAATTAAAACCAGCTTATTGAAAGACATATGCAAAACAATTTTTTTCATGTAAAGATGCGATGGATAAACTTTTTCTGTGATATACAAGTCAATAATTAAAATTGTTTATAAATAGTCGCTCAAGGAACACATGTATTATCTACAGCAAGGTCGTTTTATGAAATTATTAAAAATTAAAACCAGCTTATTGAAAGACATATGCAAAACAATTTTTTTCATGTAAAGATGCGATGGATAAACTCTTTCTGTGATATACAAGTCAATAATTAAAATTGATTATAAATAGTCGCTCAAGGAACACATGTATTATCTACAGCACGGTCGTTTTATGAAATCATTAAAAATTAAAACCAGCTTATTGAAAGACATATGCAAAACAATTTTTTTCATGTAAAGATGCGATGGATAAACTCTTTCTGTGATATACAAGTCAATAATTAAAATTGAATATAAATAGTCGCTCAAGGAACACATGTATTATCTACAGCAAGGTCGTTTTATGAAATTATTAAAAATTAAAACCAGCTTATTGAAAGACATATGCAAAACAATTTTTTTCATGTAAAGATGCGATGGATAAACTCTTTCTGTGATATACAAGTCAATAATTAAAATTGTTTATAAATAGTCGCTCAAGGAACACATGTATTATCTACAGCACGGTCGTTTTATGAAATTATTAAAAATTAAAACCAGCTTATTGAAAGACATATGCAAAACAATTTTTTTCATGTAAAGATGCAATAGGTAAACTCTTTCTGTGATATACAAGTCAATAATTAAAATTGTTTATAAATAGTCGCTCAAGGAACACATGTATTATCTACAGCAAGGTCGTTTTATTAAATTATTAAAAATTAAAACCAGCTTATTGAAAGACATATGCAAAACAATTTTTTTCATGTAAAGATGCGATGGATAAACTCTTTCTGTGATATACAAGTCAATAATTAAAATTGTTTATAAATATTCGCTCAAGGAACACATGTATTATCTACAGCACGGTCGTTTTATGAAATTATTAAAAATTAAAACCAGCTTATTGAAAGACATATGCAAAACAATTTTTTTCATGTAAAGATGCGATGGATAAACTCTTTCTGTGATATACAAGTCAATAATTAAAATTGTTTATAAATAGTCGCTCAAGGAACACATGTATTATCTACAGCAAGGTCGTTTTATGAAATTATTAAAAATTAAAACCAGCTCATTGAAAGACATATGCAAAACAATTTTTTTCATGTAAAGATGCGATAGAAAACTCTTTCTGTGATATACAAGTCAATAATTAAAATTGTTTATAAATATTCGCTCAAGGAACACATGTATTATCTACAGCACGGTCGTTTTATGAAATTATTAAAAATTAAAACCAGCTTATTGAAAGACATATGCAAAACAATTTTTTTCATGTAAAGATGCGATGGATAAACTCTTTCTGTGATATACAAGTCAATAATTAAAATTGTTTATAAATAGTCGCTCAAGGAACACATGTATTATCTACAGCACGGTCGTTTTATGAAATTATTAAAAATAAAACCAGCTTATTGAAAGACATTATGCAAAACAATTTTTTTCATGTAAAGATGCAATGGGTAAACTCTTTCTGTGATATACAAGTCAATAATTAAAATTGTTTATAAATAGTCGCTCAAGGAACACATGTATTATCTACAGCAAGGTCGTTTTATGAAATTATTAAAAATTAAAACCAGCTTATTGAAAGACATATGCAAAACAATTTTTTTCATGTAAAGATGCGATGGATAAACTCTTTCTGTGATATACAAGTCAATAATTAAAATTGTTTATAAATATTCGCTCAAGGAACACATGTATTATCTACAGCACGGTCGTTTTATGAAATTATTAAAAATTAAAACCAGCTTATTGAAAGACATATGCAAAACAATTTTTTTCATGTAAAGATGCGATGGATAAACTCTTTCTGTGATATACAAGTCAATAATTAAAATTGTTTATAAATAGTCGCTCAAGGAACACATGTATTATCTACAGCAAGGTCGTTTTATGAAATTATTAAAAATTAAAACCAGCTTATTGAAAGACATATGCAAAACAATTTTTTTCATGTAAAGATGCAATGGGTAAACTCTTTCTGTGATATACAAGTCAATAATTAAAATTGTTTATAAATAGTCGCTCAAGGAACACATGTATTATCTACAGCAAGGTCGTTTTATGAAATTATTAAAAATTAAAACCACCTTATTGAAAGACATATGCAAAACAATTTTTTTCATGTAAAGATGCGATGGATAAACTATTTCTGTGATATACAAGTCAATAATTAAAATTGTTTATAAATATTCGCTCAAGGAACACATGTATTATCTACAGCACGGTCGTTTTATGAAATTATTAAAAATTAAAACCAGCTTATTGAAAGACATATGCAAAACAATTTTTTTCATGTAAAGATGCGATGGATAAACTCTTTCTGTGATATACAAGTCAATAATTAAAATTGTTTATAAATAGTCGCTCAAGGAACACATGTATTATCTACAGCACGGTCGTTTTATGAAATTATTAAAAATTAAAACCAGCTTATTGAAAGACATATGCAAAACAATTTTTTTCATGTAAAGATGCGATGGATAAACTCTTTCTGTGATATACAAGTCAATAATTAAAATTGTTTATAAATATTCGCTCAAGGAACACATGTATTATCTACAGCACAGTCGTTTTAAGAAATTACTAAAAATTAAAACCAGCTTATTGAAAGACATATGCAAAACAATTTTTTTCATGTAAAGATGCGATGGATAAACTTTTTCTGTGATATACAAGTCAATAATTAAAATTGTTTATAAATAGTCGCTCAAGGAACACATGTATTATCTACAGCAAGGTCGTTTTATGAAATTATTAAAAATTAAAACCAGCTTATTGAAAGACATATGCAAAACAATTTTTTTCATGTAAAGATGCGATGGATAAACTCTTTCTGTGATATACAAGTCAATAATTAAAATTGATTATAAATAGTCGCTCAAGGAACACATGTATTATCTACAGCACGGTCGTTTTATGAAATCATTAAAAATTAAAACCAGCTTATTGAAAGACATATGCAAAACAATTTTTTTCATGTAAAGATGCGATGGATAAACTCTTTCTGTGATATACAAGTCAATAATTAAAATTGAATATAAATAGTCGCTCAAGGAACACATGTATTATCTACAGCAAGGTCGTTTTATGAAATTATTAAAAATTAAAACCAGCTTATTGAAAGACATATGCAAAACAATTTTTTTCATGTAAAGATGCGATGGATAAACTCTTTCTGTGATATACAAGTCAATAATTAAAATTGTTTATAAATAGTCGCTCAAGGAACACATGTATTATCTACAGCACGGTCGTTTTATGAAATTATTAAAAATTAAAACCAGCTTATTGAAAGACATATGCAAAACAATTTTTTTCATGTAAAGATGCGATGGATAAACTCTTTCTGTGATATACAAGTCAATAATTAAAATTGTTTATAAATAGTCGCTCAAGGAACACATGTATTATCTACAGCACGGTCGTTTTATGAAATTATTAAAAATTAAAACCAGCTTATTGATAGACATATGCAAAACAATTTTTTTCATGTAAAGATGCGATGGATAAACTCTTTCTGTGATATACAAGTCAATAATTAAAATTGTTTATAAATAGTCGCTCAAGGAACACATGTATTATCTACAGCACAGTCGTTTTATGAAATTATTAAAAATTAAAACCAGCTTATTGAAAGACATATGCAAAACAATTTTTTTCATGTAAAGATGCGATGGATAAACTTTTTCTGTGATATACAAGTCAATAATTAAAATTGTTTATAAATAGTCGCTCAAGGAACACATGTATTATCTACAGCAAGGTCGTTTTATGAAATTATTAAAAATTAAAACCAGCTTATTGAAAGACATATGCAAAACAATTTTTTTCATGTAAAGATGCGATGGATAAACTCTTTCTGTGATATACAAGTCAATAATTAAAATTGATTATAAATAGTCGCTCAAGGAACACATGTATTATCTACAGCAAGGTCGTTTTATGAAATCATTAAAAATTAAAACCAGCTTATTGAAAGACATATGCAAAACAATTTTTTTCATGTAAAGATGCGATGGATAAACTCTTTCTGTGATATACAAGTCAATAATTAAAATTGATTATAAATAGTCGCTCAAGGAACACATGTATTATCTACAGCAAGGTCGTTTTATGAAATTATTAAAAATTAAAACCAGCTTATTGAAAGACATATGCAAAACAATTTTTTTCATGTAAAGATGCGATGGATAAACTCTTTCTGTGATATACAAGTCAATAATTAAAATTGTTTATAAATAGTCGCTCAAGGAACACATGTATTATCTACAGCACGGTCGTTTTATGAAATTATTAAAAATTAAAACCACCTTATTGAAAGACATATGCAAAACAATTTTTTTCATGTAAAGATGCGATGGATAAACTCTTTCTGTATAATTTACTTATAATTTAATTTTTATCTGTAGTGCCAAAAAAATCTAACAATTATACTAACCGAGATACCTCATTAAACATTCAAGTTTGGTCCACCCTGTATTACCGAATAAATAAAAATACAATCGATTTTATAGCAATGAAACCCTGAGCACTTATAAATTTTAATTTGTCTTGTGTAATTTTATTTTAGATTTTCCATGTACATTCTCAAGATCTTAACGATCTCCATCCTACAACAGAGTATAAACGAACATCTAAACCTGTCGTACGTGATACAAACGATGCGATTATTCATGGAGAACGATTAGAAAAGTATGTAGCTTTTAAAATAAATTACCAACACACTAGCAGCCTACGATATTATTTATGCCCACCTCAACGTCGAGAGAGATTTTAATGCGCGCTTTGGCGTAATAGTCGACCAAATTCTATAAAAGTTAATATAAAAGATACTTCAAATATTAAAAAACATAGACAAAACAGTTTTTGGTTTGACTTTTTTAATGAATATGAATTAAATTTTACACTTCGTATACTATAAAAAGCAATGTTATTTTCTAATCGCCCCCCAAAATATTCAAATTGCCCCCTGGTGAGGCCTCACGTTGGGAAACTATACTAAATTATGTAAAATCATTTTCTTATTTGATTCCTGTACTAGTTATTCCCAACTTAACACGGCTTTTGTATCCGTCATAGTTTTTGTTAATGATTGGCAATTGTTTTGTACCTTATACTACTGTGATTTTCAACTGTCGTATTTACAATTTTACCTAAGTGATGTAACATTATTTCTATGCTGAAAAATCAAATAGAGTTTAAAAGCTATTTCCCACTATAAAATGATTTTTCAGTGACGAACTTCCACTGATAGTTTCAATAAAACCGGATCGAACGATTTCTTGTCAGTTTTTTTGAATGTATTGTCGATTATTTCAATAATTGATTATTTTAGTGATGTCAGCTTTACACCTGCGATCAAGCTAGAGAAATACGAGCTTCCTGATTACATCACCAAAATATTAAATTCCGGATTAAAAGAATTCAATGGAATGACCAAATTAGAGAAGGACCATCATTCGTATATCAAGTCAGTGAGATTTACGAGGTGCATATAGAAGAAAATATTGGCCTTTTTTTTTGTAGGAACTTGTTGGATGTTCCAGACCCTAGCAACAGTCTTGCCAAGAAAAATTATTGTGATCTTCTAGATTTCTTGTTGTATGCTGAAGAACATCAGATGAACATCGATATTAGACAGTATGATAAGTTTGATCAGGAACTTACTGCCCAAAAAGGATTTAGAAGTAATTGGCTTGAATTGGAAGTAAGCAAATTTTTTCAAAATTCTTCTGCTAACTTTTTAAAATTATCTTTGTATCTCGTCTAGGCTTAGTTTGTGTTTAATCTCCTTCGCCTTTGACCATGGTTTTAATTTTTTCTTTGCTTATTTTCATTTTATGTTCAATTAATTTCCTGTGTATGACTTCCATATTGTGCATTGGATCTTCTTGGGATTCCCCTAATACCACTAAAATCAACTCACTAAATATTATTATTTCCTTTTTCCAGTTTCAGAACCTGAAGGGTTTTCTTCATTTTTTCTGCAAATTTTTCATGTATTATTTTGTTTATAAACTGATTAAAAATATTTTTTATAGCTGTTTAAAGTTTTAAAAATTTTCGAAGGGTATACCTTTCACATCTTTAGAGTTTTTAAAAAATTTTCAAGGGTATACCCTTCACATCATATTTTTAACAGCTCTCCGGCCCTTTACTAAAGTATATCGACCCTATGGGGGGGGGGGTTGATCCCCCTAACCACCCCTTCGCCACTGAAGGGCGATATTCTGTTGTTTACCTCAGGGCACGATCTAGTCTGTCGATGGCCCTGCCCTCAATCAATATATTGTAGTGAACTATAAAAAAAGTTTTTATAGTTGGTGTATTTAATAACTTTATTATGTTTTTATTTAGGGCAAAAAAATTACATTTTGCGAAATTGTTTAGGTTCCAGGATTAGCTGAACACAGACCTTCGTTAATAGTAGGCGATTCTGTTTTTATAAAACAAAATAAAGAGGACGTAGTTAAATACGAAGGGGTCGTGCACAGAGTTCAAGAGAAAAGTGTAATTTTGGGATTTAGCAAAAAGTACCGATAATGATTTTTATTATATATTTTCGTTGCAGTAACCATATATTTTTAGATTTGTCGATCACGTGCACGTGAAGGGTAAGAAATACATGGTTTCGTTTACTTTCAACAGGGTGCCCCTCAAAGTTGAACATCAAGCCGTTAGTCTCGTTAGACGGCACAATATTATTTCGCATTTCTTTCCGGAAAAGATCACCAGAAAAGATTTAAAAAGTCACAGGTATGTAATGGTATGACACTACCGAATTACGTGACCACAAGTGAATGTTTTTAGGATCACCTGGTTCAACAAAAACATAGAAAATAACGAACAACAACAGCAGGCCGTGAGACATATTATATCGAAAACTTCACATCCGGCCCCGTATTTGGTGTTTGGCCCACCTGGTACCGGAAAAACCATGACCATAGTTGAAGCAATCATGCAGGTGAGTTAAATAGCACAACAGAAAAACAAATGAATAAATACATGTCGCAGTAGACCAAAAGATGTTCAGTTGTTTTCTAACAGCCTATCAATTTTCGTTGTCCTAAGGCTAAGGTAAAGGGTTTAGTACTTATAAGGGTATGAATGCCAAACCAGGACAGCCGGTATACAAAAATGTAAATGAAAAACTTGTGCGTGTTATACAGGGTGTCCCAGATTATATTTCCAGTGTGGGTATGTCGCTTATTGTAGAAGATACAGGTTTGTTTAAATAAGATGAATTATTCTTAGTATGAGAGGAGCCACAATCAATTTTTAAAAGTACAAAATTCCTCGTATTTCAGATGTTATAGCAAAAACAAATGAAAATGTCGAATTTCCTTTTTCTCTCATAACTTTTTTGTCTTTAATCATTAAAACAGTTTCACTTGTACCTTCTGAATGTACCTTTTTATGTAGTTATAACATATGATATGAAAAAAAAAAGCACATCGAAGTATTCCAAAGCCAACTTGACGGCCCATAAGAAAAAATGAAGTTAGGTGTAATATCTCAAAAATGAACTGTGATAAAAAAATCTAAGATAATAAGTTCATTCTACATAAAAAAAATACCTTCAGAAGGTACAAATGAAATTGATTTAATGATTAAGACAAAAAAGTTATGAGAAACAAAAGAAATCGATATTTTCATATGTTTTGCTGTAACATCTGAAGCAATTGGAATTTTGTACTTTTAAAAATTGATTGTGGCTCCTCTCCTACTAAGAATAATTCATCTAATTTAAACAAACCTGTATCTCCTAATAATAAGGGAGTTCCCCATACTGGAAATGTAATATGGGACACCCTGTACAGGGTGATTCAAATTCAAGGGCGACCATGGGGATCTCGCTTATTACTGAAGATAGAGGGTAGGTTTAAATTTGGCAAAGTTGCTAAATTTTATGCTCATCAATGATATCAAAACAGATTTGAAATATCTTCAACTGTTTTTGAAAAAATTTAAAGAAAACTGAAAAAATGACTTCGTTTTTTGCTAGAACTTTTTTATTTATAATTTTTTTAATCTGTAAAAACTTTTACATGGGCACTTTTTATTTTACTTTGAATGGTGCCATCAATTGTTTGCTGTGCCGATTCCGTTTTGTTTTATAGGTACTAACTTTTTGATTTCTTATAGGCGACAAACTTGATTTTTATCTAGTAGCCTAGAACTTTTTTTCTCATCACCTAGAACTTTTTTTCTCATCACAAAAATGTATCACATGATTATGTTATTTACATAAACAACGTATTTATTTGAAAAAAAAAAGGTTTTCGTTTATTCAACATATCTAATAAGTACCTACATAAAAATCAAGTTTGTCGCCCATAAGAAATTTAAAAGTTAGTACCTATAAAACAAAACGGAATCGGCACAGCAAAAAAATTTATGGCACCATTAAAAGTAAAATAAAAAGTGGCCATGTTAAAGTTTTTACAGATTAAAAAAAATTATAAATAAAACAGTTATAGCAAAAAAAACAAAGTCTTTTTTCAGTTTTTTTCAATTTTTTCAAAAACAGTTGAAGATATTTTAAATCTGTTTTGATATTATTGATGAGCATAAAATTTAGCAACTTTGTCAAATTTAAACCTACCCTCTATCTTCAGTAATAAGCGAGATCCCCATGGTCGCCCTCAAATTTGAATCAACCTGTATAGGATATTTATAAATGTTTGATTGGGAAATATTAAATATTGTATTCCAGATTTGGCGCATACAAGATACCCACAACATTTTAATATGTGCCCCTTCTAATAACGCAGCAGATGAAATAACCAAGAGACTTATTAGAGTAATTCCAAAGACCGATTTATTCAGAATCGTCGCCAAAAGTTACCCATTCCACTTAATCTCGGATGAAGTCAAGCCTTATGTTAATTATTTGAGAGATGAATTTTACCATCCCTCGATAGACTCTTTGAAAAAATATAGAATTGTGATTGTTACATTGGTCACGGCCGCGAGGTGTGTAAATTTGTGTGTTTAAAATCGCTTTGTACGTTTTAAGAAAAATTTTGCAGACTCGTAAATGGTGGTATTCCCCATAACCATTTTTCGTATGTCTTTATTGATGAAAGTGGACACGCCACGGAAACAGAAACTCTCATTCCCATAGCTGGAATTTTATCAGCTAATACCAACCTAGGAACCCTTTGTGGCCAAGTTGTTCTAGTGGGCGATCCCAAACAGCTGGGGCCGATAATTCATTCTAATCTGGCTAAGGATTATGGTTTTGGTAAGTATTTTAAAAGACTTTGCGGTGGAAATTAAAAAAAGTTATTTTTAATATCCTATATACTATCAAATTCGAATAAATGATACTGCAAACAATTGATACTGTCATATGACATTTAGTTAGTTGTTTTTTGTTTTTATTTTCATAGGTAGCTTGATGTAATTGGTAAATTACAATTTTCCTTGATTTTGTGACTTATTTATAAAAATAGATAGAGCAAGTAATAGCGCATTTAAAAGAGAGAAAAAAAGCACATCTAACTATTTCATAGCCAACTTCGTGGCATATAAGAAAAAATGAAATTAGGGGTAATATCTCGAAAATGGTATGTGATAAAAATAATCTAAAATAATGGTTACATTCTCCATTAAAAAGTACCTTATGATCCAATGAATAAATCAAAAAAGTTATGAGAGAAAACAGAAATTCAACATTTTCACATTTTTGGCTATAACATCTGAAATACGAGGAATTTTGTACTTTTAAACATTGATTGTGGCTCATCTCATACTAAGGAATAATTCATCTAATTTAAGCAAACCTGTATCTCTTATAATAAGTGAGATACCCATGTTGGAAATGTTATCTGGGACACCCTGTATATATATATTTTTTTAAATAACTCTGGAAATGTCCTTTTTTTAATTGAATATCACAAAAAATTTGATGTGTGTATTTAAAAAAGATAAGCAATTCCCTTAATATTTCTTAATAAACACCAAAACTCAATCTCTTAAAATAAATAATTTACAATACTGGGGAGTTTTTACTGCAACACCCTATATTTATGTTGGTAGTGCATTTAAAGTATTAATTTTGGTTCGTGTAGCGACTTCGATGCTCGAAAGATTCATGAACCACATGAGCTTATATCAGAAAGGTCCCGACGGACATTATGATTCAGCAGTGCTAACCAAACTGCTGAAAAATTACCGATCGCACTCTAAAATATTGGAAATGCCCAATAAAATGTTCTACGATGGTGAACTCGAAGTTGCAGGAGAGATGAATTTAATTAATATAGCAGTAGGCTGGGAACACCTACCCAATCCGAAATTTCCCATTATATTTCACAGTGTCATTGGAAAGGATCAGAGAGAGGGGACTTCCCCCAGGTAAGATACTCGAGTTTTAATTTCATCCTTGAAATTTAAGTTTTTAATTTTTAGTTTTTTTAATGTTAATGAAATTGAACAAACAGTTCATTATCTGGGGCTCTTAATTGGATGTACTTTAAGTGGAATGAAAATAAAGGAAGAACATATTGCAATTATTACACCATACAGAAAACAAGTAACTAACCTTTTTTTTACAAATTTGCGTACTTAATAATAATCTTTATTTGTTTTAAATATCCAAAAAGGTGTGGAACATGTCACAATAATAATACAAATACAAAATAATGTTTACAAAAACACTGAAAATTATATTTACGTCAAGGAGAATATAAATGGAACCAAAATTACTTCTAATTATCTAAAACAAAACAATACCCAATATACAATGAATACTTAATTTTAATGCTTAATGCTTTAATGTTTTCTACAACCAACTTTTTTCACTCATTGCAAAATTAGTTGCACTAAGACTAAGATTGGATAAATACTTTGCAAAAGTGTTTTAATAATAAGTACTTTAAAAATTTAAATATTTGCTACTGATACTTAAATAATTTTTGGGTATTTTCAAAATTTTTAAATTATTCACACAACGAAGATTTATTTAAATATTAATATAAACTATATCTAGGGTATTTAAATATTTACAATCAGAAATATGAGTATTTAAATACCATATTTAAACAATCAAAGAATTTTTTTATAAAAATGAGAGGAAAAATGTTTAAATTTTTTTGCGAACACCAGGTTTGATAGGCTTTTATTATTTTTCTTTCATTGCAGGTTCAAAAAATGCAAAAGGCGTGTAAAAAATACAACTGGAAGAACGTTATGATTGGCTCAGTCGAACAACTACAAGGGCAAGAGCGTTTAATTATCATCGTATCTACGGTCAGATCAAAACCGGAGTTTATGAGTTTCGATGAGAAATTTCATTTAGGTTTCCTACGCAATCCAAAGGTAACAAGCACAAGCATATTTTTAATATACGGGGTGTTCCAAATTCGAGGCTGAGCATGGAACATATTGGCCCTCAAATTTGGGACGCCCTGTATATAAATATAGATAAAAAATCGCTTATCCTATTGGTGAGAAAATCTTTTCTTGAGCTCCTCGTCTCTTCATGTATAGATTAATATTATTTGTGAATTTATTGTTTTTAGAGGTTTAATGTGGCCATTACCAGAGCGAAGGCATTGTTAATAGTGATTGGAAATCCTAACATTCTTCAGCACGATGAACACTGGTATTCGTTCATAAAATATTGCAAAGATAATAATGCAGTTGGAGGCAAACCGTTCCAGTTATCACCACCAGCGGTGACCGAGCTGTCAGATGTTACAAAGAAGCTTAGTTATCTATCTCTAAATGGTTTGTATTTTTATAATATCTAACACTGTTCGTCATTTTTAATATTGTCGACATGAAAACTGCTCATAAAATTCCACAATAGCATTTTTAAATGTTGAAAAAGACTTTGAAGGAGAGTTGGTAGGCTTGAAAAGTTGGCAAGTGACTTTTAGAACATTGGGAGGTAATATTCTATAGCAGTGTTTCTCAAACGTTTTACTTTGAGGACCCCCTTCTGAATTAAATGCCCAAACAGGTCCCCAACGAATTGTTTTATAGACAATATTTTTGTTTTCTTCTGGCCTGGCAAATAAATTCGGATAAAATTTGAACATTATGCTCAAGGACACCTTCAGAAGGATTCAGGTACATCCAGGCGGACCACACTTTGAGAAACACTGTTCTATAGTGATTAATATCGGCCATACCATGATGCAAAATAATCTATAAATACTTGTATTTTTTTAATAATTAGTTAAAAGTTGTTTTAACTATTTACAAAATTAAAAATCCTTTTTTCCTAGGAATACCGAATCATGTTGAAGATGCACCAAACTTTTCAAGAGGCAATGTTTAATTTTTGCCGGATTCTAGATAGGACTTTTTCTGTGAGATAATTAAGGTTGTTATTTAGTATATCATGTCAATGTGTTATATTTTTTATACATACATTATATATCATTATATTTTTATACAGTTATTTCTATTTGTTAACTATATTTACGTGTGTCTTATATTCCACCAACGATTCATCTGATGGATGGATGACATCATTCACCGGTGAATTTAGCATGACTCGAAAAAAGCTGTTAAAAATAAAACAAAACTGATATATCTGCAATTGCTTATATGCGGTTTTCATGTCACACAATGCGGTAAACAAAATAACTGATTACCCCTTCTACAATCCATCAAAAACATTGAGTTCAAATCTGGTGGATTTAATGATCACCATTCACCAATGTAATACAAGACAAATCTGATGGATCCGGTATAGTTCCACCAGTTGATGCCATCGGTTGGCATTTAATGGAATATAAGACCCATACTGTTATTTTTAATTTGAGAGTTAAATATGTTATTTGCCTTATTTTGCATTTATTATTTAATATTTCGTGAGTACAAATGTTTAACAATTATGTGTAGGTGTTACGTACTGAACCAATGATTCTTAATAGGTCCGTAAACCCTAAGATGTACTTCAAGGAATTTGCAAAAATATTTCAGGAAAATGTATTATAAATGTTTCAATAATAAAAATAGCTTTTATTATCGTGTTATGTATTCAATGAAAAATGTTTTGACAGGTTTTTGCTCTTAAAGATGTGATATGATAGCTCATTATGTATTGCTATTTCGATACCTTTTTTTTTTAGTATATACGTATACTGTCCATGACCTAAAATATCGGCAAAACATTTTTATGTAAAGAGATCTTTTTCCAGTTAATGTTAAGAACTGCTGATTTCAATTGTTTTTACAGTACTTCTTTTTTTTTAATACATTCGTTAATAAATATTAAACCATATGTCCCCAAAACATTACCTAACTACAAGTTTTATAAATATTAATTTAGGAATTATCAACAATATTATTGTTTTTTCTACCTTGTAGAATATTTTAAATTGATATTTAGTAAGATATGTGCTGGAACCACACTTAGGGGATGCTATATATTTGTTCATTTATGTTAATTTTTTAATTTAAAATAAATTTACTTTTACAAATATGTACATTTGGTTTTACTGGAAAAAAAACACTTTACTAATTTCACTGTAGAGAAAATTTATCAAAGAAAATTTGGGCTACTTTGCTGTAATTTAAAATAAAAATTCTTTTGCTTATTGAAAAAGTATTATAATAAATTGTCGATATACAGGGTGTACCATACATCATTACCAGCTCGAATATCTCATCTGGTTTTCAAAAGATCTAAGCAAACTTTATATATTTTTAAATGGCAGAAAAACACTATAAGGAATAACAACAAATTTCTAATTTTATTGTAGGGGAGAGTGGCCTAAAATGATCCCTGCGGGCAAAATGATCGCCACACTTTAATTTTAGTACTAATCCTTTTATCTATAAATTTAACACGTCACTATCACTAATTGAGTCGCTTGTGTCAGTTAGACTATCGAAAGTGAGGGTAAGATATTGCAAGTAGACAGTAAATAAGAAAATGTGGTTTTTATACATCGTGATTTAAGGTAAGGCCATGGCAGCTATACTAAAAATATCTTGAAAGTCATAGGAATGCTAAATTGTAATATATTTTTCATAAATACATCCTTTTGTCTATAATTCGACGTGTTTGTGAAAAATTCAGGCACGTCCAACATGTTGCTAATTTGACTTGAGTCTAATTATCCACTTTCGGGCAAAATGATCCCCCAACGCAAAGTCTAGCAAAAGGCAAAGACTGCAAAAGAAAGAAGGAAGACGAAGATGAGAGTGAGTCAGAAGTGTATGTAGAATGTATGTAGAAGAGGATGTAGAATGCCTTATTTGTTTTGAAACGTTTCCAAGATCTTCTGCGGGAGAAGGATAGGCACAGTGTGTTAAGTGCAAGCGCTGGGCATATGAAGAGTGTGCTGGACTTGAGGATACACCTGCGATTACTGTGCTGTGGCTCCTTAAGTTCGTAGAAGGGTGTTTGAGTAGTGTTTTATATAGTAGTCTACTAAATCATTCTGTGATCATTTTACCCTACACTGGGGATCATTTTGCCCTACCTGTGAGGGTAAAATGATCCTTTTGCATAGTTTCCTATTATATTAAAAAATATATATTATTTGTTTGTCTCAAACAAAATGGATATATGAATTTTGTAGTCCAAGGTTTACAGGATTTAATAAAAAAAAGTCTCGATTATTTTTGAATCTTTTTCTACATTTTAGAACTATTTTGGTGTTAGGGGGATCATTTTAGGCCACTCTCCCCTATTTATAATTAAAAAGTCTTACACCTAACAGTAGAAGGACTCGTGACTAAATAAAAATAATTAAAAACCATTAAACTGTTTTTTAATGAAACAGGTTTAAACTTTAAAGTTAAAATCGGTTAGCAATTTTTTTATCTTTTTTTAAATACCTACTGTTATGATTTTTCTGTACTGGAAAGATAAGAACATTTGCTATCTGAATTGTGTCATTTAAAAAAAAAAAGTTAAATGCCTGTTCAATATGCATCAACAATTTATATATTTTTATGCCATTATATGCAGCTTTTCCTTCCTTTAATAGTGGATAAGGTCTGTTGAACTTATGCCTAATTTACATTGGTATAGTAGCTAATGCAAGTAACTAAATCAAGTAACTAAATTTAGCTACTTGCACCGTGTAGACAGTTTTGTTTAGTACTTGCGCAAGTAAACAATTTAGTGACTTTTTGAGTAAAGTAAATAGAAATCATTACTATTTACTTGAAGACGATACTTCATTTATTGTCAAATACTAAACAATTTCCTTAAATTGGGTGTAGACCACGTATATATTGTGTAAACACTCACTAAACCAAAATTTTGACAAGTTTTGCTACTTGATTAGTGACTTGCTTTAGCTACTTGATTTAGTAACTTGCTTTAGCTACTATACCAATGTAAATTCGGCATTATTTATAAAAACAAATGAGGTGGTAATTATATCTGGAACACCCTGTACCTATATGTGAATTTCCAAAAATTTTAGTTTCCTAATTTTACCACAAACTATTATCATCTTAATGTGGGATGGTTTTTGTAATTTAAAGTCCTGTTTACATTCGTGATATTATCGCCATGACGATATTGATTTGGTCGAATGGCAAAATACAAAATATTTTATTTACACAACTAAAACGCCTGATTAAGAATGGAGTTGGAACTGTCTCGTGTTGATTATGCTATTATAGGAATAACATCAAAAAATTGTTTAAAGTTGTTACCAACTTCTGGTAAAAAGGAACAGCAACGGGTATGTAATGGAAAAGTTGGTTAAATGCAATTTAAATTGGCACCTTCCATTAACAGGTTGCTGTAGCTGATAATGATGGAATATTGCAATTATTTTCGGTTAAAAAGTCTGACCTACAAATACATTTTAAAACGTTACCGGGTCCGAAAATAACATCGTTGCAACTTGGGGGTGTTACAGGTAATAAATAAATATTCATAACTGTATTAAATATACAAGTTCATTATAATTAAATATCCTACAAGTAATTTTTACCTCTTTAAGTAATTTATAATTAACATTTCTAATTAAAAAATTAGTTTTGGGGTAAAACTGAAGCTATATTTATTTTACTCTGTTTTATTAGTCAAAAATTCTTTAATTAGTATACGCAATTTAATTAAAATTAAATAAAAGGCGATATTACATTCTTTGAAGTTTTAAGATGTACTTTTAAAAATATTCTATATCTTTGTTGCCTTAAATCTCTCGAAAATGTTTAATTTCGTAGTCAAAATCAATTATAAAAACTTAGCAACATTAGCCAGTTACAAAATTAAACTTAAATTATTTATTTTAAAGGATTACCATTCGATAAAATTTTCATATCATCTGAAAACGAAGTGAGAGGCTATACAAAAAAAGGAAAACTATTTCTGAGCTTCGATTCGAACATGACGGAGCCAATTACCTCTATGTAAGACATGAAATAATGTAATATCGTATAACTATCTAAAACTTTTCAGGTTTGTCCTAGGAAATAATTTATTTTTATGTGGAAAACATCTCTTTAACCATTATAAAGATTGCAAAGACATTGGGTCTTATTTGTGCGGTGACTGTATTGTTGATGTGATAGCATTACATTCAGATAAAGTAAGTTTAAATAATTAAGTACACTTTTATTATTGAAATATTTCTTTCATAAACCCAATTGATAATTAAAAAATAAAAATGTAAACGATTTTTGTGTTTTAAATCGTGGTCTTTGTATATTATAGGTATACAGTATACAGGGTGTTCCAAAAATCATTACCTTCCCGATTCTCATTTGTTTTTAGACCTTAGGTTAACAATAATCGACTGTGTTGCATATGTAATTTTGTTATTTATGTGTTTTAAATCGTGATCTTTGTATATTATAGGTATACAGTGTAAAAGGAATTCCAAAAATCAATACCTTCCTGATTCTCATTTGTTTTTAGATCTTAGGGTGACAATAATAGACTGTGTTGCATATGTAATTTTGTTATTTGTGTTTTAAATCGTGATCTTTGTATATTATAGGTATACAGTATACAGGGTGTTCCAAAAATCATTACCTTCCCGATTCTTATTTATTTTTAGACCTTAGGATGACAATAATCGACTGTTGCATGTATAGTTTTGTTATTATAAGAGTTAAGTTGTAATAAATAAAAAAATGTAAGTTATAAGTTAAATCAGACAAGTTGGGTACACCAGAATGAAACAAAAAATTGAGTGACATTTAAAGAACTAACCAGTTCTAAGTAAGCAGAAAAACAAGCAAATTTCGATACACAAATATCTTTTAAATTATAACAGAAAAAAAAATGTGGACAGGTAATTTTTAGCTAATTTTATGTAGATTGTGATTAACATAATATTTTATTTTAATTCAAGTAGTTACCAAAATATAGATCAAACTCACATTTTTTCAAATGGCAACCATAGCCTTACAAAAAAGAATATTTTTGTGATTTCATTGATGTTTACTAACGTGGTATATTACTGCCACCCTGTATATTATTGGCATTCTAATATGTTCACAAAGGCTTGAAAATATTTTCAAATATTAATGTAAATGCCTGGGACACCTGTATATATTATAACTAACAAATCTACTTTTCATCAGTTTTGGTTACAATGTATAGCACACAAATATTTCAAATAATAATTTAAATACCAAATTTCTTCCTAGTAACATATACACAAAATGTTTTTGGAAATTTTTATTATAAATCATACCACCTACATTAAATTCAAACCAACAACTTTTAACATATTTATTTTAATACTTCAACATCCCATAAGACTATATTTGCAGACACATAGACTTATTTCGCTGATAGCATGTGAAGGACGAACTATAAGAGCATTAGAACATGCCAGAGTAACAGCGAGCATCGAAATAGAAAGCTCACCGACTGTTTTGCATGTATACGAAAAAAATGGAAGCAAGTTTGTTCTGTTTGGAACAGTTGATGGTCGAATAGGCGTTTTAGACATAGAGAGGTAAATAAATTTGACTGTATCGAAGCCTGTACTGTAAAAAATAATGTTTCAGTTCACAGTCGTTTAGCAGATGGATAATAAAAAATGATACCTACCATAGTGCAATATCCTGCATCGATAGTTATAGCTTAATAAATGATGACAATAAAAATTTGATTGTCGGACGGCAAGATGGAAACATCGAGGTGTACACTGTAAATATTGATGATGTCCTAGACACACCTAATCTGGTTTATGTAATTGTAAGTTGTGATTAATTTTTATTCTGTATTATTTTTAAGTGTACTATACTTTGAAAACCAGTTCAGATTTCTAGCAGTACAGGACAGTACAAAAACAAGTGCCATAAATTTGGTTTGTGAGTAAACAATAAAACAAAATAAGGTCTCTTATTTCGTTTTACAACAAACAACAATAACGGAGATATGACGTTATAAATATGACAAAAAACACTTTTTTTTCCAATAACTTAAAAACGGGAAATGATAAAATATTTTTAAAAACAGTTCTGAGTTTGTCTCAAAAAACTGCACATTTTTGGTAATTTAACCGTTTCTCTATCTTGAATATTAAGCGAGATACCCATACGCCATCGAATTTGGACTACCCTGTACATGAAAACGATTTCTGTTTTCTTCTAATGTTACTTTTGAATCCAGATTGGCACCTGGTAGTATTAAAAAAATATTTAAATTAGAAGATGAAAAATGTAATACAAAATTACTTTCAAATTTGAAGGTAAATAAATATATGTAAGAAAAATTGCCTATGGATGCACATTTTGGGCAACCCTATATAATCTTAAACGTCTTTTTCAGAGCTGCAATGAAAGTGTGTCTGCCCTTCAGTGTGGGATTATAGGAAATGACGGATATGATGAAATTCTGGTCGTCACCTACACCGGAAAAATTTTTGGCTTGACAACCCAAACTTTGGAAAAAAATTTGGGAGCCGATGCGATATCTGGTGGCTACATTTTTACAGCAGATGCGGGCCAAAAGATTCTCAAACTCAAGTAAATATGATTTCAGTACAAATAAGAACACCAAGTAACTAATTTAAAACAAATGGACAAGAATAAACTATACATTTTTAACACAAGCAGCCAAATTTCTCAATTTTTTTTCAGAAATGAAATTGAAGATCTACAATTAAAGGTGCTTAAGGAAAGGGAAAAATATCAAGCATCCACCCAATCATTTTTAGATGAAGTATCAGCCATTCCATTGCTCTCAGTAAAAGATTCTGTAAGTGCTTAACAAAAAAAATTCAACTGATTTGTTCAACATTTAAATTCACAGATGATCTTATCTAAAACAGACGTGTCATACATTTTAACTCTGGAAGTTCCAACAGCTATTGATAATGTACTTCTACAGAGCAATGTACCCATTGACCTACTGGACGTGGAAAAAAATTCAGCAGTTGTTAGCTACAGCGATCCTGAGCCCCAGGTACAATTAGCTAAGGATGGGCCATTTTATTTTATCATAACTAAATGTTACTTCTAGTATGGAAACTATTTATTAGCTACGTACCGTTGTCAGATAAATACAAGCAGACTGGAGCTTGAAATACGAACTATTGAAGGGCAATACGGAACTTTACAGGCTTATGTTACCCCTCTTATACAACCAAAATGTTGTCAAGTTCGACAATACGAAATTAAACCATTATCTTTGCATTTTAGAATACACAATGTTGATGAAAACAGGTAATTTATACATTCAGTAAGTATAGAAGTGAATATAGTATTTAGGAAAACTATAAGCCCTTAAACATTTCGTAACAAATGAGATTTTGAAAATTTTGAAAATTAAATCACAATAATAGTTTAAGAATTTCTGGAATTAACTTTCCATTTTCTTAAAACTCAGTTTCATTTTTTGAATAAATTAAGAAGTCTTATAATTTTAATAATCTGACCAAAAGCCACTAATGCAATATAAAATCAAAATTTTATGTCGATAGGTACAGGATTAATTTTTCCTTTATTTTCCAAAAAATGTATAATGAAACTGATCTTTATTGCATCAAACATACAGCACATGCCTTGAAAATTAAATTAATTGGATATTTATTTGTCAGAGTCGAAAACTGGTTTGATATTTTGAGGTTATGTTTTCTTGCTTTGTTATATTTATGTTATAACTTATTTAAAAATGTTTATTACGCCAAAATAACGTTCAGTAATGATAATCCAAGTATTTTTAATGTTTTGAAGCCAAAACCTGCAAGCTGCTTGCTTTTATAAGCTTGAAATGCTTATCTTAAAGGTTTGTGTGGGTCCTGCCGATTTACAATATTTTCAAGACCAGTTTAGGAGTATATAGTGATAAAACTACTATTTATATGAAAAATTACTATTGATAATCATTTATTATAAATGTTTTGACAATGCTAAGTCAAAATATGTGCTTACATTCTTTGAAAATCATTATAAAATTGATATTTGCACATTAAGTTTAATACTTTTTGGTTTTATTTGTTAATTTACTTCAATGCCATTATTTTTTAGGCCACTAAACGATTTAACATTAAAAGGATCTTTTAGCTTGGCAGAAATTCATTCGTGGATATTTCAGTGTTTACCTGAAGTACCCGAAAAGCCCCAGTTTACTGAAAAAACTGTGTTATACTTCCAGTCTGCCTTTTTAGATACGGTTCTGATCTGTTCCTTCA
This sequence comes from Elmis aenea, assembly GCA_947652605.1. Taxonomy (NCBI): domain Eukaryota; kingdom Metazoa; phylum Arthropoda; class Insecta; order Coleoptera; family Elmidae; genus Elmis; species Elmis aenea. Next base: position 52,552,772 of record OX393581.1, read on the forward strand.
TGTAAGTTAAACGTATATCTAACAGAGAAGAAGTTTAACACATTTTTCTGCGCAGGAAAGGCGAGGCTGATTTTAAATCAGATAATATTTCGACAATATCCGTGTTGAAAGATTTTTTAACCAAAGAGGCCACAAAAAAGAAAATTAAGATTGATATAAACATTAGTAGGTTACTGGTGTATTAAGGTTAGCTTCTAAACTAATTGAGTTCTGTTTTAGATGTTAATGATGGCAGTGTTGCCCATACCTTAAAATTAATTGATCCAAAACTCACTTTCCACATCTCTCTATCAAACAAAATTGCTTTACTCGATGCCCTACAGGAACTCGGTGTAAATGACGACGAAAGTTTAAGCTGTTTATCCCCCAAGTACAAAAATTTATTGGAAAATGAAAAGGAACTGAAGCTTCAGTATTCCAGTCAACCGTCGTATTTGGATCGACTCTATGGTGAATAACAGAAATTTCTGTAGCATGTACTACAGTATTTTAACATTTTAGGTATCTTGACCGACTTGTACATTGATTATTACAAATTTAAAGGAGCAAGTGTTAAATCGAAGATTCCAAAGCTGATGGGAATATTAGAAAATTATAATTATGATAGTTTGCTTCAATTTTTTTGCCCTGAATATGAAATTAAATAAAGTTTATTTATGTTGTAAATATTTAAAACTGTTGAATAATATACAGGGTGTCCCAGTTATCATACACAGCATTTTTGTTTTTTAACTTACTTAGTTATATTTGCAATCTGCTTACCATGAAGCAATAAGCAAGTTTGTTGAGAATTTGGACATGAGAATGTACAGAGTCAGCAACCAGCAATACACAGCATGGGGACAAAAAAGAGGTTCTTAAATTTTACTTTTAACTTGTTTATTTAAAATCATGCTAAAAATATTTTTTAACATTATCAGGACACTTTTTTACTTACATTTATTTGTTAATAAATTCTACCTATCTTAATTTTTTTTTGTCATTTTAACATCACTTCTTATTTTAAATACGGGTTTTAGCTGGCTATGACACCATTAAAAAGAGTTTTTTAAATTGATGTATGGGTTGTTGGGTTTATCTTTAAAAATAAACAAGTTATTACAATATTTTTGTATTTATTAAGTTTAATCCAAGTAGCCATTAAAACAAAAAACAAAACAAAAATAAGGTAGCTGTACTTTATTAAACAAAAGATGGAAACTTAATTTATTTATTTTATTAAAAACAAACGAAAATCAAATATTTAGTTTTCCTTGAATAACTTCTCAGTTAAGATGGCTAAGACTGTTTTCGGATTTAAATTCAGCTCTAAATGATGCAGCTTTATGAAAATTAAAGGAATTCTTTTAAATAAAACACTCCAATTTTAAAATCATTTATATTTTTTCAAAATAACACACCAATTCCCTTGATCATAATAACTTTTAACAATTTCAACGTTATCCAACTGCAAGCACAAATTTTCGAGTTCTCCCTCGTCAAATACGTGATAATATCTCAAGAATAATTTGTCCGTTTGGTCGACACCACGAGCACTGCCCTCTTCTTTCAATTTCCAAGGAACAAGCACATCTTGATGCTGGAACTGTGTCCTGTTTTTATGAACCGGAAGAGAAATATCATTCGTGATTGACACATTTTCTGCAGTTGAAGTTGTTGTAGTGCTGTCATGTCTTCTGTTTTTACGATCCTGCTTCAGGTAACTCGACTTCTCTTTGTTTTTGTTCTGATCTTTGGCCCACACATATATGAGAGCTCTACCATTTGTTCTTAATATTCGGATTAATTCTTTTATGGCTTGAAGACGTCTTTCCTGAATTAATAAAAAATATTCAGTGTTAACTTTGAAGTATAATCATTTCATGTTAACGCTATTACCTCATTTGCAAGGTGATGTATGACTGCTATGCTGATAGCGCCATCTGTTGAGTCACTACGCATAGGAATATATAAACAATTGCATGTAAAGACTTGAAAACCTCTAGTGTTACAAACATCAATTAAGGAATGGCTCGAATCACAACCAATCTGTAAAAAAAATTAATTAAAGTGAAAGTTATAAATATTGCACACACATGCTTACATCAAATATCGAATAATTCCGTCCCAAATATTTTCCATTTCCACAACCAACATCAACTAAAATAGATCCCACATCAAAGGACTGCACAAAATCAAGAACATTGGGCCAAGGTTTATGTCTTGTGTTGCTAAAGTGTTGAGCAATGTTTTCGTAAACGTTTTGTACGTGCAATTTTTCTAAATTCGCAGCTGTCTGATTTTCTATACATCCACTGCCTTGCTGTCTAGCGAAAGAATCACACTGTGTTTTGTATATGCAATCGCACTCTCCTTTTCTAACTTTACGGAATGTAAAAGACACTCGAATTTGTCTTTGAAGAACTGTTAGACCATTATCGGTTGGTATGACGTCCATTTTTCTTGGCGTAATTCCATGGGTCCAATTGTAACGTGATTCTTGTGACATAATGGCTAAGGACCGTCGAGGTAAGAGTACTTGATAGTGGCAATTGTTTTCTTGTCGAAAATCCATAACTACAGAAGCCCCTAGGGACAGTGACATGATCGGGTCTTCAAAAGCACTGTGGGTGTCAACATGTGGGGGAATCCCCTGACCCGGCTGATAATGATTGAGTGTCAATTGATCGGGCTCGACAAAATTTACTTCATGTGTTTTTAAACGTTGCCACAAGAAATCGCATTCAGCTGGTATTTGTTCTGGTAGGGGGCAATCTTTATCAACATTATTTGTATCATAACGAAATTCATATCCGTAATGTTTGACAAGCCTGTGTTTCATATTTCCACCCGAAGATGTTGTGAAGTCGTTTAATGACAATAATAATTGTTCTTCAGCTTCATTTATGAAATTTTCGATTATTATTAAACCGGGAGGTTTTCCTTGTGTGATATTTAAAGTAACCTGAGGAACGGTTTCAGTAAAACATAGATACAGAGGTTTGTCGTACTGCGCTATGTTAAGTTTCGTATGTACGTTTTCGTATGCTTCTATAGCATCGTTTAACTCTTTATATGTGACGAAACAACAGGATTTTCCTGGTAACATCATTATATTACTTAGAACACCGTATTTGCTGAATTCTTCATAAACCACTTCTTCTGATAAGCCTGTAGTAAGCCCAGCATTGCATATACCAAGTATCTAGAGTACATTTAAAAATTTAAATAGCGCGCTCTATGTTCAATCCCTGAACCACGTGGTGTACTTACCAGCGTTGGTGTAGTAGTGCATTGAATTCCCGTTTCTTTTTCTATAGTGTGTCGATGCTTTCGTATTTTTCTATCCAACAATCGTTTACTTTTATTAATATGTGATTTATCCATAATATGGAATCATTAAAAGCTACCAGTACCAATGTATAGTACTTGAAACATAGGGTCTGTGCAGAAACCTACCGTGTCAAAATAGTCGTGGTTTGGCATTGTAGGTATCGGTGTTTTTATTACGTAGTGTATGTGCGAAAATGGCTGGTGTTTTAAGTCCAGAAATATGGAAAAATTGGGACAAAACTGGGAAAAACGAGTTGTACGTATTTTTTATTGTATTATCAATATCTTACACTGACATCGACATTGTGGGAATTTTTCTTTGTAACTTTTACAAGGCAAAATAATGCGTAAATTTTTTGTAACCTACAGTTATTTATTAGTTTTAAATGCCAAAAATAACATATGTTAATTGCATGCATTTTTATTTCATTGTAGAATATATTTGTTTGTAATCAAGAATTTGACAAAAAACATAACCTCACGTTAATGTCATATTTTTGAAATTTCAGCACAAAATCATGTGTTCAGCTATTAAAGGACGAAACAAAGAGCCCTATTTTTGAAAAAAATGGTAAAATAAGTATTATTACGAGTCACATCAATTCTCTTATACACAACGGTGTTCGTGGTGCTATTAAAAAGGAATCGGTCGTGACTACTTTACAGGAACTTGTGGTAAGCAACGTTCGATGGTACTTTTCATTGTAATTCTAATGCTTTAATGTTCCTTAGACATTACATAGTGATATACCATCAATAATCCTAGATGTGCTAAATATAGCTGACGCTGAAACGTCAGGTTTCGAAAACCAAAATGAAGACTCGAAAGAGAGAGCCGCATTTTGTTATGTAGTCAAAGAATGTGAAAAGGTAAGCTCCATCTCTCCGAAAATTGATAATAGTTTAACTTATCAGCCTCAAGATATAATTAATTCTTTTGGATTGCTCGCAGTGGTGTGTTACAGTAGCTTTAATCTTTGTTTTTCATTAAAATACGTATGAATAATAAACCTTTTTTTTTCAGTTTTTATCAGATAAGTTACTTAAGGAACGACTTGAAATTGACACATTACAAGAAGTGGGAATCCTGAAAAATAGAAGTTTTTATACCAAATTTATCAAAGTGAAGACGAAATTATAGTGAGTATTTTTTTTGCGATTACTTTTTTTGCGTGGTTTGTTTTTTTGTAAACTCACCAACGGAAGCTTCCACTCGTATTATATCGTCGTGCAAAACTCTCCAAACAGTTGTTTTGGAAACCCCAACTTCCCTGGTAATGAAAAACAACTGCATCCGTCGATCTGACAGCACCAAATCTTCAATTGTTTTAATCATGTCTTCACTTGTTCCCTCAACTGTTCAACCTGATTTTGGATCATCCTGTATAGTTCCCACCTCAGTGAAACTCTTAGACCAAAATTTCACTTGGAATGAAGATGGGGCTTCATTTCCATACACGACGATCATTCTTTGATGGATAACTTTTGACCCATTGCCCTCCTTTGTGAGAAATTTCATTTCATTTTCATGATTAGGCAGATTACATAAAACTGCAACCTCGTATCGTATTGACATTGTTGGCACAGCCTTCCTAAGCAATATTACAAAGTGAAAGTAATTTTGTAAACTGGCTGTGCAAGATTTTAAAGCATTTTCAACTCCCTTTGCTTGAGAAACCCTAAGCCAAGGGTTTGAGGAATGCAGACAGATTAATTTGTTTGTGAATTTGTACATTTAAAATTTTGTTTATGTATAGTCGCATAACTACTGCTGGAGGTGATCGTACACTTGGAATTTCATCGTGTTTTACAGCTTTTTCTTAATTGCAGTTATAAACAAAGGAAATTTAACTTATTTCGCGAGGAAAGTGAAGGATTCGCCAAACTTGTCACGGAACTTAATCAAGATTTCGGCGACAATGTAACACATAAAACTTTACTCGACATAGTTCAGTCGTTAATCGGTACGTCGACAATCGGCGGTTCAATCCAACGATACTAAAGTTTTGTTTTTGTAGGATGTTTTAATCTGGATCCGAACCGAGTTTTAGATATCATTTTAGAAAGCTTCGAAAATAAACCGCAGGATGCTAGATTATTCGTTCCCCTAATAAGATGTTACATGAACGATCCGAAAATCATAGCCGAAGTTCTTGGATCGAAATACACGTTTCAGAGAAACAGTCCGGACGCGACGATACCAAAATCTTTGTATATTTTAACTGCACAACTTTTGCAGCACAGTCTTATCACTTTGGACGACATTTATGTATGGGTAAGTTAGTAAATTAGTCTTGAACTTTTTCCAGCATGTTTAGTAATTTTTGTCGATCTGTATGTTTCAGTTAACACCCGATGATAAAGTGATGCAAAAAGATTGGGAAACGGATTTGAAAAACGCTAAAGAGTATGTACGAAAATTGCAAGTGATCTCCTTAAACAGTAAAGACAAGGAAGATGCACCGGAAGAGAAGGAAAATTCCGTCGAGAAATACACCAACAATCAGAAACTGGGTGTTTGTGAGGCGTTGCTGGATATCGGCGATTGGAATAGTGCCCTGTTGATCATTAGGCGATTGCCGGAACACTTTGCGCTTGATCATCAACCCATTGCGTTGGCCGTGTGTAAATTGCTGCAGTACATCGTGGAGCCTATTTATCGGCAGTAAGTTCAATGTTTTTTTTTTTTTTTAATATAATTATGGCCAGTAAGTTCAACTGTTTTTAAATGAAACTTTGTCTAATACATTCAACTGTTTTTTAATTGAATTTTGTCTGATAAGTTCAACTGTCTTTTAATGCAGTTATCACTATATTTTTTTTTGGTAATTATGTCCAGTTACGTTCAACTGTTTTCTGTATAATTGTGACCGGTGAGTTCAACTGTTTTTAAATGGAATTACGTCTAACACATTCAACTGTTTTTAAATGAAATTATGTCTTAACACATTCAACTGTTTTTTAATGGAATTATGTCTAATACGTTCAACTGTTTTTAAATGAAATTATGTCTTAACACATTCAACTGTTTTTAAATGGAATTATGTCTAATACGTTCAACTGTTTTTAAATGAAATTATGTCTTAACACATTCAACTGTTTTTAAATGGAATTATGTCTAACATATTCAACTGTTTTTTAATTGAATTATGTCTAATAAGTTTTAATGCAGTTATGACTAGTAAGTTTAACTGTTTTTTTTTAATGTAATTATGTCCTGTTAAGTTTCACTGTTTTCTATATAATTATAACCAGTAAGTTCAACAGTTTTCTGTATAATTATAACCAGTAAGTTCAACTGTTTTTTAACCCTCTGGTTCCTAGCGGTTTCACCAAGAAACCACGTTTCTAATAATTTATTAGATTATACCCAGTGGTGTTTTCTTTTTATTAAGAAAACTTATTTTGGGCCTTAAAGGGTTAAATGTAGTTGTGTTTCCTTTTGCTTTCCAGTATGAATTTTGATACCTTTTTTTAATAGTTCTGGTCTTTGATAAGTAAATTAATTAAGTAAATCAATTAAGTAAATCAATTAAGTATAACAATTAAGTATATCAATTAAGTACAATTAAGTATATCAATTAAGTAAATTAAAATTCTACCAGTGAAATAAATATAATTTTATTTTTTTGCCGATTGGTATAATTTTGTTCTTCATTGTGGTCAGATATAAATTCTTTATTTTTATTTCAGACACTGTAACCTAGGAAGCAAAATCAAAGGTAAACCCGTCGCACCACACACAAATCCCTTGGCACCGAGACCGGCGAAGACCTTCCTGGAACTCCGGGACATTGCGATACCAATGCTGGTAACCTTAGGACCGTCTTTGCGATTCGATTCTGTCTTGATGTACAAAATAATTCGAATAATAAAGGCCGCGTTGGCGTCGTACGGGATCGATTCGGCCCGGAGCTTCCCACCGGACGGCGACACGTTGTACAACGAAGTCCTAACGTTACTCGACACGACCATTTTATCCTCTCTGTCTTACATGGACTGCAACTGTTGCGTTGCCGAAGAGATATGGAATATTTTAAAGCTGTACTCGTATCAGGTCAGGTATTGCCTGTACAGTCGTTGGAAGAATGAAACTTACTCTCTGTACCCCGAACTGTTGCGTAAACGAGGAGACGCGGAGAAGCAGATTAAGAATATCATGAAGAGGGTTAGTAAAGAAAATGTGAAGCCCGTCGGCCGATTGATAGGAAAATTGACTCACTGCTCACCTGGATTTTTGTTCGATTACGTCTTGGTGCAGATCCAGGTGTACGATAATTTGATTCATCCGGTTGTCGATTCTTTAAAGTACCTGACAAGTTTGTCGTACGATGTTTTGGGTTTTTGCCTAATCGAATCTCTCTCGAATGCCGATAAGAAAAGGGTGAAGCACGATAGTACATCGATATCTAGTTGGCTGCAAAGTTTGTCGAGTTTTTGTGGCGCAATTTTCAAGAAGTACAACATAGAGTTGACTGGTTTGCTGCAGTACGTCGCGAATCAACTTAAAGCACAAAAAAGGTATGTTTTACTAGTTCATGAATTAGTACAAAATCGTCTGCTGGAACAGACCTATAGTTTTGTGTATTATCTATTTTGATTGTTTTTTTACAGTTTGGATCTCCTAATTTTAAAAGAAATAGTACAAAAAATGGCTGGTGTAGAAGCTGCCGAAGATTTAACCTTGGACCAATTAAATGCAATGTCCGGAGGCGAACTTCTTAAAGCCGAGGTAATGTGTCATTTGTTTTATTTTATTTAATATGATCATCATTTGTTTCTGGGAACAACTTCATTTTTGTCCATTAGATCAAGTTAAACCTGTTTTTAAAGTTAATACTAAATGTATTTAATATTATTGTGTTATTTTAGCCAGATTTGTATGATTGAATTTTATTGCAAATTGATTCATTGATTAACATTTTATGATTGGCATTTGTTTGCATGTTGCGATTGGCATATGTTTGCATGTTCACAGTCAATTTTTTTAAAAATTTTCTTTGTTTTGAGAGATTTCTGATTGCAAAATTGATTTTGAATTTGTAGTTTTTTGTTTCCAATATGGAGTATTCAAAACTGAATTAAATTTATCCATTTAATTCTGGTTTTAAAGTTGGAGCTGAATATTTCTTTAAAAATTGAACTAAGATTTTAATGCGAACTATTTCAGAGTAACTAGATGTGAAGTGATAATTAATTCAATTGTTTCAGGCCAATTAGTTTACTTGTGATAGGCATATGTTTGCATGTTGTGATTGGCATATGTTTGCTAGTTCACAGTCAATTGTTTTTGTAATTTTCTTTGTTTCAAATGATTCTGATTACAAAATTGTTTTTGAATTAGTAGTTTTTTGTTTCCAATATGGAGAATTTATAATTAAATTAAACGTATCTATTTAATTCTGGTTTTAAAGTAGGAGCTGAATATTTCTTTAAACATTGAATTCAGATTTTAATTGGAACCATTTCAGAGTAACTAGATGTGAAGTGTTAATTAATTCAGTTGTTTCAGGCCGGTTAGTTTACTTGTGATAGGCATATGTTTGCTAGTTCACAGTCAATTGTTTTTGTAATTTTCTTTGTTTTAAGCGATTCTGATTACAAAATTGATTTTGAATTTGTAGTTTTTTGTTTCCAATATGGAAAATTCAAAATTAAATTAAGCGTATCCATTTAACCGCGTTTTTAAAACTGGGGCCGAATATTTCTTTTAAAAAAAGAACTACGATTTTAATGCGAACACTTTCAGAGCAACTAGATGTTAAGTGTTAACGAGTTCAATTGTTTCAGGCCGGTTATTTCAGTCAAGTCCGTAACACGAAGAAATCGTCGTTGCGATTAAAAGAAGCGATGTCCGAGCAAAATCTCGCAGTCGCTTTGTGTCTACTAATGGCGCAGCAAAAGTACTGCGTGGTTTACAGAGAAACGCAAAAAAGTCATCTCAAATTGGTCGGAAAATTATCCGATCAGTGCCAGGACACTCTGGTGCAGTTCGGCACCTTTCTGGGTTCGACTCTGTCCGTCGATGAGTACGTTAACAAACTTCCGTCAATTCAGAGCATGCTGCTAGATTATCATATTCCTAATGAAGTTGCCTTTTTCTTAGCTCGTCCGATGTTTAATCATGCCATAAACGTAAGCATGGATTTTGTGTTTGTGTGAAATTTTTGCCGATAATTTGTTTTTTTGCCAGATTAAATATGATCAGTTGCGTAAGGCCGATCCGAACTACAAAAAACTGTCGACGCTTTCCAAACAGCAGAAATATTTCGAGTCCGTTTCCGAGGTGATGGAACCCGTGCACAAATCCGTTGTGCCGTTGCATCCGCCGAAGGTCTGGGAAGACATATCCCCGCAGTTCCTGACGACGTTCTGGTCTCTGACGATGTACGACTTGTTCGTGCCGGACGAAACGTACCAACAGGTTATAAGCAAAATCAAACAGCAGTCGCTCAATGTCATGGACACGAACACGAGCAAAGGCAAGAAGGAACAGGAGCGGTACATAACGTTGATGGAGAAATTGCAGGACGAGAAGAAGAAGCAGCACGAACACGTCGATAAAATCCTTTACCGTCTGAAGCAGGAGAAAGATTCGTGGTTCCTGTCGAGGTCGGCCAAGTCGGCCAAGAATGAGACCATCACGAGGTTCTTGCAGCTGTGCCTGTTCCCGCGATGTACTTTTACGGCCGTCGATGCGGTGTATTGCGCGAAGTTCGTGCATACCATCCACATGCTGAAAACTGCAAATTTCTCAACGTTGCTGTGTTATGATAGGGTGAGTACAATAATTAATTGTTATACTTTACAAATCACAATAATTAATTGTTATACTTTACAAATCAATTTTTGAACTGAATTATTTTTACCGAAACTTATTTTTAAGTTTTCAGACACTAATACACCATTTTGCTATTTTTAATGCAACACTCTGTATATTTTGCAGTTTTTGAACACCAAATTTCAAAAATCTACAAGGTTTTTGTACCTAAAATCAAGTAGTTCATATTAATATAATTATTATTACATACAGGGTGTCCCAGCCAAGGCGAATTATCCAATAGCCCTTTTATTAGTAAAAAATTTTTGGATAAAAGTTGTATGTGGCCATTTACTATATAACCTAAAATTATTTACAACTTTACAGTGTTTTGTTTTTGCGCACCGATAGATAACTTTGTTTTTTTAATTTAAAAATTTTTAAGTTATCATTTAATAAAAATGCAGCGTAAAGATGGAGGAAATAGAAAATAAATGACCACAAACAACTTTTATTCAAAACTTTTTTTACCATTAATAGAGCTATTGAATAGTTCACCTTGGTTGGGACACCCTGTATACAGAGTGTTTGAAATTTGTGTAGGGATCTCGCTTATTATAATAGCTAGAGTATCGGTTGAAATTTGGCAAAGTTGCTAAATTTTGTGCTTATTAATAATCCGAAGAGATATTGAAAATATCTCAAACGGTTTCCGAGAAAATTGGGAAAACCGAAAAATTCGATTTTTGAAAATCGTCTTTAACTCCTTTGCAGTATAAAATATTCCGAATGTGTAAGAACATTGTCAGGGCAACTTTTTAAGCAGAATCAGATGGTAATCACAATTTTTTTCTGGGTCGATTCGTTTTTGTTTTATGACAACTAACTTTATTTTTTCTTATGGACGCAATTTTTGCTTCTAACATAATCATACAACAACGAATAGACCTAGGAAAAATTAGTGATTACTATCCGTATGATTTAAAAAGTAGCTTAGGCAATGTTTTTACACATTTGAAGTATTTTGTGCTCCAAAGGAGTTATAGGTGATTTTCCAAAATCGTATTTTCGGGTTTTCCCCTATTTTTTCGGCCACAGTTTGAGATATTTCCAATTTCTCTTCGAATTATTAATGAGCACTGAATTTAGCAACTTTGCCAAATTTAAACCTATACTCTAGCTCAGGGGTCGACAACGTGGTGCTCGCCTGCACCCGGGTGCCCGCGAAGCATTTTGAAAGTGCCCGCCACTAACGTAAAATAACTTGTAAACCCACCACTTTCCCAATGACGCGCTCTTTGTCGCACTATTAGCTTGGAAAATAAATGAAAAGTGCCCTTTGTCATAAGTTAGCTATTCGGGGTGCCCTTCTTATCAAAAAGGTTGCCGACCCCTGCTCTAGCTACTATAATAAGCGAGATCCCCATGCTTAAACTCGAATTTCAAAAACACTCTGTAAATTAATGTTAATATTGACTATCATGTGTTTTTCGGGTGTTGCAATGTTGATTTTCTATTGTTTCAGCTGTTTTGTGATATAACTTATTATGTAACGTCTTGCACCGAAAACGAAGCCATGAGGTACGGCAGATTTTTATATGCGATGTTAGAAACCCTGATGAGGTGGCACAAGTCGAAAGAGGTTTTCGAAAAAGAGTGCGCCAATTACCCCGGATTCGTCACGAAGTACCGCGTCAGCAACCAGTACTCCGACAGTCTGGATCACGTCGGTTACGAGAACTACCGACACGTCTGCCACAAGTGGCATTTTAAACTAGCCAAGGCCATGATCATATGTTTCGATTCGAAAGATTACGTGCAGATACGCAACGCGCTTATAATACTCATCAAAATCATTCCGTTCTTCCCTGTCCTCATGAAGCTGAGTCAGATTATCGAGAAGAAAATCGAAAAGGTGCGCGACGAGGAAAAGAATAAGCGGCAGGATTTGTTCACTCTGGCCATTAGTTATCAGGGATTGCTCAAACAGAGGATTTCCGGGGGACAGATGATGAAGGAGAGCGATTTTCATCAAATGTTGGAACGGGAAAAGGTAAGAAGCCGCCATTGCAAATGCGGAGAGAGTGCTATAGATTTTTTTTTTAAATCCCAGACACAAAAATCTCACGATTCCAATAAAAACGACAACAATTCGTCATCGAAACACAACGGCGAAGTGAAAGGTAATTCTTTCACAATTTTCGTCGTGTTCACGTTTAATCGAATCGTTCACTTACAGATTCAGACAACAGTAAAGATGCCGCGAAGGAGCCGAAAGATAAATCCGAGAGCAAAAGGAGTCGACAGTCTTCGGAGGATTCCAAGGCCGCGAAATTACAAGCGTCCTCGCAAAGTTCCGATAGCAGCCTGTAATGACTTCATTTGTTTTTAAGCCGGTGGCATCATTTCAATGTGCAATTGTTTCAGGATGAAAGATAAATCAGAAAAAGAGAGGACGCCCAGAGACGAATCCAGAGACAAACATAAGAAAGACGATAAACGCGAGGAAAGCGAAAGCAGAGATAAGGAAAGAGAAAGAGAGAAACGCAGAGAACGAAAGGAAGAAAAATTGTCGAGTAAAGATGAGAGACCTTACAGAGTACGTATTTGTTATTATTTTATTTAGTTTTTACTTTGTGTTACTAGGAAAAAAAATCATCGCGTCTTTTTCATTCGTCATTTTGTAAATTTCAAGCGTGTTCTTTGATTTTTCCAGGAGGATCGTATCATAGAGGTGGTCGCTAAGGACGATCTGCGTTATTCGAGTGACCGTGACCGCTATTACGACGAACGTGGAGGAAGCCATTATTATCGGGAAGTCCGTGAAGAACGAGACATATCGTTAAGCAATAATGGGTCCAATCTGAGGCGCAGTCAGGAACCCACGGAAGTCGACAGAGGTCAGTAATCAATGACACAGTTACAATCAATCAATAATTTTACTCTTCAGACTCAATATATTTTGATGAAGCTTCTTCTCAGGTTTAAAATTTCATAGCTGTTTAACAGAATGACAATTTTCATTTTCATGGCTAAATAGATTACATAAAAACATGCAGCTCTTAACTCTTATATCATTAAAAAAAAAAAAAAAAAAAGTCAAAGCGAACTGTGGTTTTGTTTTAAAAAATGCACGTTTGTCAATTGTTTTGAAGTCTTAATGATCTGTAAACAAAAGAACATCTTCACAGGTTTAAAATGTCATAGCTGTTTAACAGAATGACAATTATCATTTTCATGGCTAAATAGGTTACATAAAAATATGCAGCTCTTAACTCTTATATCATTGAAATAAAAAACAAAGTCAAAGCGAACTGTGGTTTTGTTTTAAAAAATGCAAGTTTGTCAATTTTTTTGAAGTCTAAATGATCTGTAAACAAAAGAACATCAAAACAATAGAGCATTGTCGTTTTATGCTTGAAATTGAGCAGTTATTAAAACATAATAGTTTCAATGAAACTTTTGAGTTTCAATAAAATATCTTTCCAGATGTTAAACGAAGAAAGATGGAAGGTTCATCCTCGAAGGTTAGTATTGGAGTGAGATAGCAACGATGCAGATTTCAGGGTCCTTTTCCTGCCATTCCTCAACTTACTGCCATCTATAGTCCAGATGTTCTACTTGGGAGATTGGGCTGAGAAGTTATATCTGCGTGTATAGTGTTTTAAAAAAATAATCCGTGGTTCGATTCTTTAAAATGTTGTGTTAATGAACATAAGTGTGCGTTTCTCTTGACTATAATTAGTAAATAATTGTGCGACGGCTGCTTGGATCTTGGAATCTCGATTTTGTCGCTAGAAGATAATCCGAAGATTACATATTTTACGCTACTCAAGACATAGAATAATACTAGGAAATGGAATCGGTTAAGCTTCTTCACTCGACTCTCGCCAAATTTATTAAAAATTATTGAGTAACGACGAATCCCGACATAATCATGGATAGATTCGGCTATTTCCGTAACCACTCAATGTATTACATAGGAATGTTAAGAATTTTGCCACGTTCTTGGGCCCCAATACCATAACGAAGACAACATTATTTAAATTTATCTTCAATAACAAAAAATCCTATTAAATTCTGTTCCTTATCAATCGACAACCAGAAGTATGCCAAGAATGGCGAAAACCGGCCAATAATTTATGATTATTAATTGTATGATAAATAAAATGGAAGAAAAGTCCTCCTAAAAAATATTCCGAAATTTACTAAATGGGATTTTAATGTTATAAAATTTACCTGTCCGAGCCGTTCGATAAAAAACAAATGAAGAAATTGCCTGAAGATGGTTGCCGTACATACAGAATTATTCGTTGCCTTTTTATAACCCAGAAGTACAATGGAAATGGGCTTTTATTATTATAAAATTTACCTGTCCGAGCCATTCGATATAAAACAAATGAAGAAATTGCCTGAAGATGGTTGCCGTACATACAGAATTATTCATTGCTTTTTTATAACCCAGAAGTACTATGGAATGTCGATATTTTAAAACGATAGAACCTACATTTGTAAATATTTATAAAATTACATAGAAGAAACGTTTGATTTCCTTTTCCACGAATTGGAAGAATTGATTTATTACCTTATCCTTTGTATATGGAAAAATAGTTTGTATAGTATATGCTTAGAGGAAGATTGTTTAAATTATTTTAAAATACCTATGGAAAATTTTAAATAATGCTGACCAAAAAACAATTAATGCCGGAAAGTAAACGACATCCTTGGAATTATATTTTGCCGCGAAGATAATTTAACATATTTAACTGTAAAAAAAAAGGAAAATTCATGCCAAAAAATGGAGGACCTCTTTAAAATTATATTTTACTGCGAAGATAATTAACCACCAAAAAAAAAAATGCCGAAGTGTAAAAATCTCTGCTATGAAGATTATGAAGAAAATTCAACATAATTTATTGGAAAGGAAGGAATGCATTCCATAGAATGGAAAACATCTGTAAAATCAATTTTTTTGCCATGAAGATTGTGAAGATAATTAAAAGTAATAAACCGGTTACGAAGAATGAAGATTCGCATTATTGTTATCTATCGAAATGGTTTACAAACTTCAGTTATTGAAGACAGTTAGTGTAATCAGCCCAATCTTCCATACATCTGATGTTCTTTCCATTTTGGGGGGTGGGCACTCAGCCGATTGGTAAGTAGGTATGATTAGGAAAAACGTATCCTTTGCAGACGTGGGTAACTATTTTTGTTATTTTAAATCGAAATTATAAAAGTTTATTTATACAATTTTAAATTGTTGCAAATATTATAACGAAACATTGTGAAGATTAATTGTGTTAAATAGTTTTATTTCCAAAAAGCTAGCGGTTATTGTAACCAGAATTGAGTTTATTTAAATCATGCTGTTAACATTGAAAAGTTCAAGTAACAAAAAATATCGAATCTTAGGATTCCTGTACTCGTTTAAAGATTAAATTGAAGACAATAATCTCGGTGTAATCAAGTGTAAAACAATCGGTTTAATGTTGAACAAATTTTAGACATGTTTTGTTTAAGAGCTGTTATTTTCTTGTTTATAGAGCCATTCATTTTTTTTTTTTTATAATGGTGATTCAATTGTTTTAAACGATATTGATTCAATTGTTTTTAATCAATATTGATCCAATTATTTTTAAATAACATTGATTCAATTGTTTTTAAACAACATTGATTCAATTGTTTTTAGACAATATTGATTCAATTGTTATTAAACTTCATAATTAAATTGCCCAATTTCTGAATGCAATCATATTTAAATGATTTATTAAACAGTGCATGGTACACTTGAGGGATTTTTGGCTCTATTTTCAATTTTTTGCGATTACTTCACACGGCTTTGTTATTTATTTAAATTCTTTACGTCGCTTCTTTTATCACAACTTTATAAATGCCTTGATTATCGTGACAATTTTCGGCATATTTTGAATTCAAAGATAGCGACTGTACTTTATACATTTAATTACGTCTTTGAAGTTATTGTGACGCTGCATTTTTTGCTGTTAAGATGTATCCGTAGGACCTAATTAATTATGGTTAGAGTGTATAGTGTAAATACAGTAGGCTTTAGAAGCGTAAGGCTAGTCACAGGTTGGCAGCTGTCAAGCGCAACTGAAGACTGCAGCTGCGCACTCAGCTACTGCGCTCCCTAATGCTGTTCCCCTGGTTGTCTGCAGAGTTCCAAGCACGAAGAACGCAAGCTACAGCAGCAGATGGAGTACTTTGTGGAGAAAACCGAAAAAAAGGAAAGATCGTCCAAGGCTAAGGACAAGAGAGAGAAGATCAGCGAAGAGGAAAAGGAACTGCGGAAAGAGAGAAAGATTGGTAGAAAGAGGGTACGGTCATATTGATTTTTTGCAGGCTCATTTGTTGTACCGTTTTATGTTTTATGTAATGATTTTTTGGTTATCGTTAATAAGAAAATTGATTCGTTCTCACCACTTTTTATTGATTTATTTTTATAATTTTTTTTGAATAGGTCTTAAAATGTACTAACAAATTCAACTCTAAAAATGTTTTCATTGTACAGGGCAGACCAAATTCGATGAGATTACATGGTTGTCTTGTTTAATATTCAAGATCTTGTTTATTTTTTGTTTAAACATTTTTGAAAATTGCCAAAAATCGGTTTTTGGCTTTATTTCGAAAATTAAAAAGATATCAAAAATCTGTTTACGGCAATGAATTCCTCTCGAAAAAAGAAATTGAGACTACGTGCGTTTCTATCTCTTATAATAATCGAGATATTCTGATGGGCATCGAAAATAGGCCACCCTTTGCAGGGTGGTTTAAATTCGATGGGTATCTCGCTTAATATTCAAGATAGAGAAACGGTCAAATTACCAAAAATGTGCAGTTTTTTGAGACAAAGTCAGAATTGTTTTCAAAAATATTCCATCATTTTCGGTTTTTGAGTTATTAGCAAAAAAGTTTTTTTTATCATATCTATCATATCTATAATGTGCCGTATCTCCGTTATTGTTGTAAATACCGAAAAAAATTATAGACAATATTTTTAGATGTTTTTGTGTTAAATTCGATTATAGTAAAAAAAAAAAATTGCTCGCCCTTAAAAAGTTATGACACAAACTAACCTTTTTTTAAATGGAACCTATAGCTGGCTATGACCTATTTAAATTCCTTATTTTTTTCCAATTCCAAATATATAAGGGTTGATGTATTTATTTTCAATAATACGCAAATTACGAAGGTTTTTTTAGTTTGTTTCTTTTTTTAAGAAAAACAGTAGGCTGTGAAAACAAAAAAAAACTAAAAGGTGTAAAACTTTTTAAAACTCATTTGGTACAAGTTACGAATTTTGAATATTAAGCGAGATACCCATGTAATCCCATCAAATTTGACCACCCTGTACAACTAAGGCACAATACATTTTTACACACATGATAACGTGCAAAAAAAATGTTGCGTGTCGTACAAAATTTAGACCTTATTGTGCCTAACTTTAAATTATAGAGCAAACTTGTACCCAAGTTGATTTTTTGAAGCAAAAAACAGTCATGAACACGACTCATTCATTGCAATGTTTAAATAATTCACAAGTTGTTGATCTTCATTTTGATAATTTTCCGTAAAAGTTACTGCCATGGGTTGAAATGTGTTTGTCTTAGGACCGAACCGATGAAGCCCTACTTCAAGCAGCTGAAATGAAACGAAGACGAGAAGAAGAGAAAGGTACGTTAACATCAATTCCGGTGATTATTTCTAAACGCAATCGTCATTACAGCTAATGCCAAAATGATGTCACACCAGAACGGTGAACTAATGGAATCGCCTCACACGAGAGAGAAGCACCATCACTCGCGGGTAATTGAACGAATTTTTTTAACATAGCACTCTTTGCAATTATCGCAATTTCCAGGAGAAATCACCTTATTCACGGGAACGAGAGAGATCTCACGATCGGGTAGAACTCAGGGAAAAACAATATCCTTTTCATAGCAGATTGAAATAAGTGATGTTGTTTTGTTTTTATTCAATTTGTAAATACTTACCTGTTTTTCATGCTGTTAATGGAAAGCAAAGCTTTCCGATTTATTTTTCTACTGTTAATAATAGATTATATCATATGATGCATGTAATATAATAATTTTTCTTCACTCTATGGTAGTTTTAATGGTGTTGGGAGTTTGAAGTTGGTTCTAATTTGTATATGCTCTAAAACTATTAATAGAATTATCGTTGCAAGTGATATTATGGTGTAATTTAATCTTATCTTCGGTTAATTGTATATTTATTAAATTGATACACTAAAATTTCTTGCAGTTAGTGTTTTTTTTTTTAAATTTCTTACACTGATATCGTATATACAAGTGTATATTGTTGCATAGTAAAACAAAGTTTGAAATCAAGGTGTTGTCGATTGTTTTTTCAGATTATAGTGCACACATTTTTAACAAATACCATTACAGTTAATTATTACTTTGAGTAACAAAACGGGTTGGTATTATAAATACAGGGTGATTCAAATTCGAGGGCGACCATGGGGATCTCGCTTATTATTGAAGATAGAGGGTAGGTTTAAATTTGGCAAAGTTGCTAAATGTTATGCTCATCAATAATATCAAACAAATTTTTAAAAAAAGGTTTTCATTTGTTCAACATATCTAATAACTAGATGAAAATCAAGTTTGTCGCCCATAAGAAATTAAAAAGTTCTATAAAACAAAACGGAATCGGCACAGCAAAAAATGTATGGCACCATTAAAAGTAAAATAAAAAGTGACCATGTAAAGATTTAAAAAAAAAATTATAAATAAAAAAGTTATAGCAAAAAACGAAGAGGTTTTTTTTTCAGTTTTTTTCAAAACTGTTGAAGATATTTCAAATCTCTTTTAATATTATTGTTGAGCATAAAATTTAGCAACTTTGCCAAATTTAAACTTGCCCTCTATCTTCAGTAATAAGCGAGATCCCCATGGTCACCGTCGAATTTGAATCACCCTGTATATTGCTTTAATAACAAATATTGGTTACTAACGCTTAATATAAAAAAAGCACTAAGATTGTTAAATTTGAGATTACTAACTCAAGTTGCTTTGTATGTTTGAAAAAGTTGAGTTGTTTCGTGTTTCACTCCAGGTGAAAACAAAATCGGACTCCACTCCGATTTTCTTTTGTTTTAATTGAAACAAATGAAATTTTAGAATACGTGATTCCATTAATTAAAAATGGTATCTGGTGACCAGCTTTTTTATTTTAAGGGAAACTTCCTTAAGCTGGTAAAAAGGTTCTATATAATTGACAGAGATTTTATAGAAGTGCAAGTTTTGGGATAAAATTTATTTGGTTTATCCAGTGTACTAAGAATTTAATTTTGCCAATAAATTCGTAACCATTTTTTGCATTTTTATAGTTTTCTGGCTATTTTAATGGTTTTAAATTTTAAACAAAGGTCCCGTGTTTAAATTAAGCACCTTTTAATGAGTTATACTATTGTAAAATCACTTACCACTTGTTGTAAATGTTCCCCACATTATAGGCTGTAGTAATAGAAAAAATTTTATTGTTAAACTTTAATCTTGTGTGTTGATTGTGTTGTGGTGGTGGTGAGGTTTTTTGATTATTTTGTGTGTCATGAGCTGTCGGTATTTTGTTTAAACTATGTGTAAAATCCTTAATTATTCGTACCAGACGTTCCACAGAAAGTAAAAGAAGATGATCATAAGATACACGAGGGATCTTCAGAAGCATAGTTTTATAATGAGTTACGAGCGCACTTGCTTGGATGTTTTTCATCGTAGTATTTTAATCTTTTACTATGACTTTGTAATTCCATTATTATAACATGTCATTAATGTATTTAAAAAAAAAAGTGATCAAGAAACTTTAGTATGTAAGGATAGTAAACAATTGATAATTATAAGTTGTGTTTCTTTAATACTTTTGTTTTATTGAATTATGTAATAATTAGTGTCGCCGATTGGATGATTCTACATTAGGTTTTATAAAGAAATGAAAAAACTGAATTAGTGCGCTTAAAAATTGATTTTTAATAATTATTAGGTGATTATGTATTATTTTTGGCATTCAGTTCTTATTTTTTCCACAACAATTGACCTTTCAATTACATGGGGACCCTTCGCTTCTATTTTTTTTTGCATTTTTTAAGAAATACGATTTAAATTTAAGCGTTAAATGATGCATTGCAAAAATTGCCACATACCCCCAGAAGACCTTTTCCGTACCCCCAGTGCTACATGCACAAGGCCGTTCTTGGAAAATTCGGGCCCTGGGGAAGCAATAGACACCGGGTCCCACTTTTCAAAAAATTATTTGTAATTCGTCGCTGATCTCATAAATTTTAACAGTATTTGTAAACAAAACTTTGTGTATTACCTCGAATCCGGGCCCTCTTTGCAACATTGGGCCCCGGGAATTTGACCCATCTCCCCTCCCCTGTGGTAGGCCCTGTACATGCACCATGCTTCGAGAAACACTGGCTCAAAGTATGGAGAAGAATTTCCCCAGAAGACCTCTCCCGTACCCCCAGGGGTACACGTGCCACACTTTAAGAAACACTGGCCTAAAGTATGGAGAAGAATTTCTACTGCACAAATTTTGTGAGCCTTTCAATGGATATAAATAATACGACAAAATAATTATTATAGGCACATTTATTAAGTACAAATTTTTAAATTTTACACTTTAAAATATACTATACTTTAAACTACAGTTCTAAAATTTGGTACATTATTGTACTATGTATATAAAATATTGTTTTTTTTTTTACAAAAAATACATATTTTTGGTATTGTGTTATTAACTACATGACTAGTTGTAGGCACATTTAAAGTTACAGTGACTGCAAACAACTTAATACGTCTGAACACAATTAAATCATTGAACTTTTACATTGATGTCATATTGCACATTTGCTTTTCGTAATAAAACATAAGAAGGTCACTAAACATGAGAAAAAAAAAGAAGGTTGCTATAGACATTTTTTGGGAACATTTTATCACTTGTTTTTCACATTTGGTGTCAAAGATATTTAAAATTAGATCCTTTTCTATTCAACAAGAAAGAAAAAAAAAACAAGTTTTCTTTTATGTACATACAAACTCATTGGTCATTCGGCGATATTGCATAATAACATTGCAAAATACTGGCAATGATTTAATAAATTTCAAATCACAAGTAAGCAAAAAAATATATAAAAAAAAACTTCGCGTTATTTGAAATAACGTAAGCTTAAAACAATGAAATATTTAAAAAAAAAATTATAATTGTGTTCAAATACATCATTTTCTTACCACTATATTTTGACTTCGAACTTCTATAAAAACTTACTCTTAAATAAATACCCTCTTTATAAAAGAAAAAACACAGCACTAAATAAAATACAAGACTACAAAATTAACACGGACATCACAAACATAAGTACATCTCTCGATACTTAATTAATTAAGTAAATAAGCCACAACTACTTAACTAAACAATACATAAATTATAAAATCTTTAAGTACAAGGTATTAGGGAATTATATCGAGACAATACAAACACCAACTTAAGTAAAAAAAATATCACGATTGTCTATTCAAAAATGTTTTACTGGGGCTGATCGATTTGAACATTTTAAAACAAAAAATAATTATAATGAACACAAAAGTTAATAGCATATGCAATTAATTTATTAAAATAAGGTAAATTTCTTCTTAATTTCGAGCATCAAATGAACATACAGACAGAACTCTTGAAACACATTTCATACTTCTTAATGTAAAAGTCTTCAATAGTTTTGTATCAGTTAATATTAGAATCATTTGTATAAAATAACAATAAAATGCAGACAAATTACAGCAAGGCCCAAAAAACATGCAAATATTAAGAAAAATTTAAATACTTTTAGAACCGATGCTTTGTAAAATAAATAGTAATAAGAACGATAGCTTACAGTTCTGGCTAAAATTTAAACCGAAATTTGTGGAAAACGAATAACAAAAACATTACGCGCAAAATAAAGTTTTTTTTGGACTAAGCTGTAGATAAATTGATGTAAAAAAAGTTTGGGTGGCAAGAATTCACTATGTGGAACAGATCAAGTTATTTTTAACTTCGAAATTGTCGTAAAGACTCTGGTACAGATTTTTCGCAGCGGCGATTGTTCGTTTAATTTTTTGTTTATCTTGTTTCCGCGATTTACGTTTTAAAATCATGCTTATGGGTTTCAGTGAAGGCATTTTGATTTTATTAGAGCCCGATATGTGTTTGAAGTTTTTGATGTCCGTATGTTGCTTCATGTGGTGCTTTTGTAATAAAAATTTCCGTGTAAAAGTCGAATCACAGAGGGTGCACTTAAACGGGCGTTCCCCCGTGTGGATCAGAGTGTGACGTTTTAAATCGGTCGACCAACCGAATGTTTTTGAACAGAACAGACATTTATACTTACGTGACACAAATTTAGTTTTGATTTTTTCTTGTCGTGGAATATTACTCGTAAAATTATTATCTTCGGCAGTATTTTCTTTTGCGGTTTCTTTGGCATCGTTACAATTAAAAGGTAGTATTTGGGTTTTTAATTCTTTGCTGTCCTCCATCGTAACCACGCAATACTTCAGTGGATTTAGGAATTCGTCAGTCGTTTTATCAGAAACGTCAACGTTGTATACAAATTCTTTCGACGGCGATTCCGACATTTCTACTTTTAATTTACAACTTTTTGATAATTTATCTTTTACTGTACTAGTTATGGGATATAAATCTGGAATATTTGGTTTCTTTCCATTGAGCTTAAACTTTGTATCCATTACTTTATATAACTGTTGGTTAACGTGCATTGCAAAGTGCTTTAGCAATAAAGAAGCACATGTGAAGCTGTCATTACATTCACAGCAGGTCAAGTCTGAAATAAAACATTTTTATAACACTTAAATGTTCATAATAAACGAGTAATTTACCAGAAAATGATTGCATCGCAACTAATTTTAATGTGTGAGGTTATGTAGTCATGGACATTTTAAACGATTTAGTTTCATTATCAGATGACAAATTCGCTTGATTTGCTAATTATTACACGGATTTTTTGCATACATTATATATTAAAAGCAATACTTTTAATATTTAAAGCCATCAACAACCATAATCGTATTTCAAGTTTATAGATGTGGTTTTTGATCATTATTGTGACGTTGCATCCTACACAACCGGAACATCCGCTTCTACAAAATGGCGTGAATTATAAAAATATTTGAATTTGCGTTGAATTGAGCGATATTAATGATTGAAAAAAACATTAATTACTTATTTATATTATATTATACATTTAGTATGTAAATATGTTATAAATAAATTGACGAAGCGTAGCTGCTTAGTAAAAAATGGTAAAAAATGTTTGTTTGATAGGAAACGTACAGCTGATAAAATACAACAAAGAAAAGCATGGTTGCCAATAACAGTTTCTTAAAAACATAAAAGCGTACTTTTCAAAAACAGTAAGCTTGTTAGTAAACCTTGATTGACCCATTTTAATGAGGGCAATTTAATTAAATGTTGTGTGTGATGATAATTTGTTTTTAATAAATGCATAAACATTTTGAAAATTTTGGAAATTAAATCAAAGAAACAACTTTAATTGACTCTGGTATGAAACAAAAATTGAATTTGTAGTAAATTTGTGTAAAATGAATATGTCAAAGTACTTGAAATTTCATTGTTTTTGACAAAACAGTTAAGCGCTAAATAATTTTAGAAATTTTGTATTACTTATTGTAAATAATTGATCATTTTCGTGTTTTTAGTTGTAACGTGATTTTTTTAGTATTTGAAAGGACAGGGTGACTGTTAAACAACAAATATTGTTAGGATGTTTATCAGCAACATCGCGCCATCTTGTTCATGTATAAATCTGTATGGTCCTTAAACTAATATGGCGTCTGAGCTTTAGGCGTGTGTTTCGCGTTTGTTAATATTCAAATATTGTGATGTTACAAGTGACATTTTAACTTTTCTTAGTGAGCAACGAGGTAAGCAATCAATTTAACGACATATCAACCGATAACATTGTTATAACGAATAAACGAAATGTGTTGTGGTAATACATCAAAATACACGGTTCTTGTGATAGGCAACTGTCGCTACGAAAAGTAAGTAACTACGAAACTCAAATTGCAAATAGCAGTCGTTAAAAGGTCAGTTTTTTAATAACTTTGTTCTTTAAAGTTACATCATTTATATATATGTAGCTGAACGTATGCAAGTTTTGTCAATTTATATAAATGTGTGTAGCCAGTAAAATATGAATTAATGTAAAAAAGTGCAACATGAATAACATATAGCCATCTTGTAGTGCGTGCGCACCTCGTGGTAGACGCTGGTATTTCATTAGCACCGGCAGGCAGTTGTTTGAAGCAAGCAACCAATATTCCTGCAATTTGCTGCATACGTTTTAATTTAAAAATGTATATCAATTACCATTTCGCGTAGGTACCATTTTAACATTTGTATATTGTAACGTAATGGTCGTTTTGTTTGGTAAATACATTTTAAATCACTACCATTTCAACGCCCTATTTTCATATAATAATGCGTAGATTTCAGTCGATTATAACCGATGCTATTTTTTTTGGAAATGGTAGTGTGGTAGGGGTAATTCAGAGGTATTCAATTAAAACGTATTTACTAGCTCTTTAAACATGTAAATGCGCAATATTACTCTTACTACTAATTAAAGTGAGTAATAATAAAAACTTGGGTAATTAAAATACAAGATTATTGAACTTTTAATTAGTAAGAACTAAAAAAAAATGCCCAAGTGTACCTAATTGAAAATGCTATGTAAATTATTTAAGTAATTTGTTTTTTAACCACGAGTTAAATATTATTGAAATTAGATACTGCGTGTTGCCCTGATAAGCACAACATTTATTGCTAACCATTTTTGCTGACGTAGACTCAGCCATTTTGATTTTATTTGCAAAATATGCACATTGAAGCAAAGTTCGTCAACCAGAAAAATATTTGGTGTATTTGCATGACATGATACTGAAAATTTTGGATTTGTGTTAATGCAAAATCCTCTTGTTAGATAGTACACTGAAGGTTCGCCGTTTTGCCCGGATCGAAATTAAAAATCGAAAAACTTGACGCAAAAATACGGGGTTTGCTTTAAAAAACGTATGAAAGAACGAACTAGCTCTGTGCCGAGTTTCGTTACGGTAGCTCGGACGACGGAAACGCTATCTGCAAAAAACCGAAAAAATTAAAGCTCTTATGGATTTTTCGGCTTAAATTGCTGCTATTTTGCTCGTGGCGTCTAGACGGCGCTTTTTCTCGAGTTCAAATTTTCACAGAACGTGTTTTTCGAGTGGGAAAATGCATCCTGAAAATTTCAACCCAATCTGACCAGCCGTTTTTCTGTTTTTTCACGAATTTTCATTTTTACTACTCTGATTTTACGCGGTAATCGGCATATAGGCGTGGCGCGCATTGCCTTATCAGCAATCGTATACACCAAAATACCTGTTAGTTGTCTTCGCTTCGTCGGGTGTCATGTGCCGGTCATTCGAATTATTATTTTAGGTTATTTTATAAATGGGGAAACAAACATAAACCGCCCTTCTGGAAAAGAGCCCTGTAAAGTGTAAACGTTCCAGTAAAATATTGTGTAAAAATGCATCTTTCTCAGCAAACCACATGTTAGGTTAAGTATTTACCTATTAAGTTTGCAACTTTTTTCATTAACTCGTTAATCGCAAATCAACAGCAATTATTATTAATACTCTGAATTATATTTGCATGTCGTTATTAAAATAAATAAACAACTTTTGTGTATTTCGTAACAGTCAATAATCTTAATAAATGTTTTGTTTTAATTAACCTACTACAAAATGATACTGCATGTGTACAACTATGTAATATAACGTGTTACTCTGAATGTATTTTTAAAATACTATTGTAATCAAATATTGCATGTTTGTCTATAAATTATTGTTAAACCGGCAATAACTCAACAAATAATAGTTTTAAACATGGAACACCTCAAATGATTTTCAAAGACAATCATCTCGTCACGTCCGCGTCGGGACGGCGGCGCTCACGAGCAACCAAAGTCAAAGCGCCACGCGTCGTCGGAAAGTACAAAGTACGGGCTTCCAATTTGTAAAAAAAATATTCCCGTGGGACAGAAAATAGCTGAGCAATTGACGTTTTAATTCGTGCCCGTTTCCGAGCGCGCTCGGCCTGTTGTCATAAGGTCCATTGGTTAGCGCGCGTGCCACAATTAAAGTGTGCCAGTATTTTTATTCGACTACTGTGCCCTTCGCTACCAACACCGTCAGATTCTTCGTATTTTTTCCTTCAAGTAGGTACCTAATTTCGAGGGCTTCGAGTCGACTATCTATCGTTAAAACATTTTTTCGGTAGACAGGGCGTTGTCACATTTTGAACTTTATCGACCGCGACATTTCGATCTTTGCAATTATTGCTATTATTAGGCTACAGAAACTGATATTCTCGGACTTTCGATGAAATAATTTTTGCATTGTGTCTAACAACGTGCATAAATATACAGGGTGTTTGCGCATAAATACCAAAGATGATGTTTTTTCCGGCCTAACCGGGAACGGTGAAGACATTCAAGAAAGGGGAAAATGTGCACACGACGGGTGCGTTTTTTTTAATAATTAACAAAAAAAAAAGTTTCAAAAGTAGTTTTTCTTAAATGAGCTCGTGCATCGTTGATTTCAGATAGTTTTTCGGATGAAAACGATAGGGGGGTCGTAGTGACGTCAAAATATGGGAAAATGGTACATATACGGGATGCGTCGATATAATTAGTCGATTGTCGCTTAACGGTTTGAGATAGAAAGTTGATTCAAACGCTATTTGATACAGTTTTTTATTCCGAACACGATAAAATTATTTTCAAATATACAGGGTGAGACATTAGTGCGGGATTGGTCGATTGTCGCTTAACAGTTTGAGATAGAAAGTTGATTCAAACGCTATTTGATACAGTTTTTTCTTCCGAACACGATAAAATTATTTTCAAATATACAGGGTGAGACATTAGTGCGGGATTGGTCGATTGTCGCTTAACAGTTTGAGATAGAAAGTTGATTCAAACGCTATTTGATACAGTTTTTTCTTCCGAACACGATAAAATTATTTTCAAATATACAGGGTGAGACATTAGTGCGGGATTGGTCGATTGTCGCTTAACAGTTTGAGATAGAAAGTTGATTCAAACGCTATTTGATACAGTTTTATCTTCCGAACACGATAAAACTATTTTCAAATATACAGGGTGAGTCATTAGTGCGAGATCGGTCGATTGTCGCTTAACGGTTTGAGATAGAAAGTTGATTCAAACGCTATTTAATACAGTATTTTTCCGAACACGATAAAAATATTTTCAAATGTACAGGGTGAGTCATTAGTGGGGGATCGGTCGATTGTCGCTTAACGGTTTGAGATAGAAAGTTGATTCAAACGCTATCTGATACAGTTTTATCTTCCGAACCCGATAAAAATATTTTCAAATATACAGGGTGAGTCATTAGTGCGGGATCGGTCGATTGTCGCTTAGCGGTTTGAGATAGAAAGTTGATTCAAACGCTATTTGATACAGTTTTTTCTTCCGAACACGATAAAATATTTTCAAATATACAGGGTGAGTCATTAGTGCGGGATCGGTCGATTGTCGCTTAACGGTTTGAGATAGAAAGTTGATTCAAACGCTATTTGATACAGTTTTTTATTCCGAACACGATAAAAATATTTTTAAATATACAGGGTGAGTCATTAGTGCGGGATCGGTCGATTGTAGCTTAACGGTTGGAGATAAAAAGTTGATTCAAACGCTATTTGATACAGTTTTATCTTCCGAACACGATAAAATATTTTCAAATATACAGGGTGAGTCATTAGTGCGGGATCGGTCGATTGTCGCTTAACGGTTTGAGATAAAAAGTTGATTCAAACGCTATTTGATACAGTTTTATTTTCCGAACACGATAAAAACATTTTCAAATATACAGGGTGAGTCATTAGTGCGGGATCGGTCGATTGTCGCTTAGCGGTTTGAGATAGAAAGTTGATTCAAACGCTATTTGATACAGTTTTATCTTCCGAACCCGATAAAAATATTTTCAAATATACAGGGTGAGTCATTAGCGCGGGATCAGGCGATTGTCGCTTAACGGTTTGAGATAGAAAGTTGATTCAAACGCTATTTGATACAGTTTTTTTCTTCCGAACACGATAAAATATTTTCAAATATACAGGGTGAGTCATTAGTGCGGGATCGGTCGATTGTCGCTTAACGCTTTGAGATAGAAAGTTGATTCAAACGTTATTTGATACAGTTTTTTCTTCCGAACACGATAAAAACATTTTCAAATATACAGGGTGAGTCATTAGTGCGGGATCGGTCGATTGTCGCTTAACGGTTTGAGATAAAAAGTTGATTCAAACGCTATTTGATACAGTTTTATCTTCCGAACCCGATAAAAATATTTTCAAATATACAGGGTGAGTCATTAGTGCGGGATCAGGCGATTGTCGTTTAACGGTTTGATATAGAAAGTTGATTCAAACGCTATTTGATAGTTTTTTCTTCCCAACACAATTAAAGATATTTTCAAATATACAGGGTGAGTCATTAGTGCGGGATCGGTCGATTGTCGCTTAACGGTTTGAGATAGAAAGTTGATTCAAACGCTATTTGATACAGTTTTTTCTTCCGAACACGATAAATATATTTTCAAATATACAGGGTGAGTCTTTAGTGCGGCCCGGGAGTAGTTTGCGGCCCGGGAGTAGTTTGCGGCCCGGGAGTAGTTTGCGGCCCGGAAGTAGTTTGCGGCCCGAGTGAGTTTGCAGCCCGGGAGTAGTTTGCAGCCCGGGAGTCGTTTGCAGCCCCGGAGTATTTTGCGGTCCGGGAGTCCTTTGCGGCTCATGAGTAGTTTGCAGTCCGGGAATAGTTTGCGGCCCGGAAGTAGTTTGCGGCCCGAGTGTAATTTGCAGCCCGGAAGTAGTTTGCAGCCCGGGAGTCGTTTGCAGCCCGGGAGTCTTTAGCGGTCCGTGAGTCGTTTGCGGCCCGGGAGTCGTTTGCAACCCGGGAATCGTTTGCGGCCCGGGAGTTGTTTGCGGCCCGGGAGTGGTTTGCGGCCCGTGTGTTGTTTGCAGCCCAGGAGTAGTTTGCAGCCCGGGAGTCTTGCAGTCCAGGAGTAGTTTGCGGCCTGGGAGTTGTTTGCGGCCTGGGAGTAGTTTGCGGCCCGAGTGTTGTTTGCAGCCCGGGAGTAGTTTGCAGCTCGGGAGTCGTTTGCAGCCCGGAAGTCTTTTGCGGCCCGGTATCGCTTGCGGCCCGGGAGTAGTTTGCGTCCTGGGAGTCGTTTGCGGCCGGGGAGTCGTTTGCGGCCCGGGAGTTGTTTGCCGCCCGGGTGTAGTTTGCAACATGGCAGTAGTTTGGGCCCTAGAGTCGGTTGGCACCCGGAAGTAGTTTGAGGCCCAAGAGTTGTTTGCGGCCCGGGAGCTGTTTGCAGCCCGGAAGTCGTTTGCAACCCGGGAGTAGTTTGCAGCCCAGAAGTAGTTTGCAGCCCGGGAGTCGTTTGCACCCCGGGAGTCGTTTGCACCCCGGGAGTAATTTGCGGTCTGGGAGTCGTTTGCAACCCATGAGTAGTTTGCAGCCCGGGAATAGTTTGCGGCCCGGGAGTATTTTGCGGCCCGAGTGTAATTTGCGGCCCGGGAGTAGTTTGCAGCCCGGGAGTCGTTTGCAGCCCGGTAATCTTTTGCGGTTCGTGAGTCGTTTGCGGCCCGGGAGTCGTTTGCGGCCCGGAAGTAGTTTGCAGCCCGTGTGTTGTTTGCAGCCCAGGAGTAGTTTGCAGCCCGGGAGTCGTTTGCAGTCCAGGAGTAGTTTGCGGCCCGGGAATGGTTTGCGGCCTGGGAGTAGATTGCGGCCCGAGTGTTGTTTGCAGCCCAGGAGTAGTTTGCAGCTTGGGAGACGTTTGCAGCCAGGAAGTCGTTTGCAGCCCGGGAGTCGTTTGCAGCCCGGGAGTCGTTTGCAGCCCGAGTGTAGTTTGCAGCCCGGGAGTCGTTTGCAGCCTAGGAGTCTTTTGCGGCCTGGGAGTTGTTTGCGGCCCGGGAGTAGTTTGCAGCCCGAGTGTAGTTTGCAGCCCAAGAGTAGTTTGCGACTTGGGAGTCGTTTGCATCCCGGAAGTCATTTGCGGCCTGGGAGTAGTTTGCAGCCCGGGAGTCGTTTGTGACCCTGGAGTCGTTTGCGGCCCAGGAGTATTTTGCAGCCCAGGATTAGTCTGCAGCCCGAGAGTAGTTTGCGGCCCAGAAGTCGATTGCGGCCCGGGAGACGTTTGCGGCCCAGGAGTAGTTTGAGGCCTGGGAGTAGTTTGCAGCCCGAAAGTAGTTTGCAGCCCGGCAGTAGTTTGCAGCCCGGGAGTCGTTTGCAGCCCGGGAGTCGTTTACAGCGCGGGGGTCTTTTGCGGTCCGGGAGTCGTTTGCGGCCCGGAAGTACTCTGCGGCCTGAGTGTAATTCGCAGTCCGGGAGTAATTTGCATCCCAAGATTCGTTTGCAGCCCTGTAGTAGTTTGCAGTACGGAAGTAGTTCGCGTCCCGAGAGTAGTTTGTGGCCCGGGAGTTGTTTGCGGCCTGGGAGTCGTTTTTTGGGACGGAAGTAGTTTGCGGTCCAGGAGTCGTTTGGGCTTGGAAGTGTTTTGCGGCCCGGGAGTAGTTTGCAGCCCGGGAGTCGCTTGCGACCCGGGAGTAGTTTGCGGCCCGGGAGTAGTTTGCGACCCGGGAGTCGTTTGCGGCCCAGGAGTCGTTTGCAGCCAGGGAGTAGTTTGCGGCCCGAAAGTAGTTTGCAGCCCGGCAGTAGTTTGCAGCCCGGGAGTCGTTTGCAGCCCGAGAGAGTCGTTTACAGCCCGGGGGTCTTTTGCGGTCCGGGAGTCGTTTGCGGTCCGGGAGTCGTTTGCGGCCCGGGAGTACTTTGCAGCCCGAGTGTAGTTTGCAGCCCGGGAGTAATTTGCATCCCGGGAGTCGTTTGCAGCCCGGTAGTAGTTTGCAGTCAGGAAGTAGTTTGCGTCCCGAGAGTAGTTTGTGGCTCGGGAGTTGTTTGCGGCCTGGGAGTCGTTTTTTTGGGCCGGGAGTAGTTTGCGGACCGGGGGTAGTTTGCGGTCCGGGAGTCGTTTGCGGCCCCGGAGTCGTTTGCGACCCGGGAGTTCTTAGCGCCCCAGGAGTCGTTTGCGGCCCGGGAGTAGTTTGCGGCCCAGGAGTCATTTGCGGCCTGAAATAGTTTGCGGCCCGGGAGTAGTTTGGGCCCGGAAGTCTTTTGCGGCCTGGGAGTAGTTTGCAGCCCGGGAGTCGCTTGCGACCTGGGAGTAGTTTGCGGCCCGGGAGTAGTTTGCGGGCCGGGAGTCTTTTGCGGCTCAGGAGTCGTTTGCAGCCCGGGAGTAGTTTGCGGCCCGGGAGATGTTTGCGGCCCGGGAGACGTTTGCGGCCCGGGAGTAGTTTGCGGCCAGGGAGTAGTTTGCGGCCGGGGAGTCGTTTGCGGCCCGGGAGTCGTTTGCGGCCCGGGATTCGTTTGCGGCCCAGGAGTCGTTTTCGGCCCGGGAGTAGTTTGCGGAAAATAATCGAGGCTTATAATTTTTTGTTTGTAAATGTTTGTTTAGACATTCAAAATTGCGTACTAGATTTATGACGAAAATGATTGTACATAATTATATGATATAATTTAAGTGTTGTTGTGTTGTAAATTAAATAATTTATTTATATCGTGATTTTTTGCTTTGCTTATCCGTTCTTTGGTTTCTTATAAGCTAATAGATGAAACCCGACGTCATTAAATCATGGCTTGCTTCTTTTTTCATTAAAATCGTTTTTTTTTTTAAATATTAAATCCGTCTAATTTCAAAATAAATGTATCATGTGGCACATCATTAAAAAGAGAAAAAAAGAAACTGTGTGTGGTTTACAAAAGAGCGCGCATCGCGAGTCGTCTCTGATTGATAAAAGGTAACTTAACGCGCTTAGCCCCCACCAAGCGCGCAGCGCGAGGCGTCTGTGGGCGATTAACGATAATTGTACGCGTTTGCCTTCCATCCAGAGATAAAAGAGAGTTGTACCCGTTTGTCTTCTCCGAGCGCGCATCTTGAGTTGTCCCTAATCCATAAAAGAGAACTTAAGGCGCTTAGCCCCCGCCGAGCGCGCAGCACGAGGCGTCTCCGTTTAAAGATAATTGTACCCGTTTGCCTTCTCCGAGCGCGCAGCGCGAGTCGTTCATGATCGATAAAACAAAACTTAACGCGCTTAGCTCCCATCGGCGGGCAATAATAGAGAAATGTACCCGTTTGCCTTTTCCGAGCGCGAGTCGTCTATGGTTGATAAAAGACTTTTACCCGCTGAGCGCACAGAGCGAGTCTTCTATGACTAATATAATATAACTTTACGCGCTTAGTCCCCTCCGAGAGCGCAGCGCGAGTCATCTGTGTTTGATACAAGAGAATTGTACCCGCTTGCTTCCCGCCGAGTGCGCAACGCAAATCGTTTATTGTCGATAATAGTGAATTGCACCCGCTTGGCCTGCGCCGATCTTGCAGCGCGAGGCTTCGCTGATCGATAAAAGTGATTTGCACCCGCTTCACCTCCACAAAACATGCAACTTGAGTCGTCTATAATCGATAAAAGTGAATTGTATCAGCTTCACCTCCGCCGAGCGTGCAGCGCGAGTCGACTATAACCTTTTACCGAAATTTATACGGGCTCGGTTCCCATCGATGTTTTTTCTTTTTAATTGACCCATAGAACTTGGACTCGAGGGAGTTAAACCGGATCAACATAATTCTATGGTCTTGGAACGGCGCCGTAGGCGCCCCAGTAGGCCCGCCAGGGCCTGCTGGTTGGGATAGTATAGTGAAGGTTCGCCGTTTTGCCCGGATCGAAATTAAAAATCGAAAAACTTGACGCAAAAATACGGGGTTTGCTTTAAAAAACGTACGAAAGAACGAACTAGCTCTGTGCCGAGTTTCGTTACGGTAGCTCGGACGACGGAAACGCTATCTGCGAAAAACCGAAAAAATAAAATCTCTAATGGGTTTTCTATGTAAAATGGATGTTTCGATCGGTCGACAAACTAAGTGACGCTATTTAGCTCGTGCTACCGCGAAAACGGCTTCTCGACCGTTCAAATTTTCACCGGACGTGTCTTTCGATTGGGAAAATGCATCCTGAAAATTTCAGCCCAATCTGAAAAGCCGTTTTTCTGTTTTTTACGATTTTTCATTTTCAAAACGCGATTGATCGTTGCGCATCCCAATAAGCATACATCGCTGAGTGGGCGGGCTCTACAGATAAGAAGGTGTTCTGTGATAAGAAGACGAGTTATTTAGTTCGCTTTGCCGTGCAACAACGTAAACATGAAATTAAGTTTTAATTACTGTTAAATACAATGAAAAATTCATTATTTACGTGCTCGCTGATGTCACAACACGAATAAGTGAACAGATGGAATTAATTACAACATTATGAAAAACCATTCTTGAAAGATGCCTATGTACAGATCTGAGTAAAAAGTTTGCAGTTTTGCCGGAATGTTAACAGGTGATATTCTAAAAGTAGGTGATGTGGCATATTAAATTGTTTAAAATTATTTTTAGATTGTCGGCGTATGTATGAATGTTAATTAATTCCGATTAATCCATTTGACAGTCCGTATACTCTGTTGTGTTTACATGTGAAGTTGCAGCCAAGCGACAGGTGTCAACTACGAGGTTTGCAGCCCCACTATTCAATAACGCTTAAATAATTTATAGGTAATGGGTATGAATGATTAATTTGTTTTAATAAGTTATTTGAATTTTTCACTTTGTAACTAAACAGCTGTTTTATTGCAGGTATGTTTTCAGAATTTCAAGTGAGAAGCGATTTTTTTAACAAGCAGTCATGTGTAAGGTGACCAGATCATAGAAGCTTCAATGCTGTACAAAAATGATCGAAGCAAAAAAAAACTATGAATTTTATGAATATCCAACCATTTAAAATGAAAAAACAACTGGCTGAACAAGATGTTTGCAAAACTAGAGCCATAGCAAATCGTCGAATTTTAATTGAACAAATTAATGGATTGGCAATTTTTTTTAATTATAGTACATAAAATTCCAACACATATGGCCACTGACTAATTAAATTGTGTACTATTGTTTAATGTTAACATCTTTCAAAAATTCAATTGTAAAACAATAATTATTTAATATTTTTGTCCTTAACTACCCATTACATTAAAGATGAAACAAGTCTCTGATTAAATAAATTTTATTTTGTACGCAGTTATCAAAATGGCAAATAAAATATATAATTCCTAAGTATTTTAGCTTTAGTTTAATTTTCTATTTTGTAAATGCCCTATATTTAAATTGAGAAATAAATAAACTCAGAAGGAACATGGTTTTTATCCACCTACCATAAAAAAACAGCTTGTATTGACTATAGCAGTGTTTTTTAAACTGTGGTTTTGCGTGAATTTCATTTTGGGTCGCAAAACATATTGAAACTATTAATAAGGTTTTTGTTTATTTAACCAATCCGAAAATAATATTTTATTTATTTTAAAGGTAAAGTTTTTTGTAATGACATTTTAAGTTTTAGTTGATAAATAAATTTAATAGCCTACTTATTCAATATTTGGTTCTTTGTAATTATAAAAATAACGGTTGTAAAGAGGGAACCGAACCGCAAAAAACGGTTCAGATCCGGTTACCAGCTCGATAAATTTTAATTGTTCGGTTTACGTTCCGAACCACCGGTTTATATTTTATAATGATATCGGCACCCGGTTCGGTGCCAAAAGTTCATTGCCAGTTCCGGTAAAATGCTTTTTGTTTTTAATAGGAGATTTTAAAAAGTATACATTATGTAAAAATTGTATGACAACGATGCATACCGAGTATAACTGAAATCAGGCTCACCCCCTTTTTTTCATTTAGTTTTGATTTCAGACAAACGAAATTTTAATCATGTGATATGTGCAACAATCCGTATTTTCTGAGCATATGTGCACTTATGTACACGGTGAGTTTTCGTTTTACGACGAACACAAATATATAGGGTGTTTCGTTCGAAATGGCAAAGTAGATGCGTAGTTCTATCAGAATGGTAGCCACCCAAGACTCGCGAGGCGGTGAAAAAATTGACTTTCGACGGGTACTGTACGTATGAAAAAAATGTTCGACTGCAACTGACGGGACATTTTGGGGTTACAAAAAAAAACGTGAACAAGTTGTTTCCTTTGATTGCGCTTTCGAGCACTCCAAATCGCGATGTATTTTAGGGTAAACGGACGGACAGTTGGGGGGTGGCTTTTGGACGTGGCCGTGTATCGTATGTACAGGGTGCGTAGACAGAGGTGGCTCACAAGAAAACGTTCTACATATCGATATCCCGGGAGTCCTTTGCGGACCCGGGAGTCGTTTGCGGCCCAAGAGTAGTTTGCGGCCCGGGAGTCGTTTGTGGCCCGGGAGTAGTTTGCAGCCAGGGAGTTATTTGCGGCCCGGGAGTAGTTTGCGTGACGGGAGTAGTTTGCGTCCCGGGAGTAGTTTGCGACTGGGAAGTAGTTTGCGGCCCGGGAGTCGTTTGCGGCCCGGGAGTTGTTTGCGGCCCGGGAGTCGTTGGCGGCCCGGGAATCGTTTGCAGCTCGGGAGTCGTTTGCGGCCCGGGAGTCGTTTGCGGGCCGGAAGTAGTTTGCGGCCCGGGTGTAGTTTGCGGCCCGGTAGTCGCTTGCGGCATGGGAGACGTTTGCAGCCCGGAAGTTGTTTGCGGCCCGGGAGTCGTTGGCGGCCCGGGAGTCGTTTACGGCCCGGGAGTCGTTTGCAGCCCGGAAGTCGTTTGCGGCCCGGGAGTCGTTTGCGACCCAGAAGTAGTTTGCAGCCCGGGAGTCGTTTGTGGCCCGGGAGTAGTTTGCGATCCGGGAGTAGTTTGCGGCTCGGGAGTCGTTTGCGACCCAGGAGTCGTTTGCGGCCTGAAAGTCGTTTTCGGCTCGAGATAACAACGCGCTTAGTCTGTGGTTGATTAAAGATAATTGTATGCGTTTGCTTTCTCCAAGCACTCAGCGCGAGTCGTCTATGATCGATGAAAAAAACTTAACGCGTTTAGCTCCCATCGAGCGATAAAAGAGAATTGTACCCGTTCGTCTACTCCGAGCGCGCATCGTGAGTCGTATCTGATTGATAAAAGAGAACTCAACGCACTTAGCCCCCGTCG
This sequence comes from Elmis aenea, assembly GCA_947652605.1. Lineage (NCBI taxonomy): Eukaryota > Metazoa > Arthropoda > Insecta > Coleoptera > Elmidae > Elmis > Elmis aenea. Next base: position 52,589,067 of record OX393581.1, read on the forward strand.
AGCGCGCAGCGCGAGGCATCTGTGAGCGATTAAAGATAATTGGACCCGTTTGCCTATTCAGCGCGATTCGTCCATGATCGATAAAACCCCCCCATCGAGCGTGCAGCGAGAGTCGTCTGCGGGCAATACAAGGGATTTGTATCCGTTTGCGTCCTGCGAGTCGTTTGTGGCCCGGGAGTAGTTTGCAGCCCGGGAGTCATTTGCGATCTGGGGTAGTTTGCGGCTTGGCAATAGTTTGCGTCCCGCGTGTAGTTTGCGGCCCGGCAGTCGTTTTTGCAGCCCGGGAGTCGTTTTTGCGGCTCGGGAGTCGTTTTCATCTCAGGAGTAGTTTGCGGCACAAGAGTCATTTGCGGCCTTGAAGTCGTTTGCGGCCCGGGAGTCGTTTGCGGCCTAAGAGTAGTTTGCGGCCTGGGAGTAGTTTGCAGCCCGGGAGTCATTTGCGATCCGGGAGTCGTTTGCGGCCCGGGTGTAGTTTGCAGCCCAGGAGTCGTTTGCGGTCCGGAAGTAGTTTGCAGCCCGGGAGTCGTTTGCGACCCGAGAGTCGTTTGCGACCCGGGGGTAGCTTGCGTCACGGTAGTAGTTTGCAGCCCAGGAGTCGTTTGCGGCCCGGTAGTAGTTTGCAGCCCGAAAGTAATTTGCAGCCCGAAAGTATTTTGCAGCCCGGAAGTCGTTTGCGACCCGGAAGTTGTTTGCGGCTCGGGAGTCGTTTGCGACCCGGGAGTCGTTTGCTTCCCGGGAGTAGTTTGCAGTCAGGAAGTCGTTTGCGGACTGAAAAGTTTGCAGCTCGGGAGTCGTTTGTGACCCAGGAGTCGTTTGCGGCCCAGGAGTAGTTTGCAGCCCGGGAGTCGTTTGCGACCCGGGAGTCGTTTGCGGCCTAGGAGTCGTTAGCAGCCCGGCAGTAGTTTGCAGCCCGGGAGTCGTTAGCGGCTCGGGAGTAGTTTGCAGCCCGGGAGTCATTTGCGACCCGGGAGTCGTTTGCGGCCCGGGAGTCGTTTCGGCATATGTCGTTTGCATCCCGGGAGTCGTTTGCGGCCCGGGAGCGGTTTGCGGCCCGGGAGTCGTTTGCGGCCTGGGAGTCGTTTGCGGCCCGTGAGTCGTTTGCAGGCCGGCAGTCGTTTGCAGCCTGGGAGTCGTTTGCGACCCGGGAGTCGTTTGCATCCCGGGAGTTGTTTGCGGCTTGAGAGTCGTTTGCAGCCCGGGATTCGTTTGCAGCCCGAGAGTCGTTTGCGGCCTGGAAGTAGTTCGCAGCCCGGGAGTAGTTTGCGGCCCGGGAGTTGTTTGCAGCTCGGGAGTCGTTTGCGACCCAGGAATCGTCTCCGGCCCGGAACTCGTTTGTGGCCCAGGACTCGTATGCAGCCCGGGAGGAGTTTGCGGCCCAGGAGGAGTTTGCACCCGGAAAATGTTTTCAACCCGGGAGTCGTTTGCAGCCCGGTAGTCGTTTGCGACCCGATATTCTTTTGCGGCCCAGGAGTCATTTGCAGCCCGAGAGTCGTTTGCGGCTGGGGAGTAGTTTGAAGCCCGGGAGTCATTTGCGATCCAGGAGTCGTTTGCGGCCCAGGAGTAGTTTGCAGCCCGGAAGTCGTTCGCGGCCCGGAAGTAGTTTGCAGCCCGGGAGTCGTTTGCGACCCGAGAGTCGCTTGCGGCACGGTAGTAGTTTGCAGCCCAGGAGTCGTTTGCGGCCCGATAGTAGTTTGTAGCCCGAAAGTAATTTGCAGCCCAGGAGTCGTTTGCGACACGGAAGTCGTTTGCGGCTCGGTAGTTGTTTGCAGCCCGGAAGTCGTTTGCGACCCGAAAGTCGTTGGCGGCCCGGGAGTAGTTTGCGGCCTATGAGTCGTTTGCATCCCGGGAGTCGTTTGCGGCTCGGGAGTAGTTTTCAGCCTGGGAGTCATTTGCGACCCAGTAGTCTTTTGCGGCCCGAGAGTCGTTTGCGGCCTATGAGTCGTTTGAATCCTAGGAGTCGTTTGCGACCCGGGAGTCGTTGGCGGCCCGGGAGTAGTTTGCGGCACGGACGTAGTTTGCAGTCCGGAAGTCGTTTGCGGACTGGAAGTAGTTTGCAGCTCGGGAGTCGTTTGCGACCCAGGAGTCATTTGCGACCCAGGTGTCATTTGCGGCCTGGGAGTAGTTTGCAGCATGGGAGTCGTTTGCGACCCAGGAGTCGTTTGCGGCCTATGAGTCGTTTGCATCTAGGGAGTAGTTTGCAGCCCGGGAGTCATTTGCGATTCGGGAGTCGTTTGCGGCCCGGGAGTAGTTTGCAGCCCGAAAGTCGTTTGCGACCTGGGAGTCGTTTGCGACCCATGAGTCGTTTGCCTCCCGGGAGTAGTTTGCAGCCCAGGAGTCATTTGCGATCCGGGAGTAGTTTGCGGCCCGGCATTAGTTTGCGTCCCGGGTGTAGTTTGCGGTCCGGGAGTCGTTTATTCGGCCCGGGAGTCGTTTTTGCGTCCCGGGAGTCATTTGCGGCCTTGAAGTCGTTTGCGGCCCGGGCGTCGTTTGCGGCCCAAGAGTGGTTTGCGGCCCGGGAGTAGTTTGCAGCCCGGAAGTCATTTGCGATCCGGGAGTCGTTTGCGGCCCAGGATTAGTTTGCAGCCCGGGAGTCGTTTGCGGCCCGGAAGTAGTTTGCAGCCCGGGAGTCGTTTGCGATCCGGGAGTCGTTTGCGACCCGGGAGTCGCTTGCGGCTCGGGAGTAGTTTGCAGCCCAGGAGTCGTTTGCGGCCCGATAGTAGTTTGCAGCCCGAAAGTAGTTTGCAGCCCAAGAGTCGTTTGCGACCCCTAAGTCGTTTGCGGCTGGGGAGTTGTTTTCAGCCCGGGAGTCGTTTGCGACCTGGGAGTCATTGGCGGCCCGGGAGTAGTTTGCAGCTCAGAAGTCGTTTGCGACCCAGGAGTCGTTTGGCGCCCGGAAGTCGTTAGCAGCCCGGCAGTAGTTTGCAGCCGGGAAGTCGTTTTCATCTCAGGAGTAGTTTGCGGCCCAAGAGTCATTTGCGGCCTTGAAGTCGTTTGCGGCCCGGGAGTCGTTTGCGGCCTATGAGTCGTTTGCATCTCGGTAGTCGTTTGCGACCAGGGAGTCGTTTGCGGTTTGAAAGTAGTTTGTAGCCCGGGAGTCGTTTGCGACCCGGTAGTTATTTGCGGCCCGAGAGTCGTTTGAGGCCCGAGAGTCGTTTGCAGCCAGGAAGTCGTTTGCGACCCGGGAGTCGTTTGCAGCCCGGGAGTTGTTTGCGTCCCGGGATTCGTTTGCAGCCCGGGAGTTGTTTGCGTCCCGGGAGTCGTTTGCGGCCCGGGAGTCGTTTGCGGCCCAGGAGTAGTTTGCGGCCCGGGAGTAGTTTGCGGCCCGAGAGTTGTTTGCGGCTCGGGAGTCGTTTGCGACCCGGAGTCGTTTCCGGCTCGGAAGTCGTTTGTGGCCCGTATGCGGCCCGGGAGAAGTTTGCACCCGGAAATTGTTTGCAGCCTAGGAGTCGTTTGCAGCCCGGTAGTCGTTTGCGGCCCGATATTCTTTTGCGGCCCAGGAGTCATTTGCAGCCCGAAAGTCGTTTGCTGCTGGGGAGTAGTTTGCAGCCCGGAAGTCGTTTGCAGGCCAGGAGTTGTTTGCGGCCCGGGAGTCGATTGCGGCCCAGGAGTAGTTTGCAGCTCGGGTGTCGTTTGTGGCCCGGGAGTCGTTTGCGACCCAGGAGTCGTTTGCGGCCCGGGAGTTGTTTGCGTCCCGGGAGTCGTTTGCAGCCCGGGAGTCGTTTGCGGCCCGGGAGTCGTTTGCGGCCCAGGAGTAGTTTGCGGTCCGGGAGTAGTTTGCGGCCCGGGAGTGGTTTGCGGCTCGGGAGTCGTTTGCGACCCGGGAGTCGTTTCCGGCTCGGAAGTCGTTTGTGGCCCGTATGCGGCCCGGGAGGAGTTTGCACCCGGAAAATGTTGGCGGCCTGGGAGTCGTTTGCAGCCCGGTAGTCGTTGGCGGCCCGATATTCTTTTGCGGCCCAGGAGTCATTTGCAGCCCGAGAGTCGTTTGCAGGCCAGGAGTTGTTTGCGGCCCGGGAGTCGTTTGCGGCCCAGGAGTAGTTTGCAGCTCGGGAGTCGTTTGCGGCCTGGGAGTGAATTGTACCCGCGTTATTTCCGCTGAGCAATTCATAGCGAATTGTCTATGATCGATAAAAGTCAATTGTATTCGCTTCTCCTCCGCCGAGCATGCAACGCGAGTCGTCTATTATCTAATAATGAAAATTGTACGGGCTCGGTTTCCGTTGAGCGCTTCGAGATTTATCGATGTTTTTATTTTGACGCATAGAACTTGGACGCAAAAGAATTAGACCGGATACAGATATTTCGATGGTCTCGGAACGGCGCCGTAGGCGCCCCAGTAGGCCCGTTAGGGCCTGCTGGTAATGAAATACAATAATTTCTTGTGGAGGTCATCTCAAAAGGTTCCTTTGTAACTTGCAACAGATGACAGTGTGTTATGATAATATACAATTTGACAATCTTTAATGTTATATTATCACCTTTACTTGTAAATATTGAATGTTGTGATTATATTTATGGTATGGTGTCGAAAAAGTACGTGAATAATTTTTGTTGTAATGTATTCATTTTCCTTAAAGTGTAACAGCAAAAATCTCTTTTATAGGCGCCAACTATTACATTTTTTATGACTAAATACAGTAATAATGATGCGGTAGACAGACAGACAGAAGTACAGAAAGATAGCTTTAGGCTTTAGAGATATTTTAATAAGTTAATAAAACATTTTGAGTTATTGATTTTGTATGATTATTCCTTTTTTCACAAGTTGTTTAAAAAAATTCTTAAATCATTGAAATATATTGTAAAAACTAATTTATTATGTTTAAAAAATAATATTGCTGTGCATTGTTTTTTTAATTATACAAATCGTATTGAATTTACGTGTCATGTTCTTTTCTGATATTAATAAGTACTAGCAATTATAATCGTTTTTGTAGTATTGTATAAAAATTGCATTGATTACTGATGTGCACTTGTTTGAAATTTGAAACACTTCAAATTAGCCATTAATATAATTAAAATTAAAATTCTGATTTACCAAAAGTGAAAGATAATTCTACACATATTTAAACAGCACATACAGAATACGAAATTGCTTTACTAAAACTAATATTAAAACTTAATATACTACAGGAAACATATAAAAAAAAAACTGTACGTGTAGAAAAAAATCATTTTTTTTGTTTGCCCAAGATATTAAATTAGTAGTCTTCCAATAATGTGCAGTAAAACCTTTAAATTTTTATTTATAGGTGAAACTAGGAAAAAATGAGCACTGAACATGTAGACGACCAGCTTAAAGCCTTTCTTCAGACCACCGGTTGGTCGTGTGAAGATTTGCTTCAACGATTAGCACAATTTAAAAATAAATCTTCAGTTAACAGTAACGAACCAAAACCTAGCACTTCAGTATCTCAAATACCCGTACCAAATGATGCATCTCAAAATAATTGTGATTTACAGAAACTAGCTTGTGATAGTGATTCAACAGAAACTCATACAGAACCTAATACATCTCTAACAAGAAACAAGTTTGACTCCAAACCTAACTTAAACACAGCAAATGATAGTGATAGAAGTGAAACTAAAACTGATTTAGTGAGCGAAGAGTTAATTTCAACTTTAGCAGTTAAAGATAATTCAAATTTAGCAAGTGCAAAAACTGACTCAAATTTAAAAATTGACTCAAGTGATTTAAATGAAACAAATACCGTGAATAAAACTTTGGAAAATGACTCAAATCCAACTCAAAAAGAAGATTGTTCATCTGAACTTAACAGCAACAATTTAAAAAGCAATAAAAATGATTCAGGTTTAAAAAATAACTCGGGTGATAAAGATTTAACAAATAGTGATGTAGAAGTGAAGATAATCTTGCAAGATGTGAAGAAAATTTCGGGAAGTGACTCAGATCTGACTCCAAAAGAAAATTGTTTGTCTGATCTTAACAGTGAGTCTTTGGGAAAGAATAAATATAATTCAAACTTAAATGAAGTTACAAATAATTTAGATATAATAAATAGTGATGTCAAACTGAAGGCACAAGTACGAGTTTTAGTAAATAGAATTTTGAAAAAAGACTCAGAACCAAATCCAAAAGATATTTGTTCATCTGAAGTTAATGGCGACCCTTTGGGTAACGATAAAAATGATTCAAATTTGAAGAAGGACAAAGATTATTCAGATATAACAGATGGTGACAGCAAACTGAAGTCAAAAGTGCGAGTTTTGATAAATAAAATTTTTAAAAATGACTCAGATCCGACACTTAAAGATGTTTGTTCGTCTAAAATCGATTTAGGAAACAATAAAAATGATTCCAATTTAAAAAAGGACAATGATAATTCAGATGTAACAAAAAGTGATATCAAACTGAAGTCGAAGTTGCAAGTTGTAAACAAAATTTTGGAAAATGAGTCAGATCCAATTCCAAAAGAAGATTGTTCATCAGAACATACCAATAATGTACTGGGGAACAATAAAAATGATTTAGCTGTAAAAAATTCTGATATGAAAAATGATGACATTAAAGTAAAGACAAATTTGCAAGATGTGGTGAAAACAAATTTGGAAAATGAGTCAGATCTAATTCCAAAAAAAGATTGTTTATCAGAGCATACCAATAAGGTTTTGGGAAACAATAAAATTGATTCAGCTGTAAAAAATTCTGATACAATAAATGGTAACATTGAAGTAAAGGCAAACTTGCAAGATGTGGTGAATAAAATTTTGGAAAATGAGTCAGATCCAATTCCAAAGGAAAATTGTGCATCAGAGCGTACCGATAAGGTTTTTGGAAACAATGAAAATGATTCAACTCTAAAAAATACTGGTACAACAAATGGTGACATTGAAGTGAAGACAAACTTGCAAGATGTGGTGAATAAAATTTTGGAAAACGATTCAGATCCAATTCCAAAACAAGATTGTTCATCAGGGCATACCCATAAGGTTTTGGGAAACAATAAAAATGATTCAACTATAAAAAATACTGATTTAACAAATGGTGACATTGCAGCGAAGACAAACTTACAAGATGTGGTGAACAAAATCGTGGAAGGTGTTTTACATCCAACAGCAAAAATAGATTGTTCATCAGAAGCTCCCGGTAAGGTTTTAGAAACCAATAAAGATGATTCACAGCTAAATCAGACTGGCTTGAAGAATTCTTCAAACAGTGTAGGTTCAAAAATATTTGATAAAGAAACTTGTACCTTACAATCTGAAGATAATAGCTCCCAAGCCATAACAGAACAAGAATTTAAAACACCGATCCTTAGCCAATATTTAAGAGCCAAACGGCCCAAAGAATCAAACGATAAATTTAAAGGAAGAAGTTTTAGTGACACCCTTAAAATAAACAATGATAGCGAAGAACTACGCAATAAATTAAAGGAACAGTTGGAATTATTTCGAACGAAGAAAAATGTGCTTCAAATTTCGTCTAACAAAGAATTTATCAATCGAGAATTACCAAAGCCCTCTAAAAAACGTTTGTTTTGTAAAAATAGGATTAGTGATATCCTGATCAACAAATTTGAAAGCCATAAAGAAAATTCTGGGAGTGAAGACACACCTTTACGTGAAGAAAAATCAACTGTTGATAAATTATCGAATATTAACTCCACTGGCATAACAGAAGAAGTTCCTTCAAGTACCAGTTCAATGAAAGTGGAAACTGTTTCCAATTCGAATTCCAGTAATTTTGAAGAGAAAACTGCTGATGTTCTAGTCTCTAATGAAAGTGGTTTTATGATTGTTGATGTAGTTGGAGGTTACAAATCTCCAGGTGAGATATCTAAAGATTTAGATGATATTGAAATAATTGATCATGAACTTGATGTTGCTGAAAGTAGCAATTCACTCAATTCTAAAACGGCGAGCGTAGAGGCAAGCGAAGCCACAATAATCGAAGACAGTTTTGATGATAGCATAGCATTAACTAAAACCGGTGATGTCACAAAGATCAAAGGCTGGAAAAACAAAAAGTTTTTGGTTTCCAGGGACGTTCAGCAAGAAAGTTTCTTGGATTCCAATAACGTTTTGGTAGCTAACGAACCAATACCAAGTTGTAGTAACAGTAACACCATCTATCTGTTACCAAAAGATGTCTTGGAGTTGGAAAAACCAAAAGCCGAAGCTAAAAACACAGTGGAAACATCCAGCAAAAATTTACAACCTCCAATTCTTGAAAACGAAACTGATAAAGAAGTGGGAAAAAACGATAATTCGCAGGTCCTGAAATCGGCGTTCGTCAGTGACGTTTTGGACCAATATTTGGATAGCAATTCCACACTGAACATCAGCTACGAAGTGCCGAAATTAGCAGCTGAGCAAACGATCAGGAAAGAATACGCAGAAATCTCGTTTCCCAACAAAATCAAACGTACGTCCATATCAAAAACTAAAAATGATAGTTTGTATAAACCAAAAACTCTCGCGGAAAAACGTAAATTACTAACCGAAGGGCTTGCGTTAACAAAAACCGACACTGAAAATAAGGAAAATGAAAAATCGAAAGTTAAGGAGATCAAAAAATCGAAAATTAAGGAAATTGAAAAATCGAAAATTAAGGAAAGTGAAAAATCGAAAATCAGGGAAAGCGAAAAAATTCAAAGTATGGAAAATGAGAAACTCGAGCCTAACGAAATCATAGAAAATACGGGAAGCCGATCAAAGTTTGCCTTGCAAATGAGGTTGAACATGATGGAAGGTAACGTCCCTTTTACCCGGCGATACTTTAAAGCCTGTATGGCCGTGACCAAAACTGCAAATTATGTTTTGTACAACAGTAGAAAAATCCGAGTTCCAAGTTCTTCAGACTTAGAAATCATCGAAAAAATAAGGGATATGACTCAAACCCACACCCAAAAGTATCCACAGGGAAGATCAAATAAAGGATACGTGTATGTTCCGGTGAATCCGACCAGTAGATATATGTACAGGAATTTTTCGAAGCCTTCTTTGTTGAAACCATGGGGCAGGTACGCACGCAAAGACATTACGTACAAACCAGGGCCGTTGAGCAAGAAGCAGGATCTGCAAAATCAAAGCTCGATTGCTAACTGGAGAACCGTGGTAAAAAATCTACCAAAAATATTTTTATCAGTGACTCCCCAAATCGGAAAACCGATAAATCCCAAAATCAGTCATTTGATCCAAGATGATAACTGCGTGTTAACTCATGATAGAGTTAAATTCGCTTTGGCTGTTTTGAAAACGGAAAAGTTAAGCAAGGAATCGTTTACATTTCCTGTATCCTTCGCGAATAAGCAAGGTTTAATTATGATGCAAAAGCGAATCTCAGAAGGTTCATCCTCTACAGAAGCAGGAAGCACGAAAAAAGTTGAACAAACTGACGAAGAAATAGCCGGTGATGTTAAAAAAATCGTGGATCGAATGTTGGATTATGTGGAAACAGCAGAAATCGCGGAGAGCCTTATCAAGCAAGATTTGGATGCTGTAACGGATACAAGTACGCAGCCGGTGGATGTACCTTTAACAGTCGACAGTCAAAATAAAAAGAAGAAAGTGTTTAATCGAACACAAATGGAATTAAGACGACTGAGTTGTAAAGTGATCGAATTTAATTTAGAAGATAATCAAGATCAGTCGTGCGGTAAAGAATTTTGCCGGCTCGGTTGTGTTTGCAAGAGTCTGGAATGTTGCCCGGCAAATTTGATCCAGAGTCACTGCGGAAACGTCGACTGTATAATCGAGTGCCAATGCGACTTCACACCGGTCCAGAGCATACAAAACATCGCTTCGTCCGTTACCGATTTGCTGTCAGCCAAAGTCGTGAATCGTTTGCAGGACGTGGCTAAACGGGATTTAGCAAAAGTGGAAAAAGAATTCACGCAAACCGTTATTCAGGCCAACGATAAAACCATCGTGGTTGGGGCCGATTCCAAAGAGCGCCAAAAGCGGGCATCGAAATTACCAACGAAGTACACTAACTTCTCTTTTTCGAAACATTATTCCCCACCAAAAGCCGCGCAAGAATATTTGAAAACGTACAACGTATCAGGTGTTTGTAAAGATCTAGCTTTTTCAAGTGGCGATGTGAATCAGGATTTGCCTGATGATGCTACTAAAATCCGTCCAAGAACAATCGTGCCCAAAAACTTTATCAAGCAATGCTGGGTGAAACTACCGAAATTAAATTTGAAGAACATAATACCATTTTGCATGGTCCATCAGTTGTACAAATGCCACTGTGGCTATACAGCCACATTCGACTTCAAAACAGTAACCGACTCGAACATTATGGGCGACACTCTATTTTTTTCCAAATCCCCTGAAGATCCCAAAACTTCCAAATCAAAATCGTTCAAACTGGAAGATGATTGCACTCGAACCGACCAACATTCAACAAGTTTTTATCGAAAAAGGAACGCCGAGTCGGCTTATCGAACCAAATTATTGCGACAGGTCGAAAATGAAATCATTTTGCCAATCATACATAATCCGAACGAAGCACCAAGCGGCAGCGAAAACGAAGCGCAAACAGTTAAAATCAAGAAACCCGAGGACGCGCCGAATCTGAACAGAAACAAACGAAAACAGTCGATGGAAGTCAGAGACGACTTCGAACCATCAAAGCTACGCAAGTTTTTGGAGGCAATTGAATGTAAGATGCAGCGTCGCGGTAATAAAAATAACGGTAAAAATACAAAACCGGAAGAAAGCAATAATTTGGACGATACTCCACCATCAGGTTCGAAACAGATGGACATGCACAGCCATAATTTATCAATAACGAATTTAATCGATTTCAAAGATTCCAAGAAAGAGTTGCTGATACCAACAGTCACCCTTAAAAAAGAATTCCTCCATCTCCTCGGAAAAAAATACAATCCCAACCAACAATTCCGATTACTACCGTGGAACGTTTTAATGTCACGATACGAAAAGGGTTCGTTACAAGTTTGGTATTGCGCCCACAAAAACAGGTCGCGTGTGTTACTTACAGAAAATGGTGTAAGGCCTGCACAACACTATTTCAATGTTCGGTCGCTCGAAAACGTTTTGAAGAAGAAGAAAGTGGAAACCGAAATAATCCGATGGTTGGTAACGAAAAAGATTCCACAGAAAAAAGACACTTCGGATGTTCTGGTCGTCCTGGCATTTTCAAAATTGCACTGGGAAATTTGCGGCATATGTGAAAAAAGTAAGTTGGCTTCCGAAACAAGTGCCAGTGATTCAGGATCTTTATCACCAACTTTACTCAACAATATGGCTTCAGAAGCACCTGTTGCGGAAACAAATGAAGCACCTGTAACCAAAACAATTCAATCACCCAATAGCAGACGAATTGAAGCAACTGTAGCCAAAATAAGTGCAGCAGAAGCACCTATCACCAAAACAATTGAAGCAGCCATTACCAAAATAATTGAAGCACGCAATAACAAAACAAACGAAGCTACTGTCACTACTGACACTTGCAAGGAAGTAAGTCCAAATTTGGTGCCCGAGCAGCAAAACGAGATTCCCTTGAACGAATTGGAAAAACCCCGAAAAATGATCGTGTATTACATCAAAAGAATCTTTCCGAAAATCAAATTAAAAAGCGAAGAAAACATCGTGGACCTACATTCGGCAGAATCTCTTGCGAGCGAAGAGAGCCATCCTTCCTTAAACATTAAAAACAAACAAATCATGTGGGTGCCCTTACCTGCCGTGGGGCCCTCATATAAATGGCGAGTAATTTGCCTTGTAGGCCCCTTCACATACCTATCGCTTACACGCAATAATTACACGATTCAACGAGCCGATTTGATTATAGCCACAAACATCTCTAAATTCAAAAATATGACGATCACCTTAAGGTCCGACGAGTTACGTAGAAATTACAGTCACGAGGATTTCGGAATATATTGCGTCCCTAATATAATTGATAAGGTTTTCGTAGGGCCCTATTCGGAAGCGGAAGAACACGATTTAGAAAATCTTAGCTACGTCAATAACGTCTTGGTTAACACTGATATATACAACCAGGTCCGCGGTAAAGCACACACAGGAAACGGTTTGTGGTTTTTTGAAGATTTATCCGCGGATGCTACAGCCGGTGATGAAGATGTTGAGATTGTGTCAGACGAACCGGAACTGATTGATTTAACTGAAAATGATAGTGACAATGAGAGTAGCAATAATTCGAAGGGGGTTGATAAGGAAGGCCCAAAACTCCCGAGCAAACCATCTTCCCGTTTGATAATACAGAATGGAAAGGTTCTCGGATTGGAAAATTACATAAGTTGGTTAAATCTGCAGAGTTTGAAGGTTCAAAACCAGAAGATTAATTCTTTAAAGAAGCCAAGTGCAAAAGATGATGATATCTCCAGTTCTGTACAAGAAGAAATACAAATTGATGTCGATCCATACGAAGCACAGTTCGCCCCTGATCCACTCTCGACGGAAAATGACGTAACCAGCACCATGAAAAATAACAGATCTGCAGAGCCACAGACTTTTAATGGTACGAAACGTAAAAGTACTGATTCGGCATCGTCTGGTCCAAAGGCCAAAAAATCCTCTCACAGCAAAGCGAAGAAACCCAATCAAAAGCCGGAAGCACCAGAAACCTCCACAACAAAACTGCAGGAACCTGAGCAAAATAAAGGCAGATTTACAAAACCGAAGCCATTCGAGGCAAGTTTGACGAAGAAATTTCTTCTTTTAAAGGATAAATCATATGAACAAAATAGTACGGATTTTATTCGTTATCTACTGACAACGCCATCTAGTGACAGTACAAAAGTTTTTGAAAAATACCGTACCAGCAATTGTCAATATTTGATTAGCAATGTACCGAACTTCGGTTACATAAAAGTCTACGTGTGCCCTTATACGAAAAAAGTGAGTCTGATGTGTCCGTTGTCCAAAAAATTTCTTCAGTTTATGAACATGGCGACCGCTGTAACTGCACTAGAAAAGTAAGTAGGACTTGATTTAAATAAAGTATGTCATTTGATTTTTTTTTTTTTTTCAGGGACATTGCCAAAGTAGTTTTTCCTGTCCCAGGGACTTTTGCAATTCATTTGTTTGTTTTTGAAAGTATAGACCTTAGGGATTCAAGACCTTTGGATAATTCTATGCTACAAGGACATTATGTAAGTATCCCTAAAATTTTCATATTCTAATTTAAAATACTTTATAATTTTAATTCCTAAAATTAGGTACAATTTACATTTTTTTGAAATGTTTGGTTTTTTGTTTTACACAATATTACTTAAGTATTCCCAAAATTATGCTCATCATTTTTTGTTATTCTAAAAATAATTTAACTGAAATTTTGATGAAAAAAATAGACTAAACTTTAAAACAGTTTAAAGTTTTCGGGTTTTTAAATTTTATACTTTACTTTAATATTTTGAAAATACTGCTTATTGTTGTATAAACATTCTTTGTTTTTTTTAACTTTTAAAAAACTTCAACTTCATTTATCTTCGTTTGTTTTAACATGCATTTTGTGTCTTATGTAGCATCCACGCATCTAATAGCATTGCTGCAGTTGTTCATTTATCTTTCTTTTGTTTCAGGCTGTCGGATTATTCGGATGTTTCAACATTTTAAACACTTCTGCCGGTGAATGGAAGGCGTTTGGTATACCTGATACAGAAGTCTACAGGATATTGAAGCACAAAACCCGAAGAATAATTCATCACTATGCCACTACGCTCGGGGAACTCTTGTTATCTAAAACCGAAATCGAGCATTTGAAAAAAACAAGTTGCATATTAGATAAATCTCTGATAAAGGTAAATTGATAATTACAAAATAATAATCAGTTTTTTGTTTGGTAATTGCTATTGGTTGTAATCTAAAAAAAAGTTTGAAAAGCATTTGAATAACGTAGTGTGTTTGGTGGTTTGCTTTTCAAAATTTTTAGTTTGTATGAAATATACAGGGTGTCCCAAATTCGAGGTTCAACTTAGAGATCTTGCTTACTTTAAAAGCTACATTGGGTCAAAGTTTAACTTAGCGCTTGGTGTTTATTTTTTTAAATCAGATCGCCCCCACCCCACGAAATTATTTTGAATAAGGGTAAAAACTTTCACCAATAGTTTCCAATTAGGTAAAGGAACACATAAGTACATATTATATTTAGCAATATTACAAAAAAGTAATAATATAGATACAAAAACAAAATTCACATAAATTTCAAAAAAGTAACACCATATTTCAGCCTAAAATTTAAAGAAAAAAACAGAAAAACGTTGATGCTTTAAATTTATATATTTGCTGCCTGTTTTCACGAACAAAAAGCGAACATTACTGTGAATTTCCTCAAAGGCACTTTGCCTTGCCTAGACGCGACTCCAAATATAATTAAATTATTTTAATTTTTACCCCATTTGGGTATTTGGGTAGACTAAAAGTGCCGCCCAAAAAAAGTGCCGCCCCCCCAGCTAAGCCACTGCCCTGTATATGTCTTAAACAGTGTATGTAACATGGTTTTTTTTTCCAGGCCAAAGAAGTCATCCAACAAGAAAAGACAACTGATTTGAAGCTTACCAAGATTAAGGTGCTTTTAGAGTTGAAAAAAGCTAGAAATTTAACCAGATATATAACACTAATGAACAGTTTGCCGGTCGATGATCAGATGACGGCCAGTTCGCGTCTGCACAATATTCTGTACAGCAGTAATCATCATACTGCGTCCTTTGATAGAAGTCCAAATAGCCTCGGCATCAGCAGTCCGAAATCTTCACAATATGCGACGATAGAACCAGTGCCCTCGCCGAATTCCCATCCCGAACCACCGCCCGCCAGCGTCTCTCCACAGCTCAACAAAGATTTAAAAGACCAATTCAGTAATACACGAGAACTGACGCACGACATCATCAAGAGAATCCATTCGATTCGTGACAAATTTAGACACCACAAACCAGGCGATGATTTGACGGACAATAGTGCCGGCGAGACACCCATGAACGTTGAGAGACCCGCCGGTAATGAGCCTCCTCTACCCGGCGTCATCGGCTCTTCGAGTAAGTCAGAGTTCCTTTTAAAAACCGACACCATATTCGCCGAATTGCCAGCCGTGGAGGCGCAAAACAAACTCAGTCACGTGAAAGACTGGCAGATGTTAAAGTCCGGGGACGGAAAGCTCATGCTGCAAATCGTCAAACCGACGAAAGACATGATCGAAAAATTGAAACTCAAAACCAACGATATCGTTTTAAAAAAAATACCGGTTCCTAACGCCCAGTTTAAACCCCCCCAGACCGTTCTTAGAAATAATCTCGTGAACCAGGGCGAGGCTACGGTGTCTTCTAATGGTTCGCCCAGAAAGATCTTGCCTTGGGGATCTTCTCGCGTCCGGAAAGTGTCGGGTGTGAACGCGGCTAATAGTGTCGAGTCTTTGCCTAAAGCGATTTTGCCTAAAAGTACGTCTTCAACCCCGGTCCAACAACCAACGACGTTGGTAGCTATCAAACCATCGTTTGTTTTAAGCACCAGTCCGTCGACTATACCATCAAACATTATCACCACGGACAGCAATTCCCTCTTAAACCATAAACTTGTAGGAGTCGTCAATAGCAGTGGAGGTGTTAAAATCGTCCCAGTAAGTGTTAATTCTGCTACAAATGTAACTCATACCAAAAGTGATGCAAAAAAATCCCCGTAAAGAATAAATGTGCTGAGTGTTTAAAAAAAAATGTTCCGTCAACTTTGATGTTGATCTTGAAAGATAACTTAAAGCAAACTGGGCCACTGAAAATGGGGTAATAATTATTTTGCTACTCCTAGGCCAAAAAGTGATTAATTACCAAATAATTTTGTTCCAAACGAGCTTCAACTTTTTTTTTTTTTTGCCCAAGTAGCAATGAACTGCTAGCAAGCAAAACATGTTGTGGCTAAAATGTATAAATGTGTTTTTTTTTTAAATAAAATCACGAACCGCTGCATTGTGGATGAGGGATCTGTTTCGATTTAAAAGTTTAGGTACATGTTAAAATCTATTGCAAGGTAAAGATATGGAGAAATTAGCAAAAATTTGCTTGTAATTACGCTTAATCTTTTGTGATATTCAGATTGAAAAATGCATGGTTATTTTGTTAACAAAATAAAATTTTCCAATTTTTATTTTGTTTAACTTTTGTTTTAGTTTCGAAAATAAAAATCTGACTTTTTGAGTATTGTGATAATTTTACATGCCCCATTGCTAATTTAACCAAGTTTTTATCTTGTATCTTATGCATTCTAGGCCGAATTTTGTTGTAGGTACACCCTGTCCACAGCAATTTTGAACTTTTATTTTGCTGTGTTTTTCCAGTGTCGTCTTTCCAATTCCCAATCTCTACAGGTCTCAATCTGCCTAGTCTTCTTTCTCTCTCCTTCTGAGTCTATTCCTTCTCTCCAACACTGTCTGGGCCTTCCCCCCTTCCGTCTCTCTTGTGGATGCAATAGAAATAATTTTTTGTCTCTTTTAATTTTATTTTTATTATCATTACAAAACGTGTGTCTGATGATAAACTTTAAAAACAAAAATTTTGGGTTGTGAATATTTCGAAAATGGATTTCAAATGTGTTGTAAATAAGTTGTTAAAAAAATTGGAAAAAGTCTTAATTTTTGTTATTTAAAATACCATTAGTATTTTAATTAATTTTTACATAAAAAATTAATTAAATTAAAAATTAATGTATTTAAGAAAATATTTTTAATTTTGAAAAAAATTTTAATTCATGGTATTTTAAAAAGTTTAGCGTTTTTTGTGTATGAGGGTACCATCCAACATGTTAAGTTGTTTTTGTAATCTTTTATTTTTAAATTATTTACACACGTATTGTATTGATCATAAGTGAGGCAAACAATGGAGAAAAAATTGAGAAAATATTATTGTAAAGGTACTGTAATTTTACAAAATGTAGCAATATTAAAATATTTATTACAGGAACTGATTGTAAAGCATTTTAGTAATATTACAAATGAAATATTGCTTCAAATTGTAATTTATTGTTTCAGTGGCATTGGAGATTAGTTTGAAACGAATTGGATAAGGTTAATGCTGTTGTTACTATTCAAAGTGTACAATTCAAAGTTTAATCAATTTTGTTGTATTCGAATATGTTATGTTGTTTAAAAGTGTTTAAGTTTAATTCACATAGGATAAAGTGTAAATATAGGCTTATATTTTGACTAAAGTTATCATAATTTAATGTACAAAGTATTGTAATATTATAGTACAATTTAATGTATTGTTGTTATGTTAACATGATTAACCAGTTTGGGTTAATTTATTTCACAGATATTGTAAATATTCTGGTATGATTTTCATTTTAATGCCACAATGTACTAGGTACATGTGTTAAAAATGTGTGTTTATTTGATTAATAGCACTTGCCCCTGAGAAGCTTAGGGCTAAAACTGAGAGCCCCAAAAATCATAAAGGCCTTTAGCTCTTGATAAAAAGCTTAATTTAGCTTCATAATATATTATTTATTTTAAAAGTTTAAATTATGTTTAGGGAGAAGGGCAAAAATATGAAGGCACGCCACTGACCTAAAAATTAAGTACACCAAAAAGTTTGAACTGTGGGCTTTGTGTTATCCAAAAAACAATGTGCTTTAATATTGTTAAATATTATAACATTATTTATACTTTATGAAATTAATACTTCATTTAATTAATTGCAAATGGTGCAGAAAATATCTGTTGAGAGTAAATAATAGTAATTGACTGAATAATACCTTAAGACTAGTAAAAAAAATTGTATTACAACAGCATTCCCAAAATTACTGGTTGTATTGACTTAAAGCTATTGTAAATATGTAAAAAATTCCTTATTTATTTGGCTTTAATTTTGTAGTCCAAGAAATTTCTTTTAATTTGGAGGTGATGTTATTTTGTTAAAAGCAATTTTCTAAATCAATAAATTTTCATTTTGTAACCTTCTAAACTGTACTTTGTGTAATTACTGGTAATTTCATCAAAATTAAATTAAGTATTAAAATGTATATTCCAGACTACACAATATTTGTGTATTTATATTTGTGATAATAGTTGTATGTGTATTAAATAAATCTAATTTGGTACTAATTAGTTCTTTTTTTGGTCATGTAACCCATGATTTTGTGGCTATTAAAAAGAGATTAGGTGCAGATAAAAATAAAAACACAGGTGACATATCTGTGTGAATAATTGTACAAAGGGTTAATTTTCGAAACGCGATGTTTACCACCAGTGGTGGCGTGATTTAAAACTTTATGGGGGGCACGAATCATTTATTATCAAACGCCGGTTAAAATGGCAAGAAAAATACTGCAATTTGGAACGCATGTAAAAATGTACAGTACGACAATAATAAAAAATTTAATATTTTAAAATAAGGAGAAGAATTTTGTCTTTGTAAAAAGTTACGGTGTAAATGCTTTTTTTTTCTATTCCATTAAGTTTGTTCATGCGTTTTTAATTCATTATTTTTAATTAAATTTATCATTGCTATTTAAAATGGTGCCACAGACAACTCAACTTTCAAATTAAATACATTTTGTTTTGAGGAAAACTTTAAAAATCCCAAGATCTTTTTATGGCATAAGCTATGCCATTGCTCCAAAACAAGTTGTTTATTTAAGATCAGGATCGGATTAAGGCGATTTTGCTGGGTATAGTTGACGGTGCTATAGCAGGGGAGTGGTGACGAATGACGATTGATGTCGAAAAACTTTGTGTAAGAAAAACTAATTTGTAATTCTCTTATTAATACAATAAAATCAGTATTAGGTCTTATAACAGCAGTGACATGTATTTGATAGTATTATTCGTAAAAAGGTTTACTAAAATAGTTTGTTATTGTGAAAGTTGAGTGGTGACTCATACAATGGAGGAGAAACATCAGCACATAAATCAGTACCAGATTTTTGTATACATAATTTTTTTAAAAATCCCTTGCAGATTTTTGCAGATATACTAGCCGTTTTTATATATTTATAAATAAATAAGATTGGCCCTGACGAAGATATGAGAGTCTTGAAACTGTCTTTCTACAATATATTCTTGATCAAAACAAAATACAAGTGTTTATATTTTTATAGGATTATAGGTGAATAAGATTGCCACAGACAGAGAGACGAGAGTCTTGAAATTGGTCCAACATATTTACAAGAGATCCTTTTAAAAAGATATGAGCCATTTGAAATAGGGGTATGCTAGAACGAATTTATTGGTTCCAGAACCTCATTTGTTATAACATTCCTTTGTTTTAGCATACTAGCATACATTGAAATAAATGTTTTTGGTATTTACTAGGGATAATCCATTTTAGGTCCACTCCCTAAAGTTGCCATTTGAGACAACCGTTTTAACAGGAAAAATGTAACACAAAATCAAAAATATAATTGTAAAAAAACGACACCAAATGAATTAACTGTACAGCCCTTTTTAATTGCATTTTCCAATATTGTTTTTTGTATTAAAAGGCAGTTTGTGTGGCCATTTTACACAATTTAGATAAAATAAACAAAAATTCATTTTTAGTGCGTTTAATTTAAGTTTATTGTCGAAAATGTCCTATATTTACAACCCACGATTACACTAAACGAAAAAACAAAAAACGAACAAATTTCCAAAGTAGAGTGTTGCCTCGATTGGCGACCTGTTAGACTAAAATGATAGTTTTTGTAAATTTGGCTGAAATTTTGGAAACGTTAGTAGTTAAGAAATTATATTTTGATATGTACCTGGTTATGAATATTATTACTTGAAGTGAAATGACGTTTTTTTGGAAATTTTACTCAAATTTGGCCAGTGGTTAATCTGGAAATTATATTTTGATAGTTCCTGTTTATAAATATGATTCCTTGAAGTAAAGATTTGTTGTGATCGGCGACCGTACTGACTAAAAAGGCGGTTTGGGTAAATTTTAATGAAAAATTGGCCAGCTAATAGTTTGCAATTATATTTTAATGAGTTTTTTTGTTGGAATATGGTTACTTAAAGTAAAGAGTTGCCTCCATCGGTGCCCTTACAGGCTAAAATGTTGGTTTTTGTTAATTTGCCGAAAACTTTGGCCTGTTCAGGATCTGGCAATTATATTTTGATAGCTGGATAGTTCCTGTTTATACATGTGAGTGCTTGAAGTAAAGTGTTGTATCGGGCGGCGACCTTTCGAGCTAATTTAATGATTTTTGTATATTTCAATGAAAATTTTGCATGTTTACATTCTGTAGATTGTACTTTAGTACGGTTCTGTTTACAGCAGCAGATGCTAGCACCGTAAACTGTAAAGGCAGGTAGTTGACGAGGAATACAGCAGGAGTAAAACGATGCCATAGTACCAGGTGTTCACGTGTATTCAGCGCTTGCGTATTCGTGTTAGGACTACCCTTGTTATAAACTGTTTGTTCCACAAGTTATTGTTACTTCCACGCCGCAACGGAGGGAGTGCACATAGTTTTAAGCTCAAGCCTGTTTCGATCTGCTCACGCACGTGAGCGGCGAGTGACAACATTTTAGTGACAGTGATATTTACATTTACAAAAAAAAAGTTGTGGTGTTACTGGGAAAAATGGAATTAATTTGCGAAGAAAATATGTCCGTGACCAAGTATGCCCAAAAGGATCCAGTGATTTTCAGGGATTCCCGGGTTATCGAAAATCTACTGAACGACGAAGTGTATTATATTCCGACCTGCAACTATTTTGAAGACATCCAGCACGACATTGCACCGTACATGAGAAAAGTTGTTACTGTTTGGATGCAGGAGGTAATTATGATTTTTTAAAAATTTTTATATAAAAATTGTAATTAAAATTACCCAAAATTGGCAAAATTTTGTTATTTTATAATCTTTTTAGAAGTGTTCTTTTTTTGTTCTGTTAGTTTTCTAAGATAGGTTTTCTTTTGTTTTGTTAATTTTGTAAAATCGTTTTCTTTTGTTTTGTTATTCTCTTTAGATATGTCCTTTTTTTGTTTTGTTATAGTCTCCTTAGACTAGTTTAATATTTTTTGGAAGACGATTTATAAAACATTTACATGTATTATACTAACATTTTGGATTTTATTTGATTTAAATTTACTGTTAAAAACTGTAATTGAAAAATTAGTAAATTGAAAAAATGTTAAGGCAAAAAATATAAACAATAAATGAATAAATATAGGCCAAAAAAATTGGTTATTTTCAAAAAATTATTGTGATTTTTTTTATAGGTATGTGAAGAACAATCATGCGAAGAACAAGTCTTACCTCTTGCCGTGAACTACATGGACCGATTCCTCTGCATCTGCCCGATCAAAAGACAACAGTTGCAACTATTAGGGGCCACTTGTTTGTTGTTGGCTTCGAAAATTCGCTCCTCAACAATTTTGAACATTGACTTGCTCTGCGCCTATACCGACTACAGCGTCACTTATGACCATATAATGGTAAGATTTGTTTTTATTTTGATTTTTAATAATATTATTTACCTACGCAAAATTCACCACGTAAATTTGATGTACAGGGGTAGACAATTTTTGGTACATTTTCAGCACTTTGCGGGTCCCAAAGATTTCGCCAGTATCCGGGGAACCCCCTGCGTGCAAAATTATGAGCTTGACCTTTATTAATCTTAATAAAAACTGGAAAAAATCGGGAATTTTATCTTTTAAAATTGTTGTTATATTTTACCATTTGTTTAATTAAGACAATAACAAGAATTACGCCAAGAAAAGATATCTCTATTATTTTTTGCATGAACTCGCGCGTCATAATTCGACAATATTGACTGTAAAAAACACACAAAAAAGTTTAATACAATTACATAATTTTTATTAAGGAAATAATTTTATTGTACCTAAGTATGTGTTAAGAAATAATACTTCGAATTTCGTATGGCCATGAAGCGACTGCGCGATATGTTGCTGGCATACGTATAACGTCATATGTGTGCTCACTGGTCACTGACCAACTTTTTTTTTGTGATTGTATTTTTGAAAAACATCAAATAATCGTATTTAAGCCTGCATTCGTTTGTTTTGGTTATTTTCTTATGGCTTACTACCGACTAATTGGCGATATCCTTTTCTTATTGTAGTGGGTCGTGACCGACTCCTTTGCATGCACGGGGGCGACTTTAAATAATAAAAAAAATGTCATAATTGCGGTAAAATGATGATCTAGATATCCGGGAAAAGGATTCAAGGTGGCTGACCACCCCTCGTGGACACCTAAAAGTTTAATTTGTGGTTAAGACGTCCCCGCTTTGCGGAAGAAAACAATCTTTTGTAATAATCTTAGTTTGAATAGAAGGCACGGGCCAGGTAAAGATCTTTGATAAGGCCAATGCCGGATGCGACATCATGTTGTCATAATGTCATAAGCGGTGTCGTCCGTGTCTCTTCCTAAATTAGCGCATATCCTGCGATTTAATTGTTTGAGAGGATAATCAGCCCCTTATTCTAGGTAAGTCGTAAACTACCCCTTTAGGACGAATAAGCAATCTTCTATGCTAGTAACATGTTATATTTAATTGAAAAGCCAAGTGTGAACGTGGTTTAACATCCTTAATCGGTTATGCAAATTCGTGCAGTTTTGAATTTGACAATAATTTGCGTTAACAAGACAAACCTTTAAATGTTTATCATAAAATGTTGACTACTTCCGATTAGCGTGGAAAAAAATACAGGTTGATGCAGCTTAAGGTGTGTGTTGTGTAACTTTGTTGGAATGGATGAGTAGGTGGGAATATGAAACAAAAATGTCTGTATAAACTTCGTGTGGTTTTTTTTTTGGCACAGGATGTGTTGATTATTCATATCGGTACTTAAAAGTCCCTATTTTGTTTGTTTTTTGTATCCGTTTAAATGTTAACCCAAGTTCTTCAGACCTTTAACATCAGTGGAAGTATTTCTCGTT
Source organism: Elmis aenea (assembly GCA_947652605.1). Taxonomy (NCBI): domain Eukaryota; kingdom Metazoa; phylum Arthropoda; class Insecta; order Coleoptera; family Elmidae; genus Elmis; species Elmis aenea. The sequence goes on from OX393581.1 coordinate 52,611,902, forward strand.
CCTAAATGAGGTTCATTTTTGATTTTGTGTTAATTTTCCTAGAAAAGGTTTGTTGGTAAAAAGGGCATGCTCTATGGCCCTATTGGAAATGATGGTTCGCTTACAAATTCTCAAAAATAAATGAGTTTCTTCTTTTTAGTCGGACTCTCTTGCAGATTTATACGTGCCACTGGCCAGTTACTTCGGAAAAATAGGGGAAAAACTGAAAAGTTGATAATAAGGGTAATTTTTGCGATCGCGTTGGCCATGAAACCGTCAGAGATAAGATTGAAATTCTTCTATTTACCAATTCGAGCATCCTTTGCAATTAAAATGGTGCAAAGTTTTTGAAAAAATCTCGAACGGTTCCGGAGAAAAACGAGGCCCTTGTTAAAACGGTTTTCCCTATTTTAAACGCCTATGCAAGTCGCATAGATTTAGTTATACAACTTCTCAAATGATAGCGCTTTTGCAGGTGTTTCGTTTTTGACGTTTTTCTCCGGAACCGTTTCAGATTTTTTCAAAAACTTTGCACCATTTTACTTACAAAGGATGCGCTAATTGGTAAATAGAAGAATTTCGATTTTATCTCTGCCGGTTTCGTGGCCAACGCGATCGCAAAAATTACTTTTGCCATTCAACTTTTCAGTTTTTCCCCTATTTTCCCGAAGGAACTGGCCAGTGGCACGTATAACTCTGCAAAAGATTTAGTTTTGATGTAACAAACTCAGCGTTGATCAGATTCTAGCGACAATATATCGTGACCCTTTAATTAATACCAAACCATTAATTATTGAGACGTATCGAATCTGCTCCTATTTATTGAAAATTTGTTAACCTTTATATGGTTTAAATATAAGTAAATAATATGCATGCAAATTTCTCGATAATAGTGTCTGAATTTTACAGAGCCCTGCCGTCTTCTGTTGGCATTATTTCGCCGTGCTCCAGACGGTTTTTTTTTCTAAACCAACCATGCAATTATGTATTCGTATTTCCTATAACTATAGGTTTATTTATGCGTATGTTAATCATTTCCTCTCCGGCGAGGATAGACTCGGGAGATATGTATGGGAAGAATCCTTGAATATCTTGATTCTATACGGTTCCGGTCTTTTTTGGGACCCTTTCATCCGGGAGGGTTGTTCTGTATCTGCCACTTGCCCCTGTCCGAATGCATTCGGTCCCGTATCGGAATTTGTCTCCTCTATGGACTGCCCTGATTTTCTCACAGTTTTTACCTAGTGAAATTGTTTCATGATCCCTAGTTTAACCTGGCGTTTTTAGGGGGCAGAAGTTTTAACTCGGTGTAATTGTTTACGGTTGTGGGAATTATAACTTACTTCTGACCTGTTTTGAAGGTGTTCACATGCATTTGAACGTGTTTATTGTGGTGCAAAATATACCTGCATGAAATTTTATGTGTTATACAATTTTAGATGGCATATTGTGTAAAGGGTATCGTAATTTTTGACCGATCATTTCATTGAAAAACGAACGAAAGTCGAAAAAAAATCGATCAACTCAAAATTTTTAACATTTTTCAAGAAGAAATTTCTTAATGCAAAATTCCCTTGTGATTTTATGATTTTTCTAATGTGAAGCTATCATATAATATTGTGTTTACTCAGATTATAATACTATACTAGCCATTCCAAAAATTAACTAATGTTATTTAATTCAATATTTAACTTTGAATTTCAAAGTTAATAAATAATTTAATAAAAATATTTACGACCAAACGGAGATAATGTAACACAAGGCTGACGGGATAATGGTCAAGGGGTCTCTAAAGAATACTCTTTTAATTAGCTAAATATTTCGAGTTGTTTATTTTACTCTTCTTCAGTAGCCTGAAATTTGTATCGGTGTTAGCTTAGAATTACACAAGTTTTAAGCAAAGAAAAAATACAATTGGTACTAAATATTCATCAAAGTACTCACCAAACAGCGAGGATGATAGAAAGCAATCGTAGATTAACATCATTTTTAAAAATTTAAATATATAATAAGTCACAAAAGGTAAAATTCGTATAAATTCATAACTTGGTTATTCATAAACCCAGTTTAAGTGAAGTTGATAATTAAAGTTGAAGTTAAACAAAATATAGAATATAATAATATATATGTATCAGCACCTAGGTGCTTTAACTTTAATTAACAACTTCACTTAAACTGGGTTTATGAATAACCAAGTTATGAATTTATACGAATTTTACCTTTTGTGACTTATTATTTATTTAAATTTTTAAAAATGATGTTAATCTACGATTGCTTTCTATCATCCTCGCTGTTTGGTGAGTACTTTGATGAATATTTAGTACCAATTGTATTTTTTCTTTGCTTAAAACTTGTGTAATTCTAAGCTAACACCGATACAAATTTCAGGCTACTGAAGAAGAGTAAAATAAACAACTCGAAATATTTAGCTAATTAAAAGAGTATTCTTTAGAGACCCCTTGACCATTATCCCGTCAGCCTTGTGTTACATTAATAAATAATACTTGTTATTATTTTAATGAACGAATGTAAAAAGACTGATGTGATGGTATTGAACTTTATATGGTTTATCATAGGCTAGATTTAAAGGGTATTCTATTTCACAATTAAATGTTAACATCAGCTTTTTTTCTAACCAGCTGACTGTCTGTGTAGAGATGATGAGTTATGCTTTGTTGTAAAAATTAAATGGCGCATGTAATACAAATAAGTTTTGTTTAAAATCACTTGACTTTTTTTGTGAAGAATCTCTTGTGGAAAAACTGTTAGTAATTTTGTTATATGGAAACTTCTTAGATGTTTAAATTAGTAAAAACACGTCAAATTTTGAAATTGAAGCTATTTTTATTGATTTATTTGGTTTTGTAGAGAATGTATGGAAGGCTGTTGTGTTAAAAAAATCTTTTTTAATCTTCAGTTTATGCTCTTCTGTTATTTTAGGGGAATAGTTGAATCAACTTTTTTGTAGGTATGTTTTAGTTAGTCCATTTTATAATTGCGAATATGTTCATTATGGAATATTCCTTCTTCTTTTACTTCTATCCGGGTATAGCTTTGTTCCAACAAAGTTTTATTTTAGAATTTGGTTCCTTTGCTCCTTTCTTCATTTGGTTTACATCTCATCGTACCATTACCCCTAACATTCTGTGTATAGGTTCTCTCCATTTTCTAGGTGGATTCTTGCTTCATTTACAGCTTTTATTTGTAAATTATTTCTTATTTCGAGGCTTGTACAGGGTGGTCCAAATTCGATGGGATTGCATGGGTATTTCGCTTAATAGTCAAGATAGAGAAACTGTTGAATTACCAAAAATGTGCAGTTTTTTGAGACAAACTCAGAACAGTCCTCAAATATATTCTATGATTTCCGGTTGTTCTTGTTTTTGTTTTGTTTTTACAGCCTACTTTTGGTTTGTTATCTTTAAAAAATTAAAAACCTTTGTAACTTGCGCATTATTGAAAACAAATTCATCAACCGTTATATATTTGGAATGGGAAAAAAATAAGGAATTTAAAAAGGTCATAGCCAACTATAGCTTCCATTTAAAAAAGGTCAGTTTGTGTCATAACGGCTAGCGTAAAAAAATCTCTTTAGTTCTATCAATAACTACATAAAAATATCTAAAAATAATCTTTATAAACTTTTCGATATTTAAAACAATAAGGGAGATATAACACATTCTGAGTTTGTTCTTAAAAACTGCACATTTTTGGTAAATTAACCGTTTCTCTATCTTGACTATTAAGCGAGATGCCCATGTAATCCCATCGAATTTGGATCACCCTGTACAACCGTGCACAGATCTGAGAAATCCAATTTTTGCGGATCGAATTCTGCTATTCTCATTTGCTTTTGGCACTCATTATTCGGAGCCATGTAGCAATGTTGGCATTGTCACTATTTTGTACAGTTTCTTTTCATGTTTTTTCCCCTCATTGGAATATATTATGAGCGAAGTATACCCTAGTTTTGATGGCAAGGTATACAATACGTTTTACGGAATCTATCTAATTAATTTTGGCGCCTTATTCACGTTTGGTTCTGCTTAGATGGCCCGAGTCCTCGTGTTTGTACTTTGTAATTCTAACAGTCTCAAATAGCGCCAGTATTTCCTGCAAGTGTCATCCAGAACTTCTTCCTTTTCCCAGCCAAACACCGTGAACACACGACATACGGTTGTCTGCTACGCGCGCCAAAAAAAATACCGTGCATTCCCGCGTGTTCCGCTAAGATTATATCCAAATGTGGCCGTGAATCCGTTAGTTCTCGTTGTTGAAAGCAAAAGGGCGATTTAAAAGACTTTAAGGGCTGAAGGGGGTTAATAAATACACGTCCCGCGTATCAGTGATATTGATTGAACGTCTTTACAATGCGTATTGAAGCATGTCGTGTTATGGAAGCCGGTATTTTTTAACGTCATGGTATTTGTTCTTAACATCCAATATGTTATTATTTACAGCAGGTTGAGAACTGAGTTTGAGGGTAAATATTAAGGGTAACTTCTTGTTCCCACGATCACCGTGTTTATTTTTCGAGTTTTATAGAAGATTTCATTAGTTGTTGTAGTTAGCTGTCTTTCAAAATGCCACTGTCGTTTCGGTTATGTGACATTTCCTGCAAGAATCTGAGTATCGAAGTTTCACGTAAACAAACAATAAAAAGGTGTGTGTGTTATGCGACTGTAGGAACTGAAAAATTGTGGTTGGGTTTTAAAATTTTAAAGATTTGGTCGGATGTCTTATTGTATAATAGTAGGTAACGTAAATAAATTGACTCATATTAATTTTGTTCATATACAACAAATACTTAAAAAAATGGGTCAAAAGGAATAATTAATTAATAACAATCATCAACAAGAACATCTATTGACAAAGAGACGAAAGTCTAGTTAGATATTTTCAAAAAGCGATTCTGCAGAAAAATATATGCTACTGATAAAGCTGTAAATTGTACAGGGTGGGCAGATTTCGATGTTTTCATAGGGAATCTAGGTAACTATAATAGTTATCGAAAAACGGACCCCGCTTCCTCGATCCTTTTTTTCGAGAAAAAGTTAATGGTGACAACTAAAATTGAGAACTGAGATAAATACAGGGTGTGTAAAAATTGACGGAAGCGCTACACGTGGCGATGTTCTTCGTAAAATTCTAAGTCGAAAATCTTAATACGAAAATGTTGTACCATGCTTGCTGCGTCTGTAAGAGGTCCTCAAAGTTTTGACATTTAGTCCTTTAATAAGCTTTATTATTTAATACTTGCAAATGAAAAAGCTGCAATTTGGAATAAAAATTAGTTTCGAATAGTATTTTTTCCTAGATATAGTGTTCTTCCTTTCAAAAATTGGTGTTGAAAATATGTAAATCACTGATTTGAATGAAAATAATACATATGGCAACATTGTCATTAGCTGTCATCTCTGTTTTTCTCGTAATTATTTCTAGTTTGTGTTTTACGATACCCAGAAGTTTGCAGCTATGTTTACGAACAAGGCTTTCAGTTTGAACAAAAATTGTAAATACCTAAGTAAAAATATTGCTGATAAAAAAATGTCCAAACGCAAATCAGTGTATGCAATGTTGCCAATTTTTTTTTCTTTAATTGGTTCCTGAGGCCATAGAAAGCATGGTACAACATTTTCGAATTAAGATTTTCGACTTGGAATTTTACGAAGAACAGCGCCACGTGTAGCGCTTCCGCCAATTTTTACACACCCTGTATAAGTAACCAAGATAACAAATACAAGTAAAATTTGTCTTTAGTTAGCACAAATATTTTTTTGGGTATTAAAATGGTCAAAGCATGTGCATATTTTAAAATATAAACTGAATTATTGCATTATTGGCTAGAAATAAAAAATACATACTAAATTGTGTGTGAATTATTTGTGTTCTAATTTTTTTTGTAATTGACTTACATGTGAAGAATAAATAATTAAGAAATCTATTGCTGAAGTGACGTAAATCTTGAAACTTATGTAGATAATCTTTAAGCTCACAAATAATACAGAAGATTTTTTTAACTAAACTTATGTATGTTTACAACAACGCATAACATGATTCATTTAAATTGAAATTACACACTAGCTGGCCTTTAATTTTATGAATGGGCTGGACGAACATGTTTCATTTTAATTTGGCAACATTAATTCGTCAGCTTCGTTAAGCTAATTGAAAGTCTGCATACTAAAAATAACCTTAATCTTCTATTTATACGTCGCGAGTACAATCTTGGTCCCTTAACAGGACCCCAACAATTATAATAAAACTCTTATTCCGTTATCGCTTATTTATACAGCCATCTAAGCGATGCCATCGATCAATTCGATTCTGCCAGAGATATTTTAATTCAAACAATTGCGCAAATCTGTGAATGCCGAATCAAAATTTACCATTAATGTCGTATACATTGGACGACGGTTTCATGCCGAACATTTGCACAAGTCTGCGTTAGAAAAAATTAAAGAAAATAAACAACTTCTTTCATACGTCTGACGTTATAGACTATAGACAACCTTGCCGCTAGGAAAAGTAAATGGTAAGAGGCATATGGACGTGTCTGGGTCTTGTCTAGAGAGCATACCATGAAGTGGGTCAATAGCATGGCACACTTGACTTAAGAAACTCTCAGTTTCATTTCATTCATTAGTATTTTAACACTCGTTTACTATTGGAGGCAAACTATGGGTTCTACGATAAATTAAAACATAAAAGTCTACAGAACTGAGCACCGTTTACGATTTGTAAGGCCGTATTGCCACCGAAATGATCTGGGATCTGATAGGGACGTAAAACTTTTTGTGACATAATTTTGAAGCGATTCAACGCAAAGAATTGAAGTGTCTAGGGTTGTAAGTGATCAAGAAGCTGTTCAACACCAAATACATCAGTTTAATAACTCCAAAATGACGTCAATTATCACAAGACATATAATTTCAGTGGCCGCAGAGAATGAATGCAGTAAAAATCCTGACCGATATAATTGAAGAACAACAACTGATAATAATAATAATCTTTATTTGTTCTGAATATCCCAAAAAAGGCGTAGAACTTGTCACAATAATAATGTACGTACATTACAATAATATACCTACATAGTTAATAAAAAGAAAAAACACAGAAAAATGATATTTAAATATAACATTTTATAAAGGAATCATCATTTAAATATTCGCTTATATGGTACGGTAATCTAAACAGAATGCCTGCACATAGAATACCCCATCAAACAATGACATGGATTCCATCTAGAAGGAAAAACACGGGCCGAAAAAGAGATGGATGGATGGGGTAAAAATAGCAATAGATAAAAGGAACTTGATGGATAATACCTAACTGAAAGGAGAGGAAGGAATGGCGTTTGGGATGTTGTAGACGGCAGCTAGTACGAAAATTATATAAATAATAAGCAAGATATGTGTATTTCCATAGAATTTGGACCACCCTGTATTGTATTACTGCTGTTACATTGTTTTAACGTGTTACTAAACACATTCGGAAATTGCTCCGGTACAACAACATGTAATTATCGATCAATTACTGATAGCAAATTTCTGTGGTGTCCACCAGCTACAAAATAATTGTCACATAATTGTCGTACAGGGGGTGAGCTGACCGCATATTCGTGATACGATTCGAACGACCCCGTGTGACAAAAACTATTTTTCCGCGTCATTATGTGTGAAGTTTACAGAAAAACTGTCTCCAATATTCCAAGACACCGTGCTTCGAGGGGAACGAAAATACAAGGGGATCCCGAGGGGCGAAAGGACAATGCGAAAAAGGACAATATGTCTGAACTAAGTCTGTGGGAACGTCGGGAAAGGTCATTAACAAGTGAAACGCAGATGCTGACATCGGCAGAGCAATTGACCCTTAGATAGATTCCCCGTCTTCGGAGTGCATAAAAATTAATTTAATTAAAACGCATCATAGGGTAATAAAATGCCATCACATACGAAAAATGCACTTAATGTGATACAATTCGTTACATAAAAATATGAATTCCTTAAATGATTCGTTGCAAATATAAATATACTGACTGTGATGTACGTCCATTGTTTTTCGGTCGAGATATTTAAGGGATTTCATTTCAATCGATTTAAAAATACTGATTAAGTCTACTAGGTTTGCCATGTTTCTAAGAATTTAAATATATCTAAACTTATATACAATTCACTTAGGCACTATTGCCGCTTCAGAATTATTATTACATTAAATAGAACATTCTTACATATCATACTTTCGTAATATTCGTAAGCCATTTCGTGTTTTTAAGGTACAAAAATAAATACGCTTTTACTTTAATTGTGTAAAGCTTCTTCATTGGTTTTAAAAATTGATCGAAAGTTGAAATATCACTCTCAATGGTTTAAAAATCATATAAATTAATTTAATTTTTTATGTATCAAATAAACACAATGCCTTATCAGTTTATTATATACAAAGATTTAAATATATTAATTCAATAATTCTTGTTTTAATTCGAGGCATCCCAACACAATGAAGCTGGCGATGTGCTGTGAATACTTTGAATGTTTTGTTATGAGTCTGAACCTCAATCTAAAACTGCGATCGTTTTGCAACATGGAATTATATTTTGCAAGGTCTGGCACGTGTAATTGAGAACATATAAATAATCTACCGATAACACAGAAAATAAATTACTGTACGTCAATTATAAAACGTGCTGCCTCTATAAGTGAATATTGGTGGACCCCGGTTACATTCGCGTATAACGAACGCCTTCAGTTTTTAAAATAAAACAGCCGCAATCAGAGTTAATGCAATTTTTTTGGGGTTTTATTTTTTTGAGCGCGTAATTCTCAATCACATGGCGCATGAAAAGTAACTGTAGCCAAAGTTAAAAAAATGTTGTCTGAAGTAAATGGTGATTATCAGTATTTTTTTCCGCCCTTTTACGTTCTTGTGTTATTTTCAAAAAAGTTTTGACCGGTTCTTGAACTTAGCAGTCATTAAAATAATTGATTAAGGAAAAATTGGTTATCAACGTTTGATGTAGCTCAAAAAGTTGCTTCAGAAATTTTTGTTCACATTCCAAAAATTGTTCCTACACGACAGAACATTTAGAGGCGATTTTCCAAACTCCAAATTTTTTAAATTTAGTCACGAGTCGTTCTACTGTTAGGTGTAGGACTGTTGAGTTGTGTTGTGATGACTTTTTCCATGTTTTTCTGTCTTGTGCAAGTTTTTTTATGTCTTTCTTGATGTTTCTATCCGTTGCTGCTTTATTAACTTCGTCTTGCCAGGTTTTTCTCTCTACCTCTTTTGTTTTTCCCTGTGATCTTGTTTCATAGGCTTTTCTGGTTAACCTTTCTTCTTTCATCCTATAAATGTGACCTAACCATCACAGCTGTCTTTCTTGTATTTTTGTTTCAACTGATTTTATCTTTAATTCTCTGTATGATTCATTTCTGATTCTATCTTTTTTGGTTTTTCCTTGGATTTTTCTTGGAAACCACATTTCTGCTGCATTCACTCGGCTACTATTTTTATTTGTGAGTGTCCACGTTTCACTTCCGTATAAAAGTGCGCCGGAGTTACTACCTTTTTGACCACTTCCACTTTAGTTCGTTTTGGGACTTCTCTATTTCCAAAAAACGTTGTTCTTAAACTGTTAAATGAAATGTATTTACTGCCTAAAAAAAGTTTGGGAACACTTTTCGTTAACACAACTAAATAATTTGTGAAGATTAAGTTTTAATAGGTTTTGTTTTATGTAAACGAATTTTAAGAGAGTAGTTTAAGGTTGTTTAAAATAAGTTTATGCAAAAATTTGCATTGGTATCTTGATCTGCACAAGGGTAGTGCATTTTCCTTCGCAACCACTTGTTAGTGGATGTTATTTTATATATTATAGATGTTAAGTGCATGTTTTGTTAATTTAAGTTTTGTTTCAGAACTGGGAAATGCTAGTTTTATCCAAACTTCGATACAATATCGCAGCGATTACGGGTTTCGACTATGTCGACCACATGATTGAGCGGTTTTCCTGGGGATCTGAAACTCCTTATCTTCGTCGGCATGCTCACATTTTGGTGTCTATCTGTTATACAGGTAAGGTTGTCATTATTTTGAACTGCGTTGTTTTGTGTACATAAATACGTACCTTGAAGTTGCGCATGGCCCGCCGTAAGTCGTTTAATTATTAATAAGATTTTGAAGGAGCCTGATAATGTATCGATGCAGTCATGATTCTGATGGCGAATTGCGTTTCTATGATAATTTCATCCGCGTCCTACAAAGTGGCCAATATTTTATTTCGGCTTATTAACATCACACATCGCGGTTATATCTTTGTTAGAAGGGACAAGCAGTTTTTTTTTTTTTAAAATGTGAGTTATCGTGTGAATGGAGCATTCTTGGTGTTGTAGTAAGTTGAGAATGTCATCTACAGGGTGTTGGTTCATCATACAAAATTGGGGATCTCGGAAATAGTTACAGATAAAGGAATGGTTAAAAAAGTTTGATAATAATTATTGTGTTCACCTTAAAGATCGTCACTTGACCACATCAAAATTCAATGTCACAAAAAATTTGGTTGTCGCTTATCAAAAATTAAGCAAGCTGTGTCGATTTTCACACTATGTTAAACGCCTATGCAAGTCGTATAGATTTAGCTATACAACTTCTCAAATCATAGCGCTTTTGCAGGGGTTTCGTTTTTGACGTTTTTCTCCGGAACCGTTTAAGATTTTTTCAAAAACTTTGCACAATTTTACTTGCAAAGGATGCGCGTATTTGTAAATAGAAGAATTTCGATTTTATCTCTGACGGTTTCTTGGCCAACGCGATCGCAAAAATTACCTTTATCATTTAACTTTTCAGTTTTTTCCCTATTTTTCCGAAGGAAATGGCCAGTGGCACACTGCAAAACTTTTGGCTTTGATGTTCTTGATGGAATAAACACAGCCTTGATCAAATTCTAGCGACAACATATCGTGACCTTACCTTGTTAGTCTGTAAAGCAAGTCTTTGCCAATTTAACCAGTGTGTTATCTCTACGGTTTGTGAAATCTTCACGTCTTCATGATGAACCAAACAAACAAAAATTCGAAAAACTGCATCGTTAAGCTCTTGTAATGAAGACGTATAGTTCTTTTTCGGGTAATTTCGATTAAAGTTAAGAATAGAGATGTACCGAGTACCCGGAAATTACCCGGTACCCGGCATACCCGGCGACATTTTCGGTACCCGGAAATTACCCGGAACCGGCAAAAATTTTTGGGATCCGGTGCCGGGTATCTAATGAAGTTTTTGATGCGTAAAAAAATTAAAAAAATATTGTTTTATTATTACAACTCAAAAAAATACAACAAATACACTTAATTTTAAGGCATAACAAAAAATAAAAAATAAAATTCTGTGTATTATAAACATTTAACTAAAATACATAATATATAGCAAAAAATTAAAAATAACTCTATTAAAAAACATCCAAAAATTATATTTAATAATTAAATTTTATTAATTGCAGATTATAATGCAGAAATAATAATTTTTCTGCGTTTCGCGGGAGTTTATTTCTTCTTTCTTCATAAATAATACCTGCCTCGCTGAACATTCTTTCACTGGGTATGCTACTGGGGGGTGGTGATAAGTATTTTCTAGCCAATTTTGATAATTTTGGATATACACCTGCATTTTTTGACCACCAAACCAACGGATTTTCTGTGCGAGGAACGTTAGGATATTTAACCTTTAACTAGTCGCGTGTACTGTGTATACATAACTACTCGCATGGCGCCTCGGGGGCACCATTGAGGTTTTATAACAATATTTTTGACTTAAAATTTTAAAAATGTGTTAAACTGCTTTATTCATGAAATATAAGCTAAATCTTAAAAAGAATAACAATGACTAAATAAATTATAAGATATAAAAAATATATATCTGTATATAAAACATAACTGTAAAAACGTAAAATAATTTATTTTTAATACGAATCAAACATTGGATGCAAAGCATTCACTGCACAATTTTTTTGTATGCTCCGAACAAATATTTTTATGGCATTGCGAACAAATTTGTTGCGAATGTCGATTTTTAGCCCTAGGGCATAAATGACAGCGTTCATGCCGAGTAGCACATAATTGCATTTTACGGACTGTAAAATAGAGAAATATGAATAATACTATATAATTCGTATTCCTAAAAGTACAATTGAGGAATACATAAACAGATATTAGTGACAAAAAAATAATTAAAAATGTAACAACGATTTAAAAAACGCTTGGCGCCTCTGCGGCGCCGTGCGACTACTTAAAGGTTAAGAAAATTTAAAAGTTCAATCTGATCCTTATCTGTTGAATTTTCCACATTATAGGACTCTTCTTCGTTGGAATTATTTTCACATAAAATTTCATCTATACAACTCCACACATCTTCATTTTTATCATTACTTTTTTCTTGTTCTGCGAGTTGTTTATTATCATTATTTTCATCAATATCAATACTTACTGGTCAAATGTTATTCATATCATCTATAATCCAATTTTTAGCAATAACTTGAGTATTCGACTCTAAAAATTTAAGTTTGTAACAGGGGTCTAATACTGTGGCTATTACATACAACTTATTTTTTTTTTCACATTTTCAAATCGGGCTTTTAAAGATTTTAGCATATCTTTTTTGACGGTTACCATTCCTTCTTCGGATAGTTTTTTGCTGAGAAAGCGTTCTAAAGCGGCTACATTCGGTATCACCATGGAAATAAGAGCTTCCTCTGAACTGGCTTCCACCGTGACATTGTAAAATTGCTCCAATAAAAAAACTATGTTTTCAATTAACTTAAAATTGGCTGCACTCAAGTTTGGTATGTTATGATCTGTTGAATATAGTGTGATGGCTGGTTTTTGTTCTAATATCCTCTTTAACATATGATAGGTCGAATTCCACCTCGTGACTACGTCTTGTACTAATTTGTGTTGTGGAAGCAAAAATTTGGTTTGAATTTCTTTTAACTTCGTACAAGCTACTTGCGAGTGATTGAAATGAGTTACTATATTGCGACACTTTGTAATAATGTCGGAAATAGATTTTTGTGAATATATGCTGTCATGAATTACCAACTGAATACTATGGATGAAACAGGACTCATTTCTTAAATGGGCAATGTTTGATCCACTGATCATATTACGCGCATTGTCCCGAAGCAATACGTGTATGTTGTTTTCAGCATCTAATTCCCAGGACTGTAGCATTTCGCCTAATGAATCACTAATGGCAGTACCCGTATGGCTTCCAGGAAAATTACGAGCATTTAAAACCACGCACTTTTTTTCAAATTTTTCATTATGCCTATGTCCACTGAGGCTTATAAAGCTTTCGTTGGTTTCAGAACAGGTCCATATATCAGATGTCAAGGAAATCAAATTCAGTTGTGACTTTTCAATATTAATTAAATCACGAATTTTTAAACAACATTTATCGTATATAGTAGGAATAACATTTTCTGAAAAATATTTTCGTGAAGGTATTTTATATCGTTGCTCTAAGGATTTCAAAAGACTAATAAATCCAACATTCTCGACTATTGAAAATGGCTGGTTATCCACAGCTATCATTTCGCCAATTTTGTAATGAATTTTTTTTGCTTTTATATTGTTAATGTCCCATAAGTTAATTTTGTCTAAACATTGCGCCAATGTTTGCTGTTTAATTGGACGCGAAGGTCCCGGAGTATGATCGTCTATTTTTTGTTTCTTAACAATAACATTGTCACTATCTGTAGATACGTTACTTTCACTATGCTCAGAATGTTTTAATCGTAAATGTTTTAGCAAAGTCGATGTTCCAAATGTCTTTAAATTTTTTCCACCTCGAGATAACATTGCGCCACATAAACTGCATTCTGCTTTTGAATTATTTTCAGCAGATATCTTAAAATAGTTCCAAACCGCACTCATTTTTTATTAAATAATTTAACCTGACTTGATAGTTGTACAAGTACATGAACGAAACAACAGCAACGAGCAGCAAGAACACAACTCGGGGAACTCCCCGATTGTACTTTTCGATGATCTCCGACGTATGACGAACACCTGCACAAAATCTACCGATTACCCAGTACCCGGCCGGGTACCCGGCCGGGTAAATATTTTGAATTGCCCCATTACTCGGTACCCGGTACCCGGCAATTTTTGGACTCGGTACATCACTAGTTAAGAATGTTCATCTTTGTTTAAATTAAGAACACAAAAGTTGCTCCCACGATTTTCTGTATGAATCGTTTTAAATTTGTAATTTTTTAAATGTTTGTTTGAATTTAAACCTTGAGATAAATTATGTCCCGACAGTACGTGTATTATAAATGTAATCGTAGATACGCATAGCCTCGTCGATATTTAAAGTTATAAAGCTTCAAATTATTATTTTCCTGAGAACCATACATTGAAGAAATATATGCTATTAATATTATTAATATGTATTACTGTATGCATATTTTATTATAGTCCAATGTTGATACAAATCGACCGGTGTTAATCAACTTGATTGGATAAAATTTTGGTGTTACTTAAACTTCTTACTAATTTGATACTGTAGCTTTTTGCTAATTGGACAACTTTGTGGCTAGCTACTAAAAGAATAACACAAGTTTACAATCGAAACTGTACTGTTACCAAGCACCATGTTCTCTTGGCAAATTATTGCGCAATTATCAGTGGCCTGGGGTTATTATAACTGATTACAAAAATTTTTTGCTTTGCATTGAAAGATGGCCTGTTTGTAATTGTCCGGCAAACAATACAGTTAATTTTATTAAGCCGATAAGTATTTTAAAGGCACTACTTGCAACCGGTTGCTCGTTTAAAAGAAATAAGAAGACCGTGTTGTTAATTTGACATATCAAATTCGAGTTACCCGTTCTGCACAATGTACTTTTTGAGTACTGAGCGTAACAAGTAAATATTTAATATATCTGGCACGTGCGGCGTTATTTATTCAAGCATATCACACAATCCATTTAAAAATGGCGGTAGATTTAAATGCCCGGACGAGGCACATGCTGGTTATACACCGAAAAGCACCTGGAGCAAATCAGAGAGCCGCCAAAATAAAAATTAAAAATGCCAGCATCTGTTATCCAACAAAAGAACACGAGCAAAACTGGTCCAACACGTAGCGAATCTAACTGGAATCCATTTAGTCCAAGAGGAATAAAAGATTATGAAGGGTCCATAGCCGAACCGAGCGTGCCGGCACGGCTTTGTTTAAAGTCCATGAACGTTCGCGCACCTTGTGGAGTATCGGGTAGGTGCGTATTACGCATTACGAATAATTTAAATGAACGCATTGTCCACTGTTACACCTAGCACCCTTTAAAAAACTTTGCTGTGTACACCTACGGTATTTTTGCGCTATCGGTACATATCTACAGCTGCAGGGGGACGCCTGATAAGTGCGAGGGATTGGCCGGTGGACACATGCATTACCGTACAGCTGCACATCTACCATAAGTTTGCTTTTTTACTGATGCGCGTCATATTGCAGGACAATTATGACACCGGCTAGTGCACTAATTATTACTTTTATTGAACTAACGAGGGTAGCGCAATTTGAAAGGCACAGAATGCTCTGTCTATAGCTACATACATGTACAATAACCTCCTAAATGGACATCAAAGGGTGGATAACGCGAAGAAAATAGCAAAAAGCCAAGTACGAGGTAAGCGCCAAAATTTCCCGGTCTGACAAAGATCTAGGCGGGTCAAATTTTTTAACACATTGGTTCAAGTCATATAAGCCTTGGAAAAAACAAAAATGGATTTTATGTCAATTAGTTTTCTTCTAACTGTCATTCGTTCATCACGATGTCAGAAGTCACGAAAATTGAGTATCGAGCTTAAAATGTCTTACTCGCGAAGGTCTTTCTCTTCAAAGCATCAAAGTTCGATTGAATGGGGGGGGGGGGTGTACGGGGACAATTTCCCATCTTATTCTGTGGCAAAAGATTGGTCAAAACGGTTTCGATTGGGGCAAGAATCCTGGGAAGATGTTGCAAGAACAGGAAGGACTGTGGAAGTGGTGACGGACGACAAGATTGCCCTTGTTGAGGAACTCGTATGAGGCGATCGACGCTTGAAGGTGAACGAACTATCAAAAATGTCGGGGCTTTCAGATAACAGCATTCGCCGAATCCTCCACGATCGGTTAGGCATGAATAAAGTTAGTTGGGTCCCCAAACATTTCTCAGCAGTTCAGCGCCAGCGTCGTATTGAATGTGCTTGATCCTTTTTGGAGCTCTGTGGAGAAAATCCTGTAGACGCGTTGAAGACAATTATTGTTACAGGGGATGAAACCATGGTTCTCTACTATGATCCTTTTCAAAAGAGAATCGATTGGGCGTTTTTATTTCAAACTGTTTTCAAACCCATAATTTAAAAAACGTAATAGCTACTATTTTTATCGCATTTGACCCCTGGTCATTCATACAATCACAAAAAATATCAAGTCGTTCAAGATATGTAGATAATGTCTTATATTTAAGCAGTTCACGGTATGTAACAGCATATTATATGACGACAAACATACTTATTACGTTTTATTGGTACACATTTTCTCCATAGTTCCCATTATGAAGTTGTTTAATCATCAAGAAACAGGGGGTTTATTCATTAGATGTTATAGAAATTGTTACTCATTCTCTATTGTAGCTGAAAGTTGAGGGAACGACCCTAGCATCTATATTACGTAACGGATCGGGTTACCTATGACTTCAATTTTTTCATGTATTTTTTTTGCTTCTCAAAGAAGCCAGTACAGTAACTGAGATGAGAAGTTATTGTTCAATATTGTTTGTGTGTTGTGAAAATTGGGTCTATTACATCTGGTGCCTTTTTAAAGGGGGTAAAATGTTTGCTAATGCGTTGCTTTATTTTGAAATTTTCTGTTGATGATTGATGGAGTTCCTCAAAGCTTTTTCTGAGCAGAAATTTTGAACGAAATGTTCGTTTCTGTGTTCAATTATTTATTTTATTATAACGTTTGAAAGGAATCTTCATTGGCGCACATTTTGCTACCAATTGTCTTGATGGCATTGAAATTATTTTTTGCCTTAAAAAAATTTAGAAATCGGTAATAAAATAACGACATTAATTTTTATTTTTTCCTTAAAAATTTGTTTCAGCTCAACAATTTTATAATTTAGTTCAGTATTTTTTCGCTTATCATTCCATTTGAGATTCTTATTGGAAAGTCTTTCGTGGTCTTTGTTTACCAAGAATTACCAAAAGAAGATACGTACCTATTATTCTCAAGTTTCAGTATAATTTTTTCAAGTTACCTCTGAAAAAACATTCAGCAATTGTTATATCAAAACGTAATGCGTAGTTAAAGTATTTAGATCAAAGATTTGATGGAAAGCGCAGCTGCCCGTGTTGGTCATACCGGAGCGCCCAGCTGGATCCGGAATAACAGGGGTAAAACCCCGGAGCAGAGGTTGCGTTCCCTCACCTGACTAAAAGCGCATAGATAACTTTACACCAAATGCGGCAATAAAACACTGTCGACTTCCCGGAGTCATTCATGCGAGCCGTGACTATCAGCTTTGCGATAATTGGTGTTAGTGCTTTATGGGTTTTATTGCTTTGGCGCGCGCCCTAATGGTTATTACATATCCGTAAAAACATAAAATTGCTTTACTTCGAACGCAGAACTGTTCATCCATATGGTGACCATTTAAAACCTTGCGTATGAAATCAACACAAGTATTTTCCTATAGTATATCCCTATATTATACTCATTTGATAGAGAATTTGTTTCTCTTTTCAATGATGCAAAAGTTTAGCACCCTTACTTAAGCAACTTTTTGAGAAAAACAAAAAATACTCTCATTTTTTTTTAATTGTTTAGTATTTATTCCTAACAAAAACATAAGAACTAAATTTTTTTGACGAAATATACAATCAGTGTTCAAACTGTGAACCATTTACAGCTTGGCAATGATAAACTCGGTTTTTAAACCCGTTAATAACATTCCCAACCATTCCAGGTGTAATAGACCTCATCTCTTCTCTAATACGATCTTTTAAATATTCGATATCCTCCGGCCTCTTAGCATAAACTTAATTTTTAAGGTGACCCCATCATTGAAAAGAGAAAAAAGATCTCTATCAAATGAGTATAATATAGGGGTATCTTGTCATTTAAAAAAATTCAATTGTTTTTCATTGCGCTTTTGTTATTCGAAAAAATAGAATTTAAATTTTGTCTTATGTTGGAAAACTAAGTACCAAACAACTTTTATTCAAATCATTTTTCCCATGAGATATATAGCATATTCCGTACCTTTTGAACACACTGTATATTTTTAATCTAAACTGTAAAATTGTTTAGAAAATAGTGTTAATCATTACATGAAAAGTGGTTGTGTAGCTCAAATATTAAGTAACGATTCTATATCTGTTCTCTTTTTATTTTGTCAAATGCTTTTTCGAGATCTATAAAGCTGGTATGCACTTACCTACTGTTTTGTATTTATTTTTTACTTTAAATCTTTATTAAACTTATTATATGTATGTATAAAATTGCATTACGCGAATCGTAAATCAATGAAACATTTAAAAACAATTTTTTTTAAGTTGCCTACAAGCTAAGTCGGTGATTTTTACGTCTTAATATAGTAGAATCATAACTATTGCAAGCCCTTTTGGAAATCATCTTCGAAACTGTGTTCTTTAAAACATTTAACTCAAATCATTATGGATTTTTGTGTTTTTAAATCACAATTACCTGAAATTTAAAGTTAATTAGGTGTCACTAATTATTGTTTTCATTATCGATAAAAATTAAGATGTAGTAATTATGTTGAAATTGTGTGTACCATGCTGTTATAAGTCGCCATCAAACTACATATTTTTTTCCTTTTAAATGTAGCGTATGTATAACTTTAATTTAATTCTATGATTCGGATATTGGCTGGCGTATTTCCAGTTCTTTAATCCAATATTATGTAAATCGCGTTTAAATATCGCGACAGAAATTTATAATAGTTCAAATTTATGCGCGTTTTTTTTTTTGTAGAACTCGTGTCTTCGTTAATTATTTCTGTGGAAACCTTGAAGTGTTATTCACCCACCACCATCTGACATTATTCCAGATATCCGGTGTAATTTTTGGCGCAGGGTTTGTGTCGAGATATTTGATTTTTGGCGTTCCCTAGTTCCGATATGTTAACGGCAGTTGTAGTAAGTGTTCCTAACGGTAGGAGGTTAGTCACCCTGTGTTTCTTAAGGGTAGCAAAACCAGCTTGAACGTCTGCGTCCATCCCCTTGCCAATGAAAACTATCCTGTCCTCTATAAAAGCATAATCATAATCAGTTTCATAAACTTGCATAAAGCGAGTCTGGGTCCCCAGGCAGGAATCTTGAATGCGTCGACCCTTATTTTTTCTTGCTCTCCCTTCGATTGGCCGTCTTACCCTCGCGCAACAAAAGCTCGTAATGCATTTTAAGAACTTTTTGCTCGGTCTGCTTTTCTTGGTCTCTATAGAATCTGCCAAGTACAATGGGGCTATGGGGTGCTTGCGTCGCGTATGTGAGTAACTCACACCTGGCTGGCCCGTGCCAGCGGCTCCTTGCCGTCTAAGATGCTGCGATTCCATAACAATACCGTCTCTGGATTTGCTGGCATTGTGTCGCCGGACTGACTCTGTCTTTGGCTCCCCCACCTCAAGAAGGCACGAGCTACTTGTCAGATTCCCGTATATTTGTGCTTAACTGCTTGACGCCCTTTGCATCTGCCATCGTATCAACAAATTGATTACTCTTGCCATTGTGTTTGCTTCTTGAGTGTGACTCCTTAAATGTCCCTGGCCTGCCTGCATGTCGCTAACGAGTGATAGGTCATGATTTAATGGAAAACGTAGATTGCATAACATCAATAACAAAACTGCATTCAACATTTAGTAAACTAATCTTGGATAAATAATTTTTTCATCAAAGCTCTTGATCATGGCCAGGGAGAGCTGGCCGAAACGTCGAGCATATGAATACATTACGCGGGTAAACTCCGAAGACCAAATTAAAAACGCATTATCGTAGCAACATTCCAATACCCTAGCAACCAATTCGCAGTAGCCTTCCAAAATACTTTCCAAATTAGATTAAAAAGTCACTAGTTCTCTCACTGTGAAACCACAATCATGAATCAAACAACTTTTTCTAAGAAACTCCAAAATATTACATTTAGAAAGCATTTTCATTTAAAAACTCATTGCCTTTACACTTGCAATTTGATGAATAAAACATGGGGTTTATTGGGTGGTAATATGTCAATATCCTTGGCCGATTTTAACATTTTAGAAGCTATTGGTTCATTTTTAGGTACATTTATTGTAGGTAATGCTTTTTTTTTTAAGTAAAAGTTAAATCGAATATTTCAGACACAAATCATACGATTTCATTTATTTTTTCTTATCAAAATGATCGGTTACTTTGCAAAACAACTTAAGTCACATCATTTTTGAAGTAAGCTTCCACTTGTTTTTTTAACAAAACAATTGAATTTTGAAAAAAATATCCCACGCCATACGACTTAAGTTGTTTTCGAACTGACCGATTTAATTTTTTGATCCAGCTGTATCGTCCTTTTTCATTATAATTTAGAAATTTGCATTCGATTGTCCCGTAACGAAATTCACAATACACACAGACTACCAAATTTTCGACCTTAACTGTCTTGTACTTCTAAGTCTAAGAATCCTTATAATAAATCAACAATAAGCCGTCTGCTATCAGACAATACCCGACTTGCAGCTGTCCTTTATCATACACAGTCGACTATGCCGTAATTCTGGATTATAGATATTGAAAAACGCTCACTTTTCGTAATGGCCCACTACATGGTACCTACTTCGAAGGTACGGCCCCTTCTTACGTCGCTTTCGCAAAGGTAACGATTCAAGATTCAATAGAAAAAATTGAAAGTAGTTCACGTATAAATCTATTGTTGCGTTTCGTATGGGGTCTGGAAGATTTATTTTTGTGAAACAGGGAGATTCGATATATATTTTCTTCTTGGAAGATGGTTACGGTCGGCTAACTTGCGGGGCCCTGCCCGTTTTGTCACTTAACGTAAGAATTTTTTCACAATTTTTTAGTCCATATATTTGCATAAATTATTTCGTTCGTTTGAAATTACATGGCATTGTTTATTCGACACCTGCAGTTGTATGTGTCGACTTTCAACGCCAATCGAGCCGATCGAGTGATATGCCGCCCTTGCGGGTAAACGATTTGCATTTTTTTATGTAGTGCAAACTATGATAAAGTAGTATTTCTTTTTAAAAACGGTTACCATAAATTTTCTTGAAACCCCCAGGCAATTAAAATTGACGTTAGGTGTGTTTGTATCTAATATTAGGGTATTTGGATATATCTTTTTCTTAATCAGGTCCTCTAGTACCTTTCGGTACCTACTAGAAAGAAACATATACTGGACAAGTTTCTTATACTCTTGAATTCAGCTTGACGCTGTTCTCATGGAATTTGCAATGCATTGTAAAAAATGCTGCTTCGTTTAGTGTTATGAGATGTAGGGCAGAATTTAGGAAGTCTAGACAATATTTCGTTACACAAGTCGACACGATAAATTACAGATTGTTTAGATTATTCTGATAACAATTTAATTGGGCGCCAATGCAAATACACCCTGGTTCAACACGTATTGCCTATACAGCACCGCCAATAATTATGTAAGGTCATGTTTCTGAAATTGTCGATTGAATCAAAGTATTGGCGAAGACCTTTCTTAATCTTGATGATAAGAACACGATTTAGATCAAGAATAAAAGTGTAATACATTTCATTGGATGTGTTTAAGATGTCTTGTACGATTCATATTCATTTCCGTCGATTTTTTTTTTCAACTATATCCCATTTCACGTTATTTTTCTACTGAATGGAATCATTGATTAACATATTTCGCTTATATCTCGCAAAATTTAAAACCCGCTCTTTTTAGCGCGTATGTTATCGGCACAAACAAAAGCAGTTGTAAAAGTATAATAATTATGTCGTAAGTTGCGGTTAGTATTAAAAATTTGTAATTGGCAAGCGTGTTTCCGTTTTTACAGGGCCAATCGTCGCGTTATGATATTAACCATCGCGAAGAACCTGTTGTTTGGAATTTCGTAATATGTTTAAAATGTTGTTGTAAAGTAATAATTAATTTTATTACTTCCGATTAATGTGTGCGGTCGAATATATGTGTACAGGGTGTTAATGAATGAGGTGGCTTAATTTCAGGAGTTGATTATGCGCGTGAAAATCTTCTTCTGGACCTTTCGGTGTAGAGGTACCTATGCTTTTCTAATTCTGTGTTATGTTTCTCCACTCCTGCCTATCGTTAGCTAATTGTGGCACATCTCTCCAGCTGACTCCTTTTTCTTCTAGTCTCTGCCTCACTTCTTTTTCCTATTTTATTCTTGGTCTTCCTCTATTTCTTTTTCCCTACATCTGCATGTTCCATCCTATTTTCTTAATCCTAAAGCCTATCTACCTATGAAGGTGTAAGACGTTCATTTTTTTCTTTTCTGGCGTTTTTTCTAGAGTTAAGTTCTTTTTGTGTTTTCTTCTTTTCTTTTTATTCTCTTTCGCATGTCCTTTTCATTGCTTGTGTCATTTCCGATGTCCTCTTGTTATCTTTGCTTATTTCTTGTTTTTTTAAAAATTTATTTCTTTCTCGTGCCTCTTTTCATTGCCTGTATCGTTGACCTTTTATTTCTGTTATTCTTTACTAACAGTTTTTTGGAGGTTGATGGTTTTTTGTTGTTTTATTTTCTTTCAAGTTTTCCTGGTCCCTGTCCAATCTTCATTCTTTTCCATCAACTGTGATTTTTTGATATCCTATCTTCGTTGTTCTTCCTTTCTGTCTCTCTTCTTCCACTATTTGTTTTAGCTTCTTTTAATTTTCCAGTTCCTCCTTCGTCATTTCTTTGTTTATATATATTATTTCTTGGAGTTGTTTTAACTTATACTTGTTTTTCATTATCTTTTCCTTTTCAAGTGGTTTGACTAGTTCTAACTTACATGCTTTTGTTCCTATCGGTATGGCGTTTTTAATCTGAACTTTTATTCCTGTTCGTCTTTCAATAAGGTGTTCAAATTCATGTATAAGTTCTGCTTTGTTATCAGTTTTTTATCTCCAAGCCTGTCACAACGATATTATGTTTGGTTCTATCTGTTTCCAGTCTTCTAACTCTATCTTCTACGGATTTCATATTATCTTTTATTATCTTGTTTTCAATTTCCAGCAATTCATTTTTCTGTTTCAGTTCCTCTTGATTTGACCTCTGGTCGTGTTTTATTTCTTTTATATCTCTCATTACTTTTTTGATCATGTTCATAAGCGTATCCGTGTAGAATTGTAACCGTCTTAGTTTTTGTTTGGTCAGGTAAATTATTCGATGATTTGCGCTCTGAGTTCTACGTTTATTTAAGGCTATTTCGCGTGAATCCAGAAACTTCATAGTTTTTTTTTTTTAAATGTAGTTTTGTGTAGACAATTAGTTCCTCAAATTTGGCCACCACATTTCTCAACACCCTGTATAAGCGTGGCGTGGGCACTGAATACCGTCACAAATCAGGTTTGTTGTGCCGTGCGGATGTTGGCCGAAATGCAGGTGGCGAGCAGATTTAATTCGCTAGAAAAAGAAAACATTTTTTCGCGTAAACCAGTTGTGCTTTAATATTTAAATCGGCAGTTGAAACAATCGCCAATCGGATGTTAACTCGATTTCCTTGGCGAGCGCATTTTTCGTGAGCGTGATGTGGGTACGTTGCGTCGTTGTTTCGTGAGAGATATTAATGATGCGTCAGACGAGTAACCCGGCCGTTTTGTGTTATCGGGCGCGTTCTTTCAAGTCAACGAGAACGACATATGTAGACCATCAACAGGCTTTCGAACAAATTAAGAATAATGAAAACTATTAGATTGTACTTATAACGCGAAGGGACAACAGGTTTGAAGGGTAACTTGGGGTCTTGTAAAAAATTACGGACCACCTGCCCTCGGTGGACGATGCACTCCTTGGCATATGTTTCCAGTTTCTTCAACTCCTCGGCTTGTTTATACGGGGAGGAAATGTGAAGGAACTCTAATAATAAGACTAAAATTAATAATACATGCATAGGGGCTGGGGACATCGACATCAGTCCACCTGGTGGTTGAGTACTTGAAACGTTATTGCTTCGCGTATCCATATAATTGTTAAAGATTACCTTAAAAAAAATATCGTTCGTTAAATATCGTTAGTGTTATTTCTGCTTATGGTATTCATGTAATATTAAAAGGCTGTTAAAAGCTACATAGTACATAAGAAATACATATTACATAATTTAAATCACATAACGAACTAAATTAATGGATTTTTTTGTGATACATAATTATGCTATGTTTAGCCCGGCTATAACTAACAAAAATAAATAAAAAATGGATACATTACAATGTTATTAACTGTAGATACCTGCTCTTTGTAGGTATTGCTTCATTTCTGATTGTCCAACTTCTGTCTGTTGTTTTTTTTTCCGGCAGAACTTGAAGGATGGAAAAGTTTGACCAGTTTTAAAACCCTCGTTTATTCTTCAGCAGCAGTCTAAACAAGCAAATAACATTGCTACTGTTGAAGAACTAGTCTTGAAACTGGTCTAGCATTTCTACAAGAGCTTCTTCATAAAAAAGATAAGTAATTTTAAAACAATAAGATTGCTACTGAAGAAGAGGTGAGAGTCTTGAAACTGCTCCAATATTTTCACAGGGGATCCTGCAAGAAAAATAAGCTATTTCTAATTAAACTTATCTATAACTTTATTAAATATTTTAATGAGCTGAATTAAGTCAAAATGTTAAATTTATCCTACTTAAGCCGCTTTCCAAGATACCGTTTAAATAGACTTAAAGCCGCCCCTTGCAAGTCATCCCTCAAGTAATTACTTGTACAAAGAAGTGAAAGTTTGTAAGGTACCAATTATCTTGTTCATTTAACGTCTATTATCAATTTACCGGTTAAACCAACTGTTGCACTTTTATTATTAAACCTTACAGAATGTCTTGTAACCGTAAGCCGATCTGTTGTAAGTGGATTCACCGATCCGAGACTCCACAGCGTAACTCGCGTGTCTCCGTGGCGTGTGCCAAGGAACTTCCGCTTCTTCGCCTTTTTGAAGATATAGAAGGCACTGTGCCACTTCCTGAAATAAAAGATCGTCAGATAGCGAACCAATTGTCTTAACATTATTATGTCACGACATTCTTTGATCGTAAATTAGGATCGTTCTATATCGAGTGGGGAGATAGGCAGGGTTGGTTGGCTTTAAGATTGTTACATCCCCCGGTGCAGACGTCGGTGTTTTGTTTCATAATTTTAGTGTATAAGGAAGTAATTATATTTTATAGGTGTTTGACTGCCCTATTCATTGACCTGATAAAATCTTTAATCTGTTAAGTACGTCTTTTAATTGCTTACTTTTTACTCGAGCAGTATTTTAGTTTATTAAAAGCACTTTCGATTTTCACTCTACAAAAAAAAAAAAACTCCAGCTGACTCCTTTTTCTTCTAGTCTATGCCTCACTTGGTTTTCCCATTTTTTTCTTGATCTTTCTTTACATCTTTTTCCTTTAAAACTTAGTTTTCCATCAGATTTTTGTGTACCTGCTTCCTGGTATGCGTAGAAGATTTTCCAGTCATCTTAATTGGTTTGTCTCCATCTTTTTCTTTATGCCTTTCACTTCTATTTTTGTTTTGTTTTTATTGTTGCTAATCTTATCAATTTTTAAGCTTTATTTAAACAGATAGGAGTCGGGTTTTTGCTTTAAATCTTTTGTTTTTAAAAATATCGATTGACTTAGAGCTTTTTCTTGAAGCAATGTTTTTTAGCCATCCCTAATGCAATTTTGCATCAGACGTTTCGTTTGCTTTTGACCATTATCAGCTTTATTATTTTCATAGTGCTCCTGTGGATGTCTACAGTAAAATATAGCACTGAAAATTCACACAGTAATATAGCAGACTCAAATTCAAAAACTAATCATGAAATCAAAAAATTTTGTTTTGATAATCATCTAGAGTTGACAACTATTGTATTGTTCAAATATTTCGGTGTCGTCTGTACTATTGGGTCAGTGAGTGAAGTTGGGTACGATTCTGGAACCAATTCAGTTCAGTGGGTAAGGTCAAAAAAACCAACTTAATATGCGTCAGGTTGCCATAAAATTTATATCAACATCTGTCTTGTTGTACCGGAGTCGCGTTAAGAGTGACTGTTACGTAGAGAGCAGGTGAATACAACACAAAAATTATATAAAACGATAGGAAGTAACATATGGACTAGCCTTTGTTTTACTAGAAATATTTGATTGGTCACAAGGTGAAGGTTAAGGAAATAGTTGAAAGTGAAAGACCTCGCTAACAAAACTATAATTGATCTAGAACATGACCAAAAATTTGTTTCGACACTTTTGGGGTTGGAAAAAATTGTGCAAAGCGATTATTCGTTGCTTAGTGGACATTATTTCGTTCAAAATTTGGTACTTGTGGCCATAAATTGAAAATAAAATAAGGGTAGCGTTTCCCTGGGGCAAATTTGCCATACAGTGGCGTAGCTCAAATTTAGATGAGGGGGTGTATTTACGAAGGTCACTATATAAATGCTATTGACCTGAAAATTAGGGGTTCTACAAGGTCTTGAAAAGCAGGTGGAATAGATACGCCTTTGAACTACTGTTCTATTGTACCTATAAATATTATAATTTCAAATTTCATCATTAGTCAAGACTTGATTCCGCAAAGCGGTCGGCAATCTCTGATTAATGCCCTTATTTTTTTTTTTGAAATCGGTGGAAATATTTTGCAGTTTTGTAATGAGTGTTTGAAAAATTATTTCCTGTTGGGTGTGTTTGGGTTTTAAAATAAGATGTTGTAGAACTAATTGCCAACCCCTAATTTAGATATGGATCTTTTACTAGGGTATCATGGGTGTATTGACCGGAATATTCTTGGAAATTGTTTTTTTTTCATATTATTACGTAAACGTTAAATAACAGCCTTGGTAAAATTATTGCGTGTGTTTTTTTTGGTTACATTAAGTTTGTACACGAAAGAATTTATTCAATCTACAGAACTGTATTTGCCTCAAAAAGAAGTTTATTGGCTCATTTTTTAAAATAATATACATTCTATTTACTTACTTGTAAAATGTTTGAAGAAAATTTGGATTGTGTTTTAGTACAATACAATATAAATAAGGTAGAATTCTTATACTGCTATGAGCGAGCATCTTGGAAACTTTACAATGATCTTTATACTTTTTTAAAAGATAAAAGACAATGCATTTCTGCTTTTAGTTTGTTTGAAAACGGCCTAAAACAATTTTCGTAGCTCTTTCAAATCTTGAATAAGTTCCAAGAATTATATACAGGGTGCCAATTTTTCTAACCTGTTGTGTGGGTAACTTAGTTAATATTCAAGATACAAAAACGTTTAAATTAGCAAATTTGTGCAGAATTTAAAGGGAAATCTGATGCCATTTTAAAATTTAACCTACGTCATTAACTTTTTGAGATATCTTTAAAAAAACTGAAAAAGGACGATTTTTTCAAAAAATGCAAGTTTGTGTTATAACACGGAAATAAAGAATACTATGAAAATTTTGTTAACGTATTTAAAATCTACGTAAAAACATCTATAAAAGCTAGTTTTTATTTTTGTTCTAGCTCATATGCTTCTAAAAATGTTAAACACATCTTAAGCAATGCATTTCCACCTTTAGTTTGTTTAAAAACGGCCGAAAACATTTTTTTACGTCTCTTCAAATATTTGTTTTGGAATTATTACTCAACTGTAGATAAGTTATACATGAAGTTCATTTTTAAACGAAATTTATTATGCGTTAAATGCTGGAATAACCAACATTGGTACAGAAGTTTTTATTTTACTGTATTTCGAGAAACATTCACCCAATGGGCTTTTTAAAATAGAGGTAGTTTGAGTACGGACGCTTTAAGTTTGTTTTGGATGTTGGCGGGCACCGTCCGGGTGGGTAACCTTTGTTAAAAACAATCTTCTGGCCCTTTAAATCTTGCACATGTTTGATGACGTTGTCTGAGAGTAGTTGTGGTCCATGTGGCAGCTGCAGAGCGTGGTGATTTAAACCCCGTAATCGATGCATCATCTCGCGACCACGCGACGCAAGGTGCGAGCCATAGCGGACGCACTACCTGGACTGTCTGCCACCTGCCCTGCCGCATTAGTAATTACTGTACCTATAATTGCCCTCTGACATGAACTTTCCATTATAATTGATACACTTGCGTATGTTTTTAACCTGCTTGCAAGAATAATTGTGACGCGGAATCTTCTACACGCCGGCCTCGACGTACGAAGAAGTTATTGCAAGGTTTTCAGCGTCGTTTTCACAAGGATTCGACCCTTAAAATACCTAAAAGGTCTCCCGATTCTTCTCCCTGGGCATAACTAATAAATACTACAACTAAAAATGCGTCTTCAACATTTTAAAAACATTTGTTTACTAGAAGAAAAAAAGCATAGTACAGACTGATAGAAACTCAAGTTCCATCATGGGTAACTAGCTTATTATTAGAGCCAGAACATAAGTTTAAATTCGAAAAAGTTGCTAAATTTAATGCCAAATAATAATATCCAAACATATTTCAAATAGCGGCATCAATTAAACTAGAAAGCTCTAATAGGTTTAGTCTACAATTAACATTGCTTAACGTATAGCCTCGGAGACTCCAATAGTCGATCACCCGACGAACCCGCTCTATACAGATTCGCGTTCCGATACAGATATCTCGCTTATTATAAGAGCTAGAGTGTAGGTTTAAATTAGTAAAAGGTGCTAAATTTTAAGCTTAATAATAATATGTAAACAGATTTTTAATATCTGCAACCAGTTTCATGAAAACTGAAAAAACGTGTTTCGCAATTCTGCAAGTTCTTTTATTCAATTTGTTAATTGTTTGAAATAGTTTGTTTGGCCTTACTAACATCGCGGGCCCTTTAAGCACCGTTTCTACATGGTACGCCACTGTTTTTTTTTCAGGTACGATTTCCTGCTCGTATAAATGTTACCTGCGTATTTTTGGCAGTGTCAAAGAGGTTCGCATTATACTCGTTCGTATATACCTGCATTTTTTTCTTTATACGGAATAATAAATACAGTTGTGTGAAGTTACTTAGGCTTCACACGGACTTGTACCCTAAATATAAAGTGTAATTTCAATTTCCTTTGTACATTTTAATCGAAAGAAAAGAAAAAAGTGCAGGTGTCAGGTGCGCTGCAACGGAATAATGTAATTCGTTTTTGTTATTATAATTTCGATCGTTTTTTTGTGGCAAAACACATGATGACTGGTGTATACTAAAGTGCATACAAGTTGAACCACAAAAATTTGTATGAAAATGTTTCAAAATACAAAATACGATAATTCGTTTTGCTTTTATAGGAATAGGGATTTTATTTAGCCCAATTTTTTGATATCAATATTGTAATGATTATTGGTTATTTTTTCACATTTTATGAACATTTTAATAGTTTATAAAGCTAGGAATTTTGTGCTAAAGATATGTTGAATTTTAACCAACATTCCTAAAATTTGAAAACTAAATTAGTTCTTACAAAACATATTTCTAAATCAATTAATTGTTGACATGACTATTTAACAACAAATATAGTCTTTTCTTTTTTGATCGTCTTAGAAATGTATCTATACACTGGGAAATCCCGTATTTTATTGAAAAGAAATGCCGAAAACTCTTAGACATTATCAAAATTAAACGATTATATTTGTTTAAAGTTAATTAATAACTCCGGGGTGCTAAATCCGGAAAAAAATGTTTCTTCTTTAGATTGATTTAAGTCAATTAAAATCCGGGTTTGAAGAATGAACGTTTAATCCGGGAAAAATTGTCTCCCTCTCAAGTTGATTAAAGTTGATTAAGAAACCCGGAGTCTAGAAAAGGGACGCTAAATCCGGAAAAACTGTTCGTCCTTTAAATTTATTTAAGTCAATTAAAATCCGGGTTTAAAGAAGGAACGCTTAATCCGGGAAAAATTGTCTCCCTCTCAAGTTGATTAAACTTTATTAAAAAACCTGGGAGTCTAGAAAAGGGATGCTAAATCCGGATAAACTGTTCGTCCTTTAAATTGATTTAAGTCAATTAAAATCCGGGTTTGAAGAATGAACGCTTAATCCGGGAAAAATTGTCTCCCTCTCAAGTTGATTAAAGTTGATTAAGAAACCCGGAGTCTAGAAAAGGGACGCTAATTCCGAATACAATGTTCGTCCTTTAAATTGATTTAAATCAATTAAAATCCGGGTTTAAAGAAGGAACGGTATCCGTTAAAAATTGTCTCCCTCTCAAGTTGATTAAAGTTTATTAAAAAACCCGGAGTCTAGAAAAGGGACGCTAATTCCGGAAACATTCTCCTCTTTAAATTGATTAAAGTCAATTAAAATCCGGGTTTAAAGAACGTGCGCTTAATCCGGGAAAAAATGTCTCCCTCTCAAATTGATTAAAGTTTATTAAAAAACCCGAAGTCTAGGAAAGGGACGCTAATTCCGGAAAAAATGTTCTTTCTTAAAATATTTAAGTCAATAAAATCCGGGTTTAAAGAAGGAACGCTTAATCCGGGAATAATTGTCTCCCTCTCAAGTTGATTAAAGTTTATTAAAAAACCTGGGAGTCTAGAAAAGGGACGCTAATTGCGGAAAATATGTTTCCTCCAACTGTATTTAAGAAAAAACGGAACCTCTTGGTCAAAATATGGAAATAATGCAATCAATAGCCACATGTCTTCATTGGTAAGCTTTAGAAAAGAAAACCGGTGCGGAATGCTTGGTGAAAAATTTGGGAAAAACTAGTGGTAGAGTACTTTATGTGGAGAGGATGTCTTGCTGTTATGTGGCGTTATACTACAGGCGATTTAACATTGTTTAATCTTATGTATGCAATCTTTTGTGTTAAGCATGCACACAGAAGTATTAGAAATTAGCCGTATTCCGTTACAGGACGGGTTTAACGGGGTGTAACCAACTTCTTTTGTTATCACAACTGAACCGACAAGTCTTGGAAAAAAATGAATGCAAAGAAACCGTCTTCGATTCTCTAACAGGCCGTTTTATTTGTTTCAGAACCCCATTTGATTCAAACAGCACCTTCTCTCATCGCCGCAGCGTGCATCTGTTGTGCCATCAGAGGACTGAAGTCCCCTTACGCAAGCACGGCCGTCCGTGATATATGCAACACCCTGCGCACCGACCCCATTGATCTCGAACTTTTCGTCCAGTTTTTGGACAAAGTCGTCGAACAAGGAATGGTGCATTTATCGGAAAAATCGACCCCAGCTACCAACAGCAAGAACGTGAATGATACGGGATTTGAAAGCCCAAGTTATAGACAACCGGAAACCCCCACCGAAGTGGAAACTGTTTATTTCTAAGATTGTCGACTGATATTTTTGCAACTTAAGTCGCAAATTGTTGCAGAAAACTTTGCTAAAAAAGTGCCACTCACTTCAATTAAAAAAAAATAATTACAACCGAACGAGTGTTTAAAAACAGGATTATTTTATTCCTTATAACTTTTTCAATGCCCAATTTTCTCGATTTTGGACCTTAACTTTTGCCAAAATTACCTAAAATGGAACATTTCGTCCCAATTAAGCAATGGCAAATTGTTTTCAAAGAATTCATACGAATTTCTGTTAAAATTTTCAAATTTAGAACATACTTATTGTTCATGAGTCTAAAAAAGAAACTTTTGGCAATGCTCTGAATAAAATTTTGAGTTTTTGTAGTGGTCCAAAGTTTTGGCTACAGTCAAAGCCAAAACTAGCTAAAATCATGTGGCGATTAAAAAAGTTGCAAAGAAAATAGTAAATTTCGTTTTGTTTGGGCCACAGCTTGTACAATGAAAAACTTCCTACAAAGTTTTTCTTGTGGAAATGATTGGTTTCCCATGTGCCTTAGGCGAGATTTAGCTTCATCCTCTTCCCCTTAAAAAAATTGGACACACTGAACAATTCAAGAAACTAAAAATGTTGACAAAATTCGTTTTCTTTATTGAAATTTTCATTACATGGAAACTTAATGAGTTAAGTTGTTAATGGAATGTAGTATGTTGTTTTGTTCTGGGAATGCCGGCCTGTTTCTGTAAGAGTGCGCCTCGGTACATTGTAAAAAATTCTACAATGGACTTCGCATCCAGTTCATCGTTGCCACAGGCTTTTTATATCAATGTTAAAAACTTTTTTCAAACTGAATTGTTTGCGTTATTTCTACTAGTTTCAATTTTATAAAAGAATTTTAGTCTGCGTAGTTGTTAAATTCTAAGTGTTCATTTATTGTGAAAAGAAAAGTTTCAGGTGTTGAAGCGGGATCCATCGATATATCATTAAAAATGAGAGTTAAATTTGTTTTGTATTCATGTTTTTTGTCGTAGTTCAAATGTACTTGTCCTGTTTCAACACTGGAATTCTAGTAAAATGAAAAATATGATCTCAATTTCCCAGTGGTATTGCCATTAAGTTGTGACCAACTTAGTCCGTATGTGCCTTATTAAGAACCTTAGTATAGCACAATTATATAAACGACATTGCTTGTGATCGTAAAGGCCACATGCAAAGATCTCACTGTCTAGAATGTCGCGGACTGCAAGATATATACAGTGTGTTTGAAAAGTCTAGCAACACTGAAATATTCCAGTTTTAATGAAGATAGATTTCAATCAACACTTTTAAAGTTTTCACTGAGATTTAATTTTTTTTGGCATATACAGGGTGTTCAAAAACGCATCCAAGTTGTAACTGCACAACCAAACTCTTCAGCATGACTAACCCTCTAATATTATTTTAAAATAATTAGTACACTTCAAAAAACCAATAATAAACTGGGTCCAAAATTGGTGTCATTTTTGAACACCCTGTATATGCCAAAAATTTCGTCTTTGTGTATTACAGTGTAGAAGGTTTGGAAAAGGCCTTACAAAAACGGCTTTGTTCAAAATTTAATCTTTAGTAAAACTGAATATATTAAGGACACCCTGTATCTAAGTCTAGCGTAGCCATTATTTTTGAATGTTGTACATAAACATTCTTGCAGTACGTGGACATTATCCGTACGTAATAGTTATTAGTTCTACTTCTGTGATTGTTAATATACATACACCAATTCATAAATTTATCACCGAAATATTTTTCTTTCGTTGTTTTTTAAAATGAACACAAAATTAACTTTGGTTTGGTTTTTAATGTTTGGATTTTTTTTGTATGTTCGTTATCTAGTCTTAGTTTGTATATTTTATTTTGTTTTTAGCTAATTTATAACATGTGGCTTGGAGATGTTTGAATACTATTCTATATTTGCAACATTTTCGAATTGCTTGTAACAGCTGTATTTGTTTAAAAACAGTGTCAGTTGTTTAAAACCAAAGTTATTTTTTATTTAAACTATCTTAGGTTCTGCATTATTTTGTATTTATGTGTTACATTACTTATTTAATCGTATTCAGTATTCTTTGTAAATATGTCATTAATAAATGATGAACATCATTCAGTGTATTTTTTTTATTCTTATGTCATTATAGTTTCACATCTTATCAGTAGTATATTTTATTCAGAAAAGTCGGTTTCTTAAGAAAAAAAGTTTTTTATTCACTTGTAGTTTCATGTTAAATTTTTTAGCCTTATGGCCGGCCCATAAACCTTTGACTCTGTCTGTTTCACTTTTATGGATTATGCCATAAGCAAATTTTGATACATTTGCAGCTAAGGACGTACAAATTTACCACAAAAAAAAGACAGTCAACACATCATGGTGCAATATATATACAGATAAACTGTGGGTGCGAAGAACTAAAAGGGGAAAACTATTTATCGAAACAATAAGTAACCAATGTGATACGGGACGAATTTAACAACAATTAGAAGATCTTTTTAGCAATGTGAAACAGGTTTTTTTTTTTAAAACAATTGAAGGTTCAACCTTTCTTTTTAGTTACCTTTGCTTAAAAGGATTAAAAAGGGGGTCCCAATAGAATTTGATATGGAAAAGGGGAGTGCAAATTCAAAAAGGTTGAGAAAAACACTGATGTTGATTTAAAGGAAAAATCTCAATAACTCAATTGTAATATATGATTACAAAAGAATTGAGATATGTGGTCAAAATATCTTTAAAATTGCATTTAGCATATTAGAGATTTCCTTTTTTAAAAATATTGTCATTATCCATTCATTGTGGTACTAATATTATATAAAAAAGCTTCTTGCATACTTTTTTGGGGATAAAATTCATAGAGCTTATTTTTTTTAAAAATAGTTTTGTTTTGGACTAGTTAAATGTGCTTTTTTCCCCTTTCTAATGAGATATCACTTGTGATATCTATTTTTATAAACAACTCAGAAAATTAAGAAAAACCATACTTTACTGACATCAAAGAAATCACTTGTCAAGCTATCTATGAAAAAACAAATACACAACCAATTAAATGTCAAATGACAGTCACTTGTCTGTAGTGTCATTTATTAAAATTTTATTATAGTGTCGTGTAATCGGTGTAATTCAATATATTCTTACAAGCCAGAACCTCATGCTGGAAATGTTATATGTATATTATTAATAAATTGCTTAAAAGATATGACAAAAACTCCAATATTTTGGTAAAGTTTATTAACAAAAAATTTGCTAAAAATTAATTATTTGGTACAAAAAACTACATACAAAAATAAGTTACTTAATACATGAAATTCCCCTGTCCTTATGTTTAAAATTAAAAAAACAAGTGTGAAATTAATAATTTTTAAGACACTGTTAATATACTGGGTGATTCACTTCTCAAGCCTCACAAATACAAAAATAATTGATCAAGTCACCTTACATTTGAGTTAAACATAACTACCAGCAACATGTTTTTAAAATAAAGCTATAAGCCCTAAAGTAGATCTCAAAAAACATTACTATAGACAAGGACACACAAAATTAATACTAATTAGCTTAATTGTTGACAGATTATACAATATTTTAGCATATAAAATAATTATTTTATGCTTTTTAAAGCTATGAAGTTATAAGAAATGTATATAACAAACCAGTTATATTCACACAATTTTCGCTGGTACAAAATGTTGGTAGTAGCTTCGAGTAAAGTCGATCATTAAATCTTGTTGACATTCTGGGACTTCCCCAATGTGCATACCCGGTGAGCCCCCATAACGAGTGAACGACGGCACGACAGTTTCCGGTGAAAGCACTGTGTTGTCTTCGATTATGCAACAATCTTTAAGGATACACCTCCGGCCCTATAAATACACAATAAGAAAGATTTAATTATGTAAAAGTGAAGAAATATAGTCAAAGGACACATAATTGTTTGTATAAATAAAAGTTATACGTACCACGACTACATTCTTTCCAATATAAACGTACGATCCAACTAACGCTGCATTTACAACAGAACGTTCTCCAACGTATACATGGTCACCCATCGTAAGAGGAAAAAAGGCAACCCTAAATCAACTCTGAATTAGCACAGTTATGGTATAAATCCCTCGAAATACGTACCCCTTGCTGAATTTTTTATAGGGCGGTCGTATGACGGCTTCTTTACTAATTATACAGTATCTTCCAGTGCGCACATTAGCTAAATCACCCCTTATAATCGCATCAGATTGAACAATAACTTTGCCTTGCAGCACAATGTTTTGCGAGCCACATAGAACCGTGTGTCGACTAACTTTATTACCAGAAGCCTGGAAGTTTAAAACAAATAAGAAAATCGTCAATATACTAAAAATTACACTCACAGTTTCTACATATTCGCTTTTGTTGTAATTTATATCTCGCATTTCCATTATGATAGTTGTTATTATACTTCTTAATTTATAAACAACGTTTTTAAAACAGGTTAGGTTGACTTTGACAGTTGTCACGATTTGACTTGGAGCGCCATCTATTTCATTTTAAAGGTGTTAAAAATTTTCAAATTTGGATTTGCTCGCCTTAAATCTTTGAATTTTGAGCTGTTTTAATATAGAAAGTCTTGAAACATGCTTTATTGAAAGCAAGCCTTCACAGCGAACTGATTTAAGGTTTTTAAAACTTATTTTTAACAATATAATAAGAAGTTACACTTTATTAAAATGAAACGAAATTTTTGATACTCCAATATACTCAAAACAATCGCACAAATACCTACAAAGCCTAAAGAAACCAGCAACCAGTCTATTTTAAAAAGTTTTGTTTAGTTTTAACACCGATTATTATTTATTTTGTCCTACTTAACTTTTTAAATTGTTTCTTTAATTTTTGGCACTAATTATTAATAATGCATACTGTAAATATATTATCCACAAGAGAATGAGGTAATAATTATAATAAAAACAGGTATTAATTAGAAATAATTAACTCGTCAATTTATTCTTGATTAGAATCTACATTTTCAGTTTGTAAATTTTTGAAAGTTGGTACAGGGACGTAAGTTACAAGTGTGAATAATTTATGAGCTGAATCTTCGTCGTCGTTTC
The DNA here is from genome assembly GCA_947652605.1 of Elmis aenea. Classification (NCBI taxonomy): domain Eukaryota; kingdom Metazoa; phylum Arthropoda; class Insecta; order Coleoptera; family Elmidae; genus Elmis; species Elmis aenea. The sequence goes on from OX393581.1 coordinate 52,648,441, forward strand.
TTCTCCTCGAAAGGCGGACACGAATGCGGAATGGAACGTTCCTGAAACAATAAAACATGAATCACTTAATGTTCCTTGCACTTTGACTATTTTAAATACCAATTTAAAACTTTTAGATATTACAAGAATGCAAAACTTTAATTTTAACTTTGGAAAATGCTTAACAACTATTGAACAATAAATAAATAGCAAAGGATTTCCAGTTACGTGTTATATAAGACTTAAATAACCAAACATATGACACGTTTCATGACTAGTGACTTGCCTAGCTCAGAAAATGTGAATAACATGTGTTGTGCTTTTGAATGTAACATTAATTCATCAATCAACAGATAAATCACATTAATAATATGTCAAAACTTTCGTTATTTACATAATTAAGTAAGAAATGGTTAACCCCAATCCATCAAAATCCTGACATTAATTTTGAATACAGAAACTGTAAGTTATCAAATGCTGTACTAACCTAATGCCTTTCGACCACAACTGCTTGTTTAAACGAGTGTCAATTCTCACATCGGGGGTACCCATCTGCTTCTCAGCAAATTTCCGTACTTCTTTGATAGCACGGGGTGCCCGTTTCTTGAAACTAACTCCATGAAGCCTTTTGTGCAAATTTACAGTATATTCTCGGGTTACAACCTCGTTGATTGCGGATTTTCCCTTCTTTTCTCCCTTTTGCTTGGCCATCTTGGGCTGAAAATAATAGTAAAAGGTATTACACTTAACCTCGAAAGATGTAAATACAAACAGTAACTTTTTATGAACGTATATGAGTCAAAATAGCTAATTTTTTACATTAAGTGAGTGTAAAACAATGTGGAAATATGATATTTAATATATTTGAAGCTACCATTGATTAGATGTTAATAGATTTTTCATAAAATTAAATTTAACATACCCTTAACACGTTTTTATTGACAGAAAGAGTTTTCTTCTTCTTTGTTGACAACACTATTTATTATCGGTAACAACGTTAGCTATTTAGGGAACTTTTCCAAGATACAGTACACGGTTGTAAACCATGATACTATTTTACAATACCATGTCTTCTTAATTTCCGATAGATGGCCATAGATAAAAGTTTTTGGTAAAATTCTTTTATTAAAGTTTTACATACATTCAGGAGCAAAATGTTCTAACACATAGGCTTGAAGAAATTAGCGTTTTTTTATCTTTTTTTTTTTGTTTCATACATGCTTTTGCAATTATTTGTGGCAATTAATTATTGTATTTAAATAAATCAATATTTTTATATTCTGATTTACGTAAACGTCAATGACTTTTTAAATATTTATATGAAATTTATAAAATACGGTCTTTTTAATTAATGTTTGGTTTTCCTGTTACTTTAAAAATCGAATATTTAAAGTAAATGAGGGTTTTAAGGTTTGCTAAATGCATTAAGTGGGTCAAAACTTATTAACTTTTTAATTAGATTGTTTAGTTAATATTTTGTTAGTAAGTCATAGCAAAACATGAACATTTGGAAATATTTGGTTTTGCTTCTTAAAGTTGTATTTATATAACAAAAAGAGTATATTTCTTCTTAAAGATATCAACAATACTAGCCCAAATTCATATGAGTTCGCTCTTTGCCCCTTTTTTATATTTTTAGTCACAATTTTTAAATTTAGCTTTGTAGCAATAGAACCAATATTTTTACAATCATTTATAAAGTTTTGGCCAGTGTAACAAGTAAAATTTAAAATTTTGAGTTCGCTAAAGACTGATTTATTATATTTTGATTACTGACAACAACGTTTTGAAAATCTGCACACACTTTACCTCAGGCAAATTTGAAAAAAACTATCTATTTTGTATATATCAACTAACCCTTGATTACGTTTAAGCATTTCAAATAAAATCGCGGTATTTAGCAGTGAAAAATTGGAACTAAAAATAGTTTTAATTTAACTTTAAAGATTAGTTTTCGAATTATCAATATTGCAAGTTTTTCGAAGGAAGATTTGTAAAAAAATAAACACAAATTACAAAAAAAGATACATTGTTAAATAAAAGATATGATTTTTACATTAAAGTCCTACATTGAAGCACTTTTCGAAAAATATTTGGAAACAATATGAAAAATGAGAGAGGGTGAAGTGATATGGTTTTTGGCAAGTAAAAAAGAACAGTTTTGGGTAAAATTCGTCCTTAATTACGAAAACTTGAAGTATACATATAGAATATTGCCAAAAAGTACCCTAAAATCGACTTTGAAAAAGCTTAAAAAGCTCAATTTGTTTTGTACCATACACAGTTGCTTTTCGGGTTTGGAACATTTTGAAAATCCGTTATTGCTAAAGTAGTTTAAATAATTTATGTTATCTAATACTTAAATCGTTGGGGTTATAACTGGCCATTGATTTTCAAGTTTCAAGTTCATGAAAATTAACAGCTAATGTATTGTTGGAGCAAGGGATTCAATTTTTTTGCGTGTTATAGCTTCGCACTGCTTCTTCAGTGGAAGATTTTTAACAAAAGACAAATTAAATCAACCTGTTGCTTGATTTAATTTATTAATTGGTGATTTGTCAACGAGATCTTATTTTTTTTTTCTGTTATAGTACAAAATTCTTTGATGGTTTGTTATTTGTTAATTTTTCATTATTTGATTGAATTTTTCAGTTTTGTATGTCAAGATTCTGATTTTTTTTTGTTCTAGGGTAAAATTATGTGTTGTTAATTGTTGATTTCTCAAAGGAATTTTGATTTTTTTTTTGGTGGCCAATAAAATGTGTTTTTTTCGGTTTAACTTGATTGAAATTGGTTATCGCGAAGAAGGAATGGTCGAGATTGTTAAGGCTTGGGTCGGAACCCGGCGTTTCTTCCAATTAGTTCCCATGCAGCGCGAGTACATCAGGATGGTTAATTTTAATGTTGCGTACGGGCATCTGCGAGCACTCGCATGATAGCGCAGCGAACTCCCCACCTTTCGCCGCTTGCATACGCATTGCGTGTCCTTTAAAAGACCTCTAAAAGTTAGGTCATTGAATTTGGACTCTTGTCCTTCGGCAGTCGCGACCGTGTTGCATTCGGCAGAGCAATGGCCCCCATCATCCGAGACAACCGCCATAGTTGAGCTTGTTTACACCAGCCTTCCCGACCGGCGCGCAAATGCGTTACGAATACAACAATTCGGCGCTACGATTAAATTTGTTTACCAAAAATTTATGGTAATGTCGCTGGTTGTTAACGAAATTGTCCGAATATTATTCAAAATGATCGATTACCGTCGAGTTAATTGGGGTAGTAATAGATGCGTGAAAAAAAATACGGACCATACGTAAACTTGCCAACAATAATGTGATGTCGCAAGCAAACGTCAATTTATGGGTACTGTTTAGTAATATACGGGCTACAATAAGGGGAAATAATAAAGAGGGCAATTTTTGAGGGTCATATCCGCTATTTTACACACGTCTGATTAAACTCGCCATTATCGAACTCCAATTTCATTTAAAAATTTGATAGTGGCGGCGATATTTTATTAATCAACAATGTACCCTCACGCAACTGTACATAATTAAGCATTTTTTCATTCGATTAATACACAGTTCGAGTAATCCCGTGTCTTTTGAATTCGACAACAGGCAGATGCGTACGACCAAAGACTTGCCGACCGTTTGTCGTATTGCTACACGGAAAATTCGTAAGATGCAATGTATTTATTGTTGTTCCATTCTTTGTTAAATTAGAAGCGACTTCGTGGCTACCGGAAGAGTCGGATTGTTAGGAAGGGTTATGAATAAAGAGGATGCTATGATTCGACGGGCGGGACAGCGGGGCCAGGGAGTGATGACCATGATTCGAAACCGAGTCTGCCCTAGCCGGCAACTCTTGTCATGGATGGCCGCGTGTAGTTGCTGCTAAATGTTAAAAGAATCTTCATGCGGAACTATTAGTGTTTGGCTTCGTCTGCCACGGTCGCTATTCACTTTCTTCAGAGCAGAATCGTTAATTAGTAGTTTGGTAATGACGGAACATACCCATGATCATAAACGTTTACTTTGAGTGCGATTTTAGTATCACTAATCGCTAAATCTTCTTAAACTGTTCAAAAACGAAGAGAAAATGCAATGTTCCTTACCTATGCTAACTTTTTCAGGGCGTACATTAAGGCCCGATTGCACATAGCAACAGTTAGTGTTAACATAGAAGTTAATCTCTGAAACCAGGCAAAATCAGTACCAATAGTTCTCGGGTTTTGCGAAGTTTTAGGGTTGCTTTGTGGAATCGGGCCTAAACATTTGCAGAAAGATTCTAGAAGGTTTATGGTTCAACTATTCAAAATTTAAGAGATGGTTAAATAGAGAAAATGCTAAATTCTTGTGAGTGAAAAGATTCGTTGCTTAACGAAAATTGTTGAGTACGTAAGGCTTACAAAATCCAAAAAACCATCAATGATTCTGGCGTTGTTGAGCTAAGGCATCCTCCTCTAGGTCCTGATCTAGCTCCCTGTGGCTTTTTTTATCCACAAATCTCAAAAGAAAATCTTAGAGGGAGGTGGTTTGAATCCGATGAAGAAGTTTAAGTCTCTGTGAAGGAATATTTTACAAGCCTATCAAGAGATATAGATGCGAATTTGTTACAGCAATATCCGTTTTTCGCAGCCTACTTTCCATTACTTGCGGCCCATCCAGCCATCTGTTGTGAGGCTCTTAGTTTCCATTGCTTCTTCCACCTCGTTTTTCCATGTTCTTCTTGGTCTTCCTTTCCTTTTGCGATTTGTGGATGTCACTTTGGTATTTTTCTTGGCCATCGTGTTCATCTATTCTCTGGACATGTCCTTACCATTTTAATCTTCTGGCTCAATGGTCTCTCGTTATCTTGTGCAGTTCTGCTACATATTTCTTGTTCTTTGCGTTCGTCATCTGATAGTTTCACACCCAAGTACCTAGTACTTGAGCTTTTAATTTCTTTGTCCATTAGCTGTCTGTAAGTATTGTCGTGTCTCTCCAACTACCAGATATTCAGTTTTAACTGTCAGCCCCCTCTTATTATATTCTTCATTAGGCTTGTGCAGCATGTATTGTATATCTATCTCATCTTCCACCAAGATAACTTGGTCATCAGCTATGTATCTTTTCTTCTCCGATGGATACACCTACGGGCTTGCATCTTTTCTTCCAATTTTCTGGGGCTCCTTCTGGATAGATTTTAAACAATGTAGGTGCGAAACAGCAGCCCTGCCCCAATCGTTTCGTGCGATACTTTTTATCATATTTTTACTGAACTGGTCATGTTTTCATACAGATTCCGTACATCGTTTGTATATATTGGTGGATTATCCTTGTTGTTTAACACCTGCCAGAGTTTAATTAGTGGGACACTGCCCGAGGCATTTTGACAATCTATGAGCACCAAGTGCGTCCCTAGCTTTCGTGCAATTCGTTCTTCTATTACTTGTTTTAGACAGAATGGTTGTCCATGCGCGAGCGACCAGCTCTGAATCCATTTTCTGCTCATTTTTCAACAGAAAAGTAACTGTTCACCCTGTAAAAAGTAAATGAGCCTACTGTAAGCATTTCGAAACGAAATGTTCCGTATAGTTCAGTGATTTCATACACTAAATGCAAATAATATTAATAAAACCAAACACAATTAAGAATAAATTCTGCATTGTTTTCAAATTACGTCCTGTTGTCTGTGTGTGCCACGACTGCTTATGCTAAATCATTGAATCCACAACATTCTGCTGGTATTTTATAACAATTTAGTACTTCGTTTCCTTCGTATTTGACCTTTCCCATGCATAAAACCTCATTTAACATATGTTTAATGCGGCTGGATATCAAAATTATGCAGGTAATTAATTTTCAACTCTGACCCGTCGCCGCATGAATGTTATAACTTATTTTCTGCATTTATTGCTTTATTATAAGCAAGAATTTTAATAACCAAAGATATTGATAGATGTTATTTGGACTCGCCATCAGGTAACAAAAAAAGTTCGTGCGGTTTTTGATGGTAAAATATAAACATTTATTAGAAACCAGTAATACACTATCGAATTAAAGTTTTATTCGTTGCCATTTTAAATTATTTTTAAATATGATTTAAACAATTATTGCCAAATTTAAATGTATCGAATGAAAAAGTGATTAATACTTAAGTAGATGGCACTATACAAACAAGTGCTATCGATAAAAACAACTTAAAAAAACATTCATGGCAATCTGAATTAAAAAAAACAGCACGAACTTTTTTGGTTTCCTGATAAAATATTTTTTGATCACGGAATTAGCGAGCGGAATTAATTAATTTGACTAGTTGCGAGTGGTAACCTGATTTGATAAATTTGTGAGATTAGCCATTCGATTTCCCTCTAAGGAATTTGCTGGTTTGAAAGTAAATATGAAAGCTTCCTAGTTGTGTGAATAAAATTCAAATAACTATCTGCTAAACAGATTTAAGCTATTGCACACTTCCAAGTCTATAATATCATATTTTTGTCCCCATTAAATGGTAATCTATTTTTCTATTTAAAAAAAAACATCTTCAGCTTACTCTAAACAAAAATTGTTGATGCAGTTAATAAATCAGTTTTTCTTTTCGTTTTTGTGTTGATTCAAAAACGCTCCCGCTATTTACGTGCCTTATCTAAGTCCAGACAATCACTTTTAGCAATTTTGAACAAAACACTGACGTAATTGGCATTAGTTTATGTCTGCAGTAGATAATTGGCAGAGCCCAAATCTACCCCCTATAGATAAGGGCGCCTTTCAGCGTGACCTCAATTTAAAACGCTCCGAAATCTGTCTGGTGTCCCCCATCGCAAAAGATTGTCGACAAAAGATCACTGAGGGTATCAAATGGGCACTAATGGCATCTCTAACGAGACGTATGTGTTTTTTAGTATTTAATAAGTGATAACTGGAGCTGCGGGTGCGGGACGGGGGCTAATAAGGGCCCACAGTCTGCGGGATGTATTGCTATGCGCTTTTATATGGACGGAGGTTTGTTATCGCCAGATAAATTGAATTATTTTTAATGCATTTATGACCAGTCTTTAATTAGATTATTTTGTGAGAAGAATTTTATTGACGCATGCTTGCAGTTTTGCGCAACTGCTTGTTGGTATCTGGAAGTATAAACAATAAACAACCAAGCCTACTAGATTAATTATTGCAAACTAAAATGATACAAAAACGTATCAGTTATTATTATTTTAAGGTAATAAAATAGTTATAATTATACTGTATCTAAATAAAAAAATCATGACTTTTTGAGCATATTAAATTAATTTCTTTGATACTGCAAGACAATATTGATACAAACATTTTGGCATTTATAGAATAAGAATGTACAGGGTGATTCAGTTAGGTATAGCTCTTCGAGCACATATTTACAAGAAAATCCGATTAAGAAAAACAAGGAAATTGTTTTTATTTCAATTTATTGTCCTTTAAATGGCACCTCCTATTAAAATTAATTTTTAAACACAGTTTTTTTAAATTAAAAATTAAGTATCGGCATGTTTTCCTCTTTTTTTTTTTGTTTGCACCGAAATTATTTGGATTACTTTTTAAATATAAGCAAAACTTCGGATTTGTTAATGCCTTAGATTATCTTATGCAATAATAGTTACTGTACCTTTGCTTTCTTTAAGAAACTGCACATATTAATATGATTTTCAAATTAGGAATAGACCAAAGTTGTTTGATGAACAACACGATGTTAGCAAAAATAATCAATTTTTTGTAAAACGGTTTTCCCTACATGAAGTACATTTTTAATTAGGTTCATACCAAGTTACTACTCAAATTTTCTTTTAAAAACAATCCTGATTAGCTTTTAAAGAATTAAAAAACCATATTGTTAGCTTTAAAACAATATTTTAAGTCGCCTGTTTTTGAAAATGAAAGAGTTATAGACGACTTGGGGCTTTTGTAACAATAAAAACGCGTATTTTGTCCAATTCTGCTAATGGAAATTTTAATGTAAATCCTTCAAAATGACAAATTTCGTGTATTGCTCTCTTGTCGAAATTTCTAAATGGTGAAGCTTAGGTTGTTAATGATCAGAAACACTTTATTAATCCCACAAAGTATATTTGGTTGACGTTTGGTGCGAAAAGCAATTTTGTGGCAATTTTCAAAATGTCAAGTGTTGCAAACCTTATAAAAATCGACGCTTTGACGTTTAAGCTCCGATTTTTGGATTGGCTCATTGTGCAAGGAAGCTGTCAAGGTCAGTTTGCGGCGAGATCTTTGCACGTGTGCCGAATATTATCGTAACCCTTTGGAGCAAGTTTTTTGTTTTACAATACGATGATTAGCCGGTGTAATGGCGGACCGTGCGGTATTAGATTATTAGGATTCGCAGTGAAAATACGAAATATCGCGTTAAAACAATTAACATTTCGGAAAACGGGGATATAGTGAGTGGTACGTACAATCAGTATTGTGGAAAGGATACATTTAAATGAAAATGTGGTAAGTTTTTCCTATTATTAAAGCAATTTGGTGACCTGGTTACTTTCTTCAATGTGCTTTTATGGGCTTTATTCAGCGTAAAACATTCGTTTCGCATTGCTGTTCATTTTGTAATAACTGTATTAGGATAAATAAATATCTACATGTACGCAGATAAATAAAAATCTGTTCTTTCTAGTGCTTCACATAGTAAATTTTAAAGAGATGATTTAGATTTTCATTGATATTATTAAAAAATATTTCGTATTTGACAATAATGGTGGTAATAACGCACAAAAATTAGTAATGTTAATAATTAGCGCCATTCATTTAAGTTATATTTTACCTTAAAATGGCCATTTTGTATAAAATTCTTTGTAAAACCCAAAAATTATATATTATCCTTAAAACAGCGAATGTATACCAAGTGACGTCATGTGATGGCAGCATGACTTAGATTCATTTGAATAAGGAATTGGTTTTTTGCTTAGGTACTTCTTCCTAATTTTTGTGTTCTAGTATGGAGTTTATTTAATATAATTTGCGTTTTTAACTTTGATGCGCCTAAAAGTCGAGGATTTTTTGATTTTGGGTAATCGCCTATTATATTTGCTACTAAAATATTTTCTCAGTAGTTTTAAAAATCTTACTGTGGGGAGGCGTGGTGGTATTAAGATTTTTGAAAAGTGAAAATTGTACAAAAATATGAATTTTTGTATCGCATAATCGTTATTTTATTTATTAATTTCGTAATTATGAACAGTAACGACTATTTTTAAAATTGTGCTTAATTTATATTTTAAAATTCTCGGATGTGTGCCATGCATTTAAAATTGTTATTAATTTTACGGTCAGTAATTTGCGATAGAGCTATAAAAGGAATTATGACCCATGCATTAAAATTTATATTACCTGTTAATGTTATGTGGTTTGAATTGCAACATGTCTGTAGTAGATACTATAATTTATGATTTCGTTGCATTTGAAACATATTAAAAAGTTGGTATTCGCTTATTGTTAAGAGATAAACCTTAGGTTTAAATGTTGAAACTTCGCAAAATGTTATGCTATTTTTTTAATCATGAGTCCTTCTACTATTAGGTGTAGGACTGTTGAGTTGTGTTGTGCTAACTTTTTTCATGTTTTTTTTGTCATGTGCTAGCTTTTTTATGTCTTTGCATTTGATGTTTCTATCCATTGCTGCTTTTTTAACTTCGTCTTGCCAGGTTTTATTCGGTTTACCTTTATTGTTTTTCCCCTGTGATCTTGCTTCATAAGCTTTTCTGGTTAACCTTTCCTCTTTAATCCTATAAATGTGACCCAACCTTCCCAGCTGTCTTTCTTGTATTTTTGTTTCAACTGATTTTATCTTTAATTGTTCTCTATATGTTTTATTTCTGATTCTATCTTCTTTGGTTTTTCCATACCATAAGCAAATATATTTTTGAAAAGCGCAAACAGTAAGCTTTCGATTTATGTCAAAGCCAACTATGGTTGCCATTTAAAATAAGAAAAGTGTAATATATCAATATTTATATGAGTTAAACAAATTTAATATCGCTATCTTATTAAGGACAAAAAACCATGCCAAAATGTCTTTTTTTTCTATGTTTTTGTTTAAGCGAGATATTTAACATTGTTAAAAATTGCCAAAAATCGGTTTTTGGCTTTATTTCTAAAACTAAAAAAGATATCAAAAATCTGTTTACGACAACGAACTCCTCTCGAAAAAGAAATCGAGACTACGTACTTGGTTTTTTCTATCTCTGATAATAACCGAGATACCCTCCCTGTATGGGCATCGAAAATAGACCACCCTGTACTGCGTTAGGTATGTAAAAATCTTAAAAGGTTCCTTATTGATTTTAAAACAATAAAAGTGTTCCATGGGTAAAATAAATTGAGAAACACTGCTCTTTTTCTTATAATAAGCGAGATCCCATGCTAGTAATCGAATTTCAATCGTCCTGTAAAAATTTCCATGTATTGGTGTCTTCTTTAATTCTAAACAAAACCTGTATTTTTGTGTTGGTTCAACAACACGTAACACCACCGTGTACTATATCACTTTCAATTACCAATGAAGAGAAAATTTAATTTATTGTATACAATTAGCCTTGGAGTGTAACTGAAAATTCATTTATCTTCTGTTTAAAATTAGATATAAAAATAAACCGTAGTTTTCTACCGTTCTGTATACATTAAGTACAATTCTTAAAATAAGCAATTCTATTTTGAAATCGAAAAATTTCTGCGTAAGGCGTAACCAACCAGTTTCTAGACGCGGCTGCGTTTTTAGGCGAACATGTTCGTGATTTCAACATGTTTTGGTAATTTCGACGTTCATTTATACTTTCACTTTTGCTAATATAAATGCTTTCTATTTTTGGCATGCGAAATATATTATTAAGTTAATTTAAAAAGTTTGTAATTACTGTAATGAACGCGTGTCGAGTGTGAGGTCACGGTAATTATTTTTGTAATATAAATTTTCGTACGACCTCAAGATAATCGACAAGATAAGTTTATGAATGAACACAGCTTGCTAGTAACATTCGAAATTAATAATATCATGCGAATTAAATGCCTAAAAAACATTTTTGCTGTATATTCACGTGGACTCATTCTTGTAATTAATTTTCTAATTTGTTAAAAATAAAAATTGTTAAATATAGATGAAATTTATAAAACAACTTTGATTAATTATTGACCATTAGAATAAATGATGGACTACAGTGTTGCGCAAAAGTATGGAAACAGATAAATATCTAGAATGCTATTAAAGATATTACAATCAAATTTGGCATCTGTCCGTTATTGTATGTTCCGGAATTGATGAAAATATTGAGATTGCAATACGACTTCCGGTTCAACCGGAAACGGACTCAAACTTTGAATTTTTAAATAGAACACCTTGTATATTTTTATATTTTTGGATTCCTCTCTAAATTTACCTTCAAAATTGTTGGGTTATATGGGTCTAGAGTTAAACGTTTTCGTGAAAATTACATTTTTATGAATATTTTGAGCGATACAGCAATGTTCAACATTTAAAAACTTTAAAAAGGCAGTAAGAATTTGTTTGAAATTTTGATTGACAATAAATTAATTAACACTTTACACTAGCTACATTTAAACAATATTATACAGGGCGTTTTTTGAGCTTGATCAAACTTGTGAAACTTTAAACATCGATAACTCATTTTTCTTGTATACAACACCCTATATTTTTTACACAGTCTTATAGAAAATGTATTTGTCTAAAACATTCAGCCTGTTTTATACCTAAAATTGATATTTTTCGCGGTTTTATTGTAAATTATTAGGACAACGTTATATTTTCAAGTAGGCTTTGGAGATAGACAGCGGAAAATTAGGAATAAAGTTATAATTTCATCTTGTCCCTACGAATTTTGACATTTTTTTTATAATGAAGAGGGAATTTTACTATTCCTACGAAGAAAGTAAAATTGCAACCTGTCCAGATCAATAAAATCCTCCGCAGAGCAGGTTTGCAAACTCGCAAAACTTTTTTGGATATCCTACTCTTACTGCAAAAATGCAAAATGTCTGTATATTTTAATTACAATCATTTCTTAATCAAAAAGCAGTTGATCAATACCCTAAACGACAATTTTGTTTGTAATTTGATTACATGAAAAAACTTAATATTTTTTTCTATCGTATGAACAAAGATAACATCCTAATCATCAATTTTAATCACAAGGTACAAGTTATAAGGAAAGCAACAACTCCTCTCCAGGTGTCATGTTCTGGTTATGAGCCTGTTCAAGCGATTTCTTGACATCCATAATATTTTGACGTGTAAGTGTAGAATATTAAAATGATTCTTCCTAATTAACATCAATCTCTTATACCTTACACAAGCGCATTCTTATATTTTGAGACTCTAAACGCTGTAAGATTTCAGGGCCACTAATTTTAACAATATTATGCTTATAAAATGGATTTTTGAACTTCTTTATAAGTGTAAAATTTTTAACATCAAGTGTTAATTTTTGACCTAAAAATATAAAACCTTAACCATACAGTATTATTAATTTTTAAGTTACTTTTAATAATGAATTTGTCACCGTCAATAAGTATTGGATTCATAAAATGTTATATTTTTAGGTTTTCAATTCGTTTTATTGTTTTTAAAGCCTGTCTTTTGGATAGGTATAAATATGTTGCTGCAAAATACTTGGGTTTTACGGGTGTGTTTTGCTCCTAGCATTTATTGGTGGTAGATCCGAAAAAAACTTCTAAGAGCTACCATTTTGGGCTTTTAAGTTTGTTTTCATTGAAAAAAAGCTTTAAATAAGCTTTAAGTCACCCCTTGTTCATTTGGTCAGTAATAGAAGGTCAGGTTAAAGGTTGATTATGAAAATGGAGCACTCATATTTCATTATACAGCATTTTGGTATTTTTTACATAGCATTTTGGATTTTTTTTTAATACAGGGTGCCCATTTTTCTAACATGTTGTATGGGTAACTCCGTTAATATTAAAGATACAGTAACGTTTAAATTAGCAAATTTGTGCAGAATTTAAAGGGAAAATTTATGCCATTTTCCAATTTGACCTACGTCATCAACTTTTTGAAATATTTTGAAAAAAACTGAAAAAGGTAGTTTTTTTCAAACTTGACTAATTCCGTAAGCATATGAGCTGGAACAAAAATAAAAATTGGCTCTTATAGAAATTTTTACGTAGATTTTAAATATGTTAAAAACATATTCATAGCACTCTCGATTTCCGAGTTATAAGTTATAACACAAACTTGCATTTTTTAAATGGGTCATAGTTGGCTGTTTTTGTTATAACTCGGAAATCGAGAGTGCTATGAAAATTTCGTTAACATATTTAAAATCTACGTAAAAAAATCTACCAAAGCCAATTTTTATTTTTGTTCTAGCTCATATGCTTACGGAATTATTCAAGTTTGAAAAAATCGACCTTTTTTCGTTTTTCAAAATATTTTATAAAGTTGATGACATAGGTCAAATTTGAAAGTGGCATCAGATTTTCCCTTAAATTCTGCACAAATTTGCTATTTAAACGTTTCTCTATCTTTAATATTAACGGAGTTATCCATACAACAGGTTAGAAAAATGGGCACCCTGTATAGCCTCTTGGGATTTGTTATAGACATTTTGGCTTATTTTTATGAAGCATTGAATTCCTATTCCAAATAATAAATTTTCATTTAAAAATGCTTTAGTGTAGTGTATAGTGTAAGTTTTAGCAGTTGTATTTAAAGCAGAAAAATAATTTTACATTGTTTAAAATATATTTTATAGTATTTGCTGTTTCATGAATGTTTTCTCTCATTTTTAATAAATAATTAGCGTCCAAGTAAGCCGCGCCTAATCTGTAGCTAAATTAGCGTTATAATTAAAAGTGGAAAGTTTTGTGTTTTGAAATTATGTAAACTATTTAAAGTAAAGCAGTGCCTGTGAGTTAAAAGTCCGTTTATATAATTCCCTATTTTTAGACGCGAACTTCGCGAAGTTCAATGTACCACAACATTTTGCTATTTTAAAACTTCCGGCGTTTTCCACGTGGTCCTCACGCCCGTGCACTTTGCGCGTTTCCCTTTAAAGTTTTTTCTTGTCAAATTTATTCGCCATTCGGCTTATTTACAACGCGCCAGGCGTTTCTAATTGATTTTTAGCTCACTTAGTGAGCGTCCATGTCCCACATTTTAGTATCTCCAGTACATATTTTGTTGTACTGCTCAGGATAGAGAGAGTAAATGAATAAAAACTAAAAATACTAAAACTAGGAGTGGGTTAGGCTAACTTGACTTTGGTTTAGTGAGGCCAATAACCTTGTGTCGACTCTGTGTATCATGAGACGTGCATGCTTGATTTCGTAGTCGCGTATATTTAAATTTTTTGTATTCTGGATGCACCCAAAGCGGAAGATGTTTTTGTATATAGATATCAAGAAATTTCCAATTATATTGTTGCGCAACTGCAACTTGGTGGGTCGAATTTTAAAGGAATAATGGTAGGGTGGAGTTTCATTCAGTTATTTTAATTTTTCGGCCCGAAGCAGTTTTTATGTTTCAATGGAGAGGAAATAATGTATTCGCTGGCAACTTCACGCAACGAAGTTAGTTGAGAACGTTTTTAAAAATACGGGCAATGCAAGGACAGTTGCATATGCCGTAGAAGCATTTGAATGCAGTCACTGCACTACACAAAAAATGTTATGCAACAGTATTTTTAAGGTGTTGTTCAGGATTTACGACGGTCAACCTGTATTTATTTAGAATAAAACATGTTTTTAAGATGTATTTTTGAACATGTTCAAAGAAATTCCTTTCAGCAGTAATACACTTCGCCGCCCTTACTTTTCTATTTCTTTGAAGCTTCTAACCAACGGCAATATCAATATTCTCAGATAAGAATTTTATACCAGGCAAATTTCTTTAAAGTCCAAAACATAATCAAAATTTCCAAGTCAGCTGGGTACTGGAGATGCTCTATTACTTTCATCTTTTTTTTACCCAAGAACTGGTGAGTTGGAGGAACGGCCGGGCCCTAGGGTAGTTGGCGCCCTTCTGCGAAGTATTCTTATAGCGCCCCCCCTTTATTTTTTTTAAAGAGAATAGTGGCTAATTTTCAGGTACTAAAAATAATAAAAATATAATATTGTTATTAATAATTTCATTCAATATAAATCTTTATAGAGTACCTAGTATAAAATGTAATGTAATTAATTACATAAAACACTACATAAGTCGATACTAAGTAGTATACATAAAACAAAACGGATTTACTTGTATTATAAATTCTTAACAAAATTAAATTTATAAGCAAACATTAATATTAAAATTTTACTTTTCTGGCTTTTATGCTAGCAAATTCATCAATAACTTCTTGATTACTTAGCATGGTAGCAACATCATGTTCTATTGCAATTATTAATAAACCTGCTAACCGATCCTGAGACATGGACGACTTTAAGTAATTTTTTATTATCTTTAATCTCGAGAAAGATCTTTCGGCAGAAGCTACTGTTATGGGCAAAGTTAAAAAAACTTCGTAGAATACTGGTTGCATATCCAAATACACACTTGTTGGCATAAATAAAATTTAATAGGTCAATTGTACCTATCTAAATAAGTATTAAGATCTACAAAGTCACCTAAAACCTTTAATTCATCAAATAATTCTAATGAACTTATATAAAATTTTTATTATTTAAGGATAACTTTGCGGTACAAAGACTACTATTAAATTATTAAGATACATTCTAAAACACTGCAATAAAATAACGTTTTTTCTATCTTAATTCTGTACGGGTTTTCGTAGCTCATATTAACCAAATGCTTTTAAGTAAAAATAACAATAAAATATCGATTGTTACAGTTAATAGTCGAATGCGGCTTTATCTCTGTCGCTCTAATTCACATAATGGGTTTGGACACGACGTCAATTCGCGACAATTGTAGGAAATAAAAATAAGTAACTCACATATCATTGGAACCAT
This sequence comes from Elmis aenea, assembly GCA_947652605.1. NCBI lineage: Eukaryota > Metazoa > Arthropoda > Insecta > Coleoptera > Elmidae > Elmis > Elmis aenea. The sequence goes on from OX393581.1 coordinate 52,664,364, forward strand.
CGATCGTTAATGGCTTTACCGATAAAAAGCATTTTTACCCACATTTTGCCCTCAGTTTAATTGGGATCGACTTGATTAGTTGTGACACGAAATTGTAACGAAGGTAAAACCGCCACCCTTCACTTTTGTTTTAAATTATCTACGTCTGAGCTGAAGATCTAATTTTAGGAGGTAAAAAATGCGAACCCTTTTTTACTGCGCGTCGAGCCTGAGAACCGCAATTTATTTTTTCGACCTTCGGGTACCGTTAGACACTACATGCAATTTTGGAGATATTGGGGCAATCGCACCCTCATCTAACCACAAAATCCTTCTGCTACTTACCGCCAGTTCTTACCGTTTCTCGATTATACTCGCTTTAAAGCCTAAAAAAATTTAGTTAGCAGCATTTTTATAATACAAGTTGTAATAAAATAACCCTAAAATAGAAAAAGAGTTGCACTTTTCTTAGGTTTTATTGTTCATTTTATAGTTTTTACCCTTTACTGGGATATTTTATTAGCGAAGTTAAAGGGTTTATTTTATAGTGCAGTAAAATTATTTAGGAACATTTGGCATTCCGTAAAATAAATACAAATACATTTTTCTTGAAGATCGCCGGTTTCTAAACAGTCCAATAAACAAAATTTCAATGATTTTCAGCTTTAATTTGATCACTATAAAAGTTGAAAACATTTATTTAAACGGAAGAATTTGTTGGCAAGACTCATCTTTTGTTTGCTAGGCTAGTATAAAACTTTTAATTTGAATTGATCTTATTACGAATGTCATAGTTAAAGCCCTAGAAGAAAATAAAGTTTGTGCTACTGTTTTTTAAACGTAGAGCAGGCTTTCGACAAAATGTGGCATGATGGTTTAAATTATAAACTAAGATCGCTTCTCCCAAAACAATACTCCAAATTCTGCAGTCCTGCATCTCAGAGAGACACTTCAGAATAAAGCAAGAAGAATCTTATTCAGAACTTAAAGAAATTAAAGCAGGAGTTCCACAAGGAAGCGTACTAGGTCCGGTCCTATACCTATTGTATAATTGTGATATTCCAAAGTTAGAAAACAATACTATAGCGACCTTTGTTGACGACACGGCTATTTTAGCAGTAGGAAGAATCAATATAGAATCATCAGAGAAATTACTAGCAGCTGCCAATCAGATCAACAACTGGACAAAAACATAGCGTATAAAGTACATATCAATTTTACCAACAAGAGAATTGAACATGTACAATCAACTTGAATAATAAACAAATTCCATACTCCAATACAGTAAAATACTTAGGTATTACACTGGACGCTAAGCTACGCTGGAAGGCTCAAGTCAAAAAAAGGGAAGAAATAGGTATCAAATATAAAAAAAAATGTACTGGTTAATCGGGAGGAATTCGTTTTATTTCTGACTTATATTGCGAAATATTTGAGTAGTAAGTTTTTGTTATTTTATTTCCCTGCAGTAGTTTTATTACTAAAGCGGAGTTCGAACAAAATCACATATTGCAAAAATTGGGTCACATTTCACCATTAGATAAAGCCAAATTACAACTCGAGTGTTTTTCACCAATGTTTGTGGTACGATAAGCGAACAAAGTTTTTCGTGATTCATCCCATACTTTCAAAAATTATCATTCGGAAAGAAAGCGCCCATAAATTTTCATTCAAAGTTGCGATAAGACTAGAAAGTATGGAAATGGCACAGTTTTGGTTCTTTATTTAAGTGTTTCGTTTGTAAATTAGGCGGGACAATAGCGAACGGCGTCTCACAGTGTTTGTACAGTTTATAACAAAGAAGTCGACACGATTTAAGTCAACAAACATCGTGTTTGATATTCGAGTAAAGAATGTTGTGATAAAGCCTGTTTGATTTTAGCAATTACTTTGATATTAATATAAAAATATAACATTATCTGTCAACAGCGTTAGAGCTAATATTTGTTTGTGTTTTTTCTTCCGCTATGCGCCTGGTGCGATTAAAGATTTTATCACAAGCCGAATTTAATGAGAATTAAAAAAACCAGAAGACCGTGAAAATCAAAAAACTTTTTATTTGTAGACAACATACAGTTTATATTTTAAAATGTCCACATGCTTTGATCTATTGGGAATTCGTTAGTAAATGATATTGCGTAATTATTAGTAGGTAATGAAAATTGTTCAAGTCTATTTTCTGTAGTCTAAATAAACACTTGGTAAGCTAAGGACCAAAACTATGCCATTCTGCAATTAAATTCTCCATTTAATACGAAAATCTATGAGTGTATAAAAAAAACCTATAAGCATAAAGTAATTTAACAAAAAATAAATACATACTGAGTTTAAACAATAGTATTTTGTTTCCTGTTTTTATTTATCAACAAAATCGGACTTAAACAGCGTAATTCAAGTGAAAATTATAATGAAATAATTAAAATGTACTTAATGATATTAACAGGTCAATAATTATAAAAATGGTGCAAGTTTATTTATTTAAAAAAAGTAATGATTTGTTTAATAAACTAATATTTATATTTAAATTGATGGAAATGTGGGCAAATTTATTATATTTAAAGCGACTGAAATTTATATCTACCCTTAAACATCTCCAACAAAAAACAATGGACGCACTTTCATAACGAAGGGTCCAAATACCGCTTTTTTGCATTTTTCCCAGAAAATAAGCTATTTTGGTTAGTTTTTCAATGTCAATGTATTTCCCATGTAATCATGCCCAATTTTGCTTATTTAACCAACATTCTAACTCTTAAAATAACGATGTAATGCTGTAGAGTGTAGATTATAATTACCCAGTATGTCGTGAAAGTTTCAGAGGAAAATGCTGAAGTTGTGACACAAACTTTGCTAAGAAAAATTGATTCGTTTCTCTAATACAGATTTTCCTTTTGTTTTGGGGGTAGCATTTTAGGTTCTAAAACTTCTTATTGAATACTGTGTCTTTTAATTTTATTTACGCTTATTTATTAACAGTTTACGAAAGTTTCTCGTTATCCGATATCTCGGATAATCTGGTGTCAACTGTACTTACTTGCGTTTTGATGTTTGGCCAAACTTATTCGACGACACCCTGTAGTAAGCTATGCCAAATTTTCTAAACGATTTTGAATGCAGTACATTCTGATTATATCTGCTACACGTATCAAAATATACATTACATTTCATACAGTAATTAAACATAATGGTGGGTATTGTTCTGAACCGCTATTCATTTTTGATGGCCTGATTATAAAGTGACTGTCTAATTAAGTTAAAAGAGATAGCACAAGCTACCAATTATAGTAAACTGCACGCATTGTGTGCATTGCACGTTTATCATAATATACATTTCAGTTAACAGATTGGAAGTGCGTGTCTTTTGCGAAGGTGTTTTTTATGGCGCCGATGTACCCCACGTGTTTGACCGCTTTCAGCGTTGCGAAACCCGAAATAACGAACGCGACATAATTTATTATTTGCGAGTAAAATTTTGAGGTCACATATGTAGTGGGGACTTGTTTATAATGGCTTCGGTTATTTACTCGGCGTGAATTGCATTAGTTAATTCTTGGTAAATAAGATAGAGCACACTTGCGATTATAAAGGGCAACAACCGATAGTGCGTCAGTATCCCCAGACTAAATACTGCTCTCAGTTCTTTTTTAAACAGATCCTCGAGTTCCCAAAGGGTTACGTACGTCTGTTTAGCCCTCTTCAGTTTGATGGCTTCATAAACACGTGAGGGTTATAATTTTGAGCCGTCCGACTTGTTAAATTAAACAAACTGCACCGTTTCGGATATTTCGCCCGTAAATATTTCGTTTCGACTTAAATGCCTTGTTGTGGGGTTTGATTAATGCGTTTCACGAATCTACGTTTCTGATTCCCACGGGGGTCCAGATTCTGCCAGGTTGGACGCAGTCAACCTGTCTCACAAAAGAATGATTATAAGGTGGATCTGCAGATTCAAGATGTACCGTTAGATTTCGGGGTTTAGGTTTGACTTTTGCGTGCAGGGGTGTTCGGTTAACGATCAGGGCCGTCTCTGGAATGCCTACAATCTGCTAAGCTAACTGTACATTTTAAATTGTGGGAAAAAGAAGAAATATCGCCATGCAATTCTGCTCATGTATCTCGAGTTTGCTTCGAAATGCGTTACCAAAAACTTTTTAATTTATTTATTAAAAAGCACACAGAACACTGCAAGTTGTGGTGACAAATCTAGAATTTTTAATACAAAAAATTTGCATGAAGCACTGCTGTACAAAAACCTGAAATTTTCGATAAATTTATTGCAAATTAACGAAGTTACTTTATGTTTTAAAACATGTTTACTAACGGGGATGAAGCAGCACGAAGCTGTGAAACTGTTTAGGAATTGATATTAAAGAAAATGGTAGAAATAAATGAGCTGTTTATTTTGAAAGTGGCATAAGCCCCATTTATGTTATTTTGAGATATTAAATGTCTGCATTTTTATGTGCATAAAAATATTTGTGCTAACTACAGAGAAATTTCACTCATATTTATATCTCGGTAACTTATGTTTTTCTCAGTATACATAATTTTGCACAGAAGTCAACGAATCGCCATTTTTCATAACTGTAAAATGACTTAAGTCACTTTCAAAACTAATAACCAATAAAAACTACGGATTTATGTTGATTTTGTCCGATTTGTTTTACTGAAGTGATGTTTGATAAGACTAATTTAAGAAAATTGATGAGTAAATTATATAATATAACTAATTTATATAATGTATTTCATTAAAAGTTAATTCAAGTATTTTTTCGTTACTAAAAATATTCATTAAATACATAAGTAATAAGTAAATTCATCAGTACATTTTGAATTATAGGTATAAGTAATTTATATTATGTATTTCATGTAAAAGTTTATTCATGCAAGGAATCATTGTCATTAATAGGAGTGAAGTCTTCGGACAATTCACTTTTTTTTAAGTTTGTAAAATAACTGTGATAAATTTGGGGAACATATGGAAGCAATTTCATCAATATGCCATTTTCAAAATAAGTGTATTTGCACTTCTGTTGAACAATAAAATATCTATTGACAAAAATAGTAATGATTTTGAAAGAAATTGCAAGTAAAATGTTTGAAGATAGAAATATCATACATTTGTGTATAATCGTTAACAGTTTTAACTCATTTTTCGCAAGAAGTGACTTATGCCACTTCCAAAATAAACGGCTCTAATGTAGAATTTCTAATCCAAAAATTTAGCATTAAGCACTGCTGTATAAAAATGTGAATTTTCCGGTAAATTTATTGCAATTTAACTTATCTCTTTACATGTTATAACATGTTTACGTACTGGCGAAGTAGCACGAAGTTGGGAAACTGTTTAGAATTGATATTAAAGAAAATGGTAATAATGAATAGCGATCTTTAATTAGTTGTGTGAGCTTAGGATTTCCATGAAAAACCATATTTGAATTCCAAGTCTTGACAGTTTTGCAGCTTCTGTCTGCTTCGTCAACATGAAAAAGTAGGTATTTCCCATCTAATTGTTGTCTTTATTTTTATTTAAAAGTTACGAAAAGGTTGTACACTAGCCATTAAACGGTAATCTTAAAAAAAATGCATTTTCACCATTTGTTTTTCCATTTAACGTGTTAAACAAATTCGGAACATTTTGGCCTCAAGTTTTGTTAACAAAGAACAGAAATATTTTCCCGTCACCGATAATAAATGAAAATATTTCTATCCTTAACCCAGAAAGTGAAGACTAGAACTTCTTTTGCACGCCAAATTTTTGGGCCGAGGAAAACCATCATGTTTCTAATTTTTAAATTTTTGTATAACGCAATTGGCTTAAAAACTTCTTTCGCAGGTTATTACACCCTAAATATAAACTATTTAATCACAGTTTGTACAAATTGCGATAAAACTGTCATGAAATTGAAAAGGGGCAAGCATTTTTTTCTGAAAAAGTTTTTTTTCAAATTGTGATTTAAAGATTTCCATAAAAAATTAAAGAAGTGCAAAATCTTTGGCCTTAGTTCAACTCAAAAAACTTTTAATTTAACTCAATTGGCTAAATCTTTACACACAGGTTATTTGCACCCTAAATAAGAATTATTTAATCACCGTTTGTTTAAATTGTTATATAAAATTGTCATACAAAATTGAAGAAGGACAATGTCTTAGCATTATTTTCTGGGAAAACATCAAAAAAACTTTTATTATGATGATAATTTCAAGTTTCATTCATTGTAATAATAAGGCCCAAAAAGTTTAAGGTATCATCTTTAAATTCACTGCAGATCGATTTGGATTATAGCTCAAAATTGGCCGATTTTCTGTTGGAAACGTGTTTTAATTTGTATCAACTTTTTTGCTGAAGGAGTGTTGAGTTTCTCAACATTTTGGCATCCGAGTGAAGAGTCTCATGATGTGTTATATTTATAAAATTCCGTTAAAACGGTCCTGAAATCCGCCTCGTCTTTCTGCGATCGCTTAATCTGTCGACGAGTCAGTTAGGAGTGTCTGGGAAAGAATTTTCCGCACTGCACGTCGCGCCCCCGCGATTACCGTCATTCCGCACGGTTTAGCTAAATCAAACTCTATTATTCGCGGCTTTTATACGATATTTTTTATAGTTGTATACAAACCATGCACCTGTGCTATATTAGGGCCCATATTTATGTGGCCCCGGGGTAGGGATGATATGAATTTTTAAGGTTTACAAATGACTTGCGATAAACCAGGCTTTTTTTTATCTGATCGTGGATCCAGGCAAAGAAAGGGTTAGCAGGTTAGGGGCGGTTAGTGGCCTTGGACCATTCGTTAAATGAGCCTGGGAAAGGGTAAACCGGCGAATCTCCTGCCACCCCCAGTTTTTTAAGAGCGCCGACACAGATTTCACCCTTTCAGGCACTTGTCTCACAGTCAGGGTCAGACTGGAGTCGGCAGACACACCCCGTGCGCCCCTCTTTGCATTCCGCATTCTAAACTGCGACCCCAGACCTTTGAGGCAGACCCGCTGTTGTCACAGCCAGCTATATTTACAACCGCACGCTCGTTAAAACACGAAGAATATTTTTACATGGACCATTTCGTTTGTAATTTGTATAAATTTCCAATAACACATATTGTGTAAGTTATCCCGCCAGCTTCGTATTGTAAAAGACGACATTAAAGAGTGTAATCGCCCTTCATCTGCGATTAACAGAAGGAATTTTATTAATTAAGATTTATTACAAAAACTAATATTCATAAATGTTTCCATTAAAATGCAGTAATAACCTTTTAAACGGGTTATTGAATTTTAAAGAAGCAGTACACTTTGAACAGTGAATTTGCTAGTCTAAACTATTTTATCTAATCTTAAGGAATTCGTGTTCTAATTTTTAAACGTCTTGAATGTTATTTTGTCCCAATTTGTTTACATCAAATTGTAAAAAATTGAAAATGTACGAGACTAGACAAGTCCTTGTTCTTTTTTTTTTAAATTTAAAGCACAAATGCATTATTTTTTCATGAATATTGGAACAGTGCAGAGACGCGTTATTTACATCCTAAATAATAATAATTTAGTCACAGTTTCTTTAAATAATGATTTTAAATGTTTTTTTTTCAAATTGTGATTTAAAGATTTCCATAAAAAATTAAAGAAGTGCAAAATCTTTGGCCTTAGTTCAACTCAAAAAACTTTTAATTTAACTCAATTGGCTAAATCTTTACACACAGGTTATTTGCACCCTAAATAAGAATTATTTAATCACCGTTTGTTTAAATTGTTATATAACATTGTCATACAAAATTGAAGAAGGACAATGTCTTAGCATTATTTTCTGGGAAAACATCAAAAAAACTTTTAAATTAAAGCAACTGACTCAGAGCTTAAAACACGGTTATTACACCCCAGATAAAAATTTTGTGGCCACAGTTTGGTTAAATTATGATATAGCATTGTAGTGTAAAATTAACAAAGGGCAAAATCTTTGCACTTTTGTCTTTGGAAAATTCAAAATAAAACTTTTAAACCATGCCAATCGGGTTAAGATTTTATGCTTACCGAGTTATCGATGTTTAAAGCTTCACAAGTTTGACCAAGCGTAAAAAACGCCCTGTATAATATTTAAAAAAAGTAGGTAGTTCAAAGTGTTAAATAATCTATTGTCGATTTAATCTACAAGCGAATTTCTTCACACCTTTTAAAGTTTTTAAATGTTGAAAATTTTTGAAAGTACTGTATTTTCATGAAAATGCAATTTTCACGAGAACGGTTGACTTTAGACCCATACAAGCTTATACATTTTTAAAAGTAAATTTGAAAAGGAACTTAAAAATATAAAAATGTACATGGCGTTTCATAAGAAAAAGTATAACTTTGATATGCCACTCGTTTTTGGAGCACCTGGATGTGTGGAAATATATTTAAAATGTAGCCCTTATTGACATATAATCTAACTGCTACAGAAGTTGGAGAATATATGCCAAAAAACTACGTGGCGTCCGTCGTGACTCATCATAGAATTTGAAAAAAAAGTTATTACTACATCGATACATAATTTAGATGTAATTTACTGTGTTGATATTCGTTGATATAGATTTGAACATACAGTTCTTTAGCATATTGTTATCTAGCGTTCGTGTGGCAAATCTGTTTACACAGTGTGCTGTACAATTTGTACCGAAAACACGCACTTTTGCGTATTTCTTTTGTTTACTTTTGTTTGCAGTCACAGCGAGCATAATGAATAATGAGAAATTTCTCTACCTTTCCGAGAAGTAAGCCCCTAAGTGTGTCAGTAAGACAGGAGGGGTAGTTATTGTGATGCACCTGTTGCTCGGGTCTGTATCCGGATCTTTCGGTCAAAACTTCCGGTGTTACACCTATTCGGAAGTTGGCGTTTTACATATATTACTAGTTATAAATACGTGCGACTTTTTTAAGGCACATTTCATCGATTTTTTAGGTGTAAAAAACGTTAAAAACAACCCCAAACATTTTTTGTGTACTAGGAAATGCCATCACATACGAAATTCAGTTATTTTACGGGAATTTTCAAAATTACACCTTATTTAATAATTATTTAAATTTACTGATGATACTAAAACTATGCATACAAGATATTTAGGTAAATAAACGTCTTTTTTTAAACATGATTTCAGGGATTGTTAATTTTGACTGAAATTAAAGCTTTGAAAGATGCGCTAAGACATGTTTTTGTTAAAATAAGCTTCCATTTGTAATATTACGTTTTATGCGATTTTTTTACAGTTCAAAACCGTTTGTCGCATCCTAATCTCCATCTCCTTCTGTCGAGTTAATCTTGTTCTTCGCGTCGTCTGTCCTCTATGGCCTCCATATTATATCATTATGTGATCAAATTGTGGCTAAATAATTGTTAATTCAGGTGTAAATAAATAACGTGTCTCTGAAATTTAGAACCTCTTTTTTTACGAGTTTTGTAAATTTTTCCAGAAAAAAATGCCAAGACTTTGTCCTTTTTCAATTTTTCATGACAGTTTTATATCGCAATTAAACAAACTGTGGTTGTATAATTGTTATTTAGGATGTTAATAACCTATGTATGAAAATTCAAGCCAATTGCGTTAGTTTAAAAGTTTTTCGAATTAAAAAAAGCACAGAGCAATTGTTAATTTTTTTATGGAAATGTGTAAATCATAATCTGAACAAACTGGGAGTAAATAATAATTATTTAGGATGTAGATGACGTGTAAATGAAGTTGTAAGCCAATTAAATGCGTTAGTTTCAAAATTTTTCGAATTATTCCAGAAAAAATTACAGAGTTTAATAGCTTTTGTCATTTTTAAAATTCTAAGCATAACTTATTAATTGTTGTATTTATACTATTACTGAGGGTAAATAAGTGTTATTTGGTGTATAGAAAACAAGGTTATAGAGTTTTAAAGCTATTTTTTGGGTAAAAAAGGGTAGTATAGTTTTTTTCCAATTTTTCATGAAGTATCATTTGAACGATGTGAGACTAAATAATTGTTTTGATCTGTAATAGTGTCTAGAAAGTCTATCGCTTTGGATTATAAAGAGATGAACTATTTAATTTTTGATGAACATTATTTCATTATTATTCGAACGATCTGAAGATGAATGATTGTTACATACAAACTTTACATAATTTTGCCCGATTTAATTTTTTAAGTAGATAAATTTGTTATTTAAATATTAAAGGATGCGGTGCATATTCGATAATGTAATATAATCCCAAATTTTAGGGTTTAATCTTTTTTCTTCCCCTTTGCGTTGATCTGTCTGGCCGGTCAGCAGCCTAAAGAATGGGGTAAATCAGTATAACGCCGAAATCTAGCATCACAAAAAACTGCCAGACGAAATCACCTCTCCCCTCACCCTCATCTGCTAGAATTTGCCCCGAATGTGAAACCCCAACCCTCGTTTCCTAATTCTCGTGGCAGGTATCTTTTCTTTCCTTGCACCTGAGACTTTTACTTTCATTTGTTTTGTTTATTTCTTTATTCATGTTTATTGTACGTCGGTGACGTATTCAACACCTATCGATACGACTGTTTTTTTAAAAAGTCCGAGACTTTTGCCCTTTGGTTATGCTAAATTGTTTACAATAAGTTTTGTTTGACACATCGGACCCTTAGATCGTAATAACTGATTGTAAAATAACTTTGTAATTGACAGGAGAGGTCAAAGCGGTGCAAACGATGTAAAGTTATGGTGTAATAGGCCTTTTACGTCTGTAAAAAACTTTGTTTTGCATAGTTTGGAAGTCGTGTCGGTGTGAAGGTTCAATGCCCAAAGTAAATACGTGCCCTTGTGGTATAATAAATAACCCGTCTCGTTGTTTCTATTAAGTGGCAATTTCCAATGCAATTCCTTGACTATCTTAGCAATAGTTAAATAAAGGTTTATTAAAAATCAAATAATATGCTAAATATTTCAAAGAGTGGATGTTCAATTATTTTTTTTTTATTTCGAAGAGTTATAAAAATTATTTAAGACGTTTTTGAACAAAAATATAAAGATGAAAACGCATTGATTAGGGTGTCTGTTAACATCTCTAGAAAATAGTAAAATTATTGCAAAGCGTTTGAATTTTTGCCAACAAAAAATGTACATGAAACTTTTCAAAAATTTCGAAGAGCGGTAAAAAATTATTGAAGGACGTTTTTGATCAAAATAAAGCTGTCAACAATTTTGCTTAGGATGTCTTTAACATTTAAAACAAATATAAAGACCATTACAAGCTTTTCGAATTGTTGCCAACAAAACAAAACAAAACAACTTGATTCAAAATTTCTGAAGGGTTGAAAAATTACCAAAACGTTTATTTTCATATTTTAATTTAATCTAATTTTATCACTGTAAAACAAAGTAAACGTTGCCAGAAAAATCGCTTTTATTGCTTCAATATTTTAAAAATTAAAAAACTGTAACAAAATCATTCGTGTTAGTTGTAAATCTTAACTTAACTTAACACAATTTTTTTTTCAGGTTCTCATTTAGAACGAAATCACCCAACTTCGAATTTGGACGGTGAATGCTTCGTTGCAAAACAGAAAATGGAACTTAATAAAGGTAAGTGTTTATTAATTTTGTAGTCTGCTCAAAATATAACACTTACTATTTTAATTCTTAATTTAAATTTACAAAAAATGCACGAAAAAAATTGATAACAACGTTATCACACGTGAAAATGCATATTGTCGAATCAAAGCTTACAATTCTGATAAACGCGTATATTTTTATGCAACTGTTCTATTTAAAAATTATCACACGCTGTTTTTTTTACATGTACAGGTTCGAATAACGCAATAAAAATTTAAATAACAGTGCGATAATTAATATTAATATGTGAATAGCGGAACATCAGAACGCATAAAAATATATTTAAATTTTTTTAATCTAGCTTGCGACTTTAAGTAGATTATTGTAAATAATTAGTGTTAATAACAACGCTATAAATTTTTATTTACAGGTTATGCGTATAAGATTATTACTACTTCCTGAAATTTAGCAATTAAGAGCGGTTTTTAACTGTATTTTAGGAGGTTATTATTCGGATTCACATTTTTTGCAACAGGCTACCGTACCTAATTAGAAAAAAATTTATGACGCATTAATTTTGATTAAATGTTAATTGCGCAACGGATTTTTAAAGTAATTCTTCGTTAATTTGAAATGGATATGAATTAAATGCTATATGAAAATTATCCATTTACCTGATTGAGGTGAGCGCCAAAATTTACCGGCCTGACTGAAAGAAACGGCCTAGGTTCAAAATTAAATTTTATTTTTCAATATAATCCGCCCTGGCATCAATGCACTTATTGCATCGTTTAAGAAACAAGTCGATACCCCTAAAAGAATATGCGTTCGGTTTGTCTGCAAAATGTGCCCAAACTGCAGCCTTCGCCTCTTGGTCGTCACTGAAATTGCGCCCGCGAAGGCCTTTTTTCAAATTTCCAAACAGGTAATAGTCATTGGGGGCCATATCTGGACTATACGAAGGGTGATCGATTTGTTCAAAACCTCAGTCACGAATTGCGGCTTGAGCAATTCCAGTAGTGTGCACTGGGGCATTGTCGTGCAGTAAACGTACGCCTCTGGTCAGTTTTCCACGTCTTTTTTCCCGAATATTTTGTCGTAATTTGTGCAGGAGTGCTGCATAATATTACCCGTTGACTGTGGTGTTGCGTTCTTTAAAATCTATGTGAAGAATGCCCTCACAATCCCAAAAGATCGTAGCCATCACCATTTTTGTCGACTGACAAACCCTGAACTTTCTTGGCGGTGATTCTCCTTTTCGTCTCCATTCCATCGATTCTCTTTTGGACAAAGGACCATAGTAGAGAACCATCGTTTCATCCCCTGTAACAATTGCCTTCAACGCGTCCACAGGATTTTCTCCACAGAGCTCCAAAAAGGATTCACATTCAACACGACGCTGGCGCCGAACTGCTGAGAGATGTTTGGGGACCCACCTTGCACTAACTTTATTCATGTCTAACCGATCGTGGAGGATTCGGCGAATGCTTGTATCTGAAAGCCCCGACATTTTTGATAGTTCTTTCACCTTCAAGCGTCGATCGCCTAATACGAGTTCCTCAACAAGGGCAATCTTGTCGTCCGTCACCTCTTCCACAGTCCTTCCTGTTCTTGCATCATCTTCCAAGGATCCTTGCCCCATTCGAAACCGTTTTGGCCAATCTTTTGCCACAGAATAACACGGGGAATTGTCCCCGTACACCCCATTCAGTCGAATGCTTCGAGGAGAAAGACCTTCGCGAGTAAGAAATGTTATAACAGCTCGATACTCAATTTTCGTGATTTCTGACATCGTGATGAACGGCAGTTATAAGAAAACCAATTGACATGAAATCCATTTTTGTTTTTTCCAAGGCTAATATGACTTGAATAAATTTCGGGAACTTTTTGGCTGCACCACGTATGGCTTTTTCACATAGCAATCGGATTTTTCTGTAAAGCAAATCATTTGCTGTTATTTGAAATTGATACATGCGAAAATATTCGGAAATCTAGTGCTCGTCGTTTTGGTATTGTTCGCCCACTAGATTTTTACAAAGAGGGTCGTCACCAAAGCGTGGCAACGCTGCCTAGAAACCAAATACAAGGAATGAATAGACCTTTTTTGTCGCAATCTTTGTTATGAAGTGTTAAAATATTTAATCCGTCTGCCAATGTGATGTTTGGAACTCTTACCAGGGGATTAAGGTTTTATTATATTGGCTTTCATAAAGGTAAATGGACCGGCAGAAAAATAAAAACGCCCCTTACTGTCTTAACGAATTTGTCGAGTGAAAGATTGCGATTATGAAAAAGTAAAGATTATTTCACACAAAATAATAAGTACACACTCAAATATGTACACTATTATACAAATTAATTAGTAAAATTATTAACAAAAATTATGTTTCCATTTTTTTTTTATAAATGCGTATATTATAAACTATGTTGATTACAATTTGGTTGTTGACGGGTTAATAAAAATTAAAACTTTTCAATAAAACTTGCAATTAATCGTTACCAAAACAATTTTTACGTACAAAAACCAAAAATAGCCCCGAACAAGGTCACCCCTAAATAATCGATGCGCATATTTTTTTTAAAAGAATCGGTAAAACCAATTAATAAATACAACAGAACACTGGAAGCGGGTTTATAATTTATGTAACATTCCGCGAAGCGAATCAATCGAACAGTTTTGGCTTTGCGTTCGTACATTGTTAATGACAAATTGTCCTGTGTGTTGAAGAAAAATGCCATCGTCAACATGGGAAACGCGAAAGTTGCATGTTGGAATTGCTAACGAGTATCAATTTTGCTTGATGAATGCCAACAGTAAATGCTGATTTTGCTTAAATAATTTAGCACCTGGAAAACACGGTGCGCCACGGAAATAGATTAGATAATACACAGGAACAATTTTCGTTCACAACTTTCGTATTGATAACATCCAGAAATCATTAATAACAGTTTGGGCGAACAGAAATTATATTCTGCATTAATGTACCTTATTATTCAGTAATCATTGTACAATATCGGGCCTAATCTATCATCACAAATAAAATTATAACCTCTGTCGATAATTATTCAATGAATTTTTACATTACCTCTATTTTTATTTTAGTTTTGAAGTTTTTGAGTCAGTGTTTTATACGATTTGGAAATTTTGCAGTGTAAATTAACTACGTGTTACAAAAATGCTAGCTTGTTTATTCACATTTTTGTAAAATGTGAGTAATACATGTATACAGGGTGGTCCACATAGAAGCGCCACTATTTGGATCTTGTAAACGGTAAGAGCCACAAAGAAGTTTAAATTAGACAGATTCTTCCACTTACTGAGACCTATTCAGTAATGCTTTAATGTTTTAAAAAAGTTCCATGACACAAAAATCAAAATGCGCAATTTAAAAAAATCCTTAATAACTCGGTTATAGTTGAAGGTACAAAAATATTTTTGGGGAAAAACTTGTAGATTTTTTTACGCACAGTAAAATGAAAACGTTCATTTGTTTTAATGTAGAAAGGGAAACAACTTATCTAATTTAAAGTTCTTTGTAGCTCTTACCGTTTACGAGATCCGTTCTATGTGGATCACCCTGTATATTCATGTAAAAGTAAATTTCACTATATTTTAACATAGTTCTTTGAAACATTTTAGTTTTGGGTAGGCTAAATTTAACAAAAAATATTTTAAACAGTGTTTGTAATACAATAACTGTTTTTTCCATGGCTTGGGGTTTTATGGCCAAAGGAAGTTTATTAACGCCAAAAAATTGAGAATTAAATAAATAAATATGCAAATATGAACGTCTACATTTTCCGAAAACTCTTGCAAATGTGACTTTGTACATATCTTGAAAAATAGTAGGTAATTTATAAATATTTTATTGGTTTAAAACTTTAATAGATTTTTTAAGAAAAACCTTGCTGTCTTGTGAAGTTGAGCAAATAACAAAATGTACCAATCATTCAAATTTATGAACATCTTCGACTTCACGTATTGTGCATGCATTTTTCTTAACTGCGAAGAATGAAGATTGACAGAACTACTCATGCATTTAACCCTACTAATGCATGTCCTGTAACAATAGACACAAATAATATAAGCTGCAAATACTATGTATCATCCATCAACTGTCGTATATCAGACAAAATAGCAGTTGACTTTATATAATAAAATGAAATAGAATAAAATAGTGACGTTCATGGCTAATTCTTCAAGAAAATGATTTTGTAGATGAACATATTTTTTTTACGTGTGAAATAGAAAGGTAATATAATAATAAATAGAGGGTGTGCAAAATTCGAGGCAAAACATGAGGAACTTGTTTATTATAAGAGCTACGAATTTGGTTAAGTTGGAGTTGGTTAATCTTAGCGGGTAGGAACAGCGAAAAAGGGAATGTAAGTGCAAGATGTTTAAAGTATTGGCAATAACATGGTACAGTTTAGTCAACCTTGCCCTATTGGGATAAAATCTATTTATTTCGTTTCGA
Source organism: Elmis aenea (assembly GCA_947652605.1). Lineage (NCBI taxonomy): Eukaryota > Metazoa > Arthropoda > Insecta > Coleoptera > Elmidae > Elmis > Elmis aenea. The sequence continues at coordinate 52,680,331 of OX393581.1, forward strand.
CACCTCCAACTAGTCGGTCAAGACGGCTATTTTAAACGTTAGTCATACACACCACCTTACTGTAAGCACTTTATTCATTAAATAGAATAACCTTCACAAAGTATCCCAGTTAGTTCATTGCCATGTAACGGAAAAAATGAGCGCATCACATTAACCCCAAGTTTCTCGCTCGCTTGCACCTCAGTAACTTAATTTCTCATCTGACATGTTACAGAGTTAGTTTGTTAGAAAGTTTGAGATTTTTTTATACGTTTAAATTTATACATTGCCGAATATATTTTACAGTATACAGTAGCATACTTTTATGCTTAATACAATCTAATTAAAAACATCAACAAAGTTCTTTTCAAATTTTTTGTTTTGTTCTAAAATATCTGACATCAAAAACTGAAAAGTAATTTTTCTGAGCTGTTTTTTATTCATCAAAGTTTACCCTAATTCGATTTTTTATTCGACGTTTCTTCTACGTCGATCCATCATCGGGTTTTTCTCGGTCTACCTCTTTTGTTTTTCTCCGTGATCTTGCTTCATAGGCTTTTCTTGTTAACCTTTTTTCTTTCATCGTATAAATGTGACCCAACCGTCCCAGCTGCCTGCCTTCTATTTTTGTTTCAAGTGATTTTATCTTTGATTGTTCTCTATATGTTTCATTTCTGATTCTATCTTTTTTGGTGTTTCCTTGGATTCTTTTTAGATACCTCATTTCTGCTGCATTCACTCGGCTACTGTTTTTATTTGTGTGTCCTCGTTTCACTTCCGTATAAAAGTACCGGAGTTACTTGACCACTTCCATTTTTGTCCGTTTTGGGTCTCCTCCATTTCCAAAAAATGTTCCTAAACTGTTAAATATTCTTTCCACATTTCATGTCCTTTGGCTTATTTCCTTGTCCATTCCTCCATTTTTCTCTATGATCACTCCTAAATATTTAAAGCTTTGCACCTCTTCCAACCTAAGCCCATTTAAAGTGATGTTATGCCTTTTGTTCTCTATTGTATCATGGTTTTAGTTTTTTTCTGTATTTATTTTCATATTGATATTTTCCAATTCCTGGTTTAGAGTTTCTGATATTTATAAAAATTTAAAAAAATAGAACAAAAAAAGAAGTTTTTCAGTTTTCTGTGGATAACTTTTAAACCAAGGAGTTTCAGTTTTTTCTGTATTTATTTTCACCTTGATATTTTCCAATTCCTGGTTTAGAGTTTCTGATATTTCTAAAGATAAAAAAAATAGAACAAAAAAATAAGTTTTTCAGTTTTTTTTGGATAACTTTTAAACCAAGGAGTTTCAGTTTTTTTTCTGTATTTGTTTTCACCTTGATATTTTCCAATTCCTGGTTTAGAGTTTCTGTTATTTCTAAAGATAAAAAAATTGAACAAAAAAAGAAGTTTTTCAGTTTTCTTTGGATAACTTTTAAACCAAGGAGTTTCAGTTTTTTTTCTGTATTTATTTTCACCTTGATATTTTCCAATTCCTGGTTTAGAGTTTCTGATATTTCTAAAAATAAAAATAAAATAGAACAAAAAAAGAACAAAAAAAGAACTTTTTCAGTTTTCTTTAGAACTTTTATACCAAGAAGGCTGTATAGAATTGGTTTAATTAGATTGTTAATCAGCGTGAAATTGCGCAACTTTTATCTAATTTAACTGACTGTGTAGCTCTTAAGATAAGCACGAAGCTCATAGTGGGTCAAGTTATTCGGTACATCCTGTGTAGAAATAAAATATCTGATAACTCCCAGAAAATTACTGGTTTATATTTTGATGAACTTGAGAAGAGGCGACGCGTACGGATTCTGTTTAACGTCATTTCATCAACATTTCTTTCAACGTTTTAAAGACAAGTGACTGTTCCTGCTGTGTCATACATGTACAGTAATTGCGTCCTGCTCTACCTCTAGCTGTTATTTACATTGTAGCCGAGCTCCCGAAACGGAATTTTTACGATAGGCCCAGTCACATAGTTCTACGGCTTCTGCTTTGCCGTCTCTCAGCGTCCCGCTGATCCCCTTCGCCGGCGATCTTGCTAAGCTGGCTCGGCTCGCAGAGTCGCGGAGGCGCGAAGCACAATGTGTTCCTACTTGCACCGAGGTCACTGTACTTTCGGGGCCACGAAATTCAAATTACTAATCTTCTAGAAAACGTATCTCGGCCGTTCGAGCCGCCTGTTCGCGTCCCCACGGTTTTTTTATTGCGGCTCGTTAGCTATCTGGCTTTGATAGCCATCGAATTGAATTAAAATCAGAGACGGGAATGGAAAAAACTTGGCTCTTTTATCAGTAAGCGCAGTATGTAGCCCCCAGAACTCAAGTCCGGCCATAATTTTACAAATAAGTTCATTTTATGTACAGTTTACATATTTTTACTAAGAAAAAAATATTTCATGCATATTCGCTTAATTGCAAATTTATGAAGTAAAAAAAGTTGAAAAATATTTATGTCGATGGGTGTAATTTGGACTGTGGTGCATGGGCGTCCGCAGAAAATTATCCAGGGGGAGGGAAAGCTTGCAAAGAAATGCATTAAAATATTAACGAACTCTTAACTTGACCCTCTTTCATTTGGTCATTAATGGAGTACTCGATTCCAGGGAGGGGCAAAATTTCTTCAGGTGGCCCTGCTCTGTATGCTGATTAATTCACATCATTCGTGGTTTGAATTAAAATAAAGTAAATTCACCCTGGCATTTAAAGTTTTCAGGATTTTTCTGTGTTCTTCGCTAGTAATGTTTATAATTAGTATTTTCGGCTTCAACTTGTGACCTCAACATGTGCACGCTGTACATCCATTCGTCGGTTCATTTATAAAGCATACTCATTGCGTGGGTGTTCGTCGAACCGAAGATATTTTTACGCGACTTTATTTCGGAGTGCGCCAGTTTTGTTTGTATTTCAGTACATAAATAATTAATTGCTAATGCGCGCTGGCTCGCAGCAAATTATTGTACATACAATCAATAACTCAAACTTGCTATACTTTGGTTTCGTTTTGTGTTCGCTATTATTATTTCCATCGCAATATACAAATGCACCATCCAGAGTGACCAACATTACAATGCAATGTAAATACGAGCGAAGATAATGATAAGCATCGGGAAAATGTGAAATAAATTACACACAAAAACACTAATATTCACTAGCAGGATATTGTAAATGCCAAGTAATGTTTTGAAATGATAAAAGTTTACCCTCTGCTGCTAAATTCTAATATTTTGTACATTTTATCATCACATAAAGACTTTTCTATTTTAAAAACATAGCAACGATTAATTTTGCACATAATAAAAATATTATTACGCTTGAACACTATTCTACGCTCAATGGTCTAACAGACCCGTTGGGTACTAGCGCGCAGCGCGAGTAATACGAATATTGATTTATTCGGTTTTAAAGAACAATAATGAGTGTTGTAAATGAAAATTTGAGCCAATATATTGTTCATCGACCCGCTTAGTTATAATCGATATATCTCGGGAACATAGAGACATGGAACGTGCACCAAACGAAAATTTATGACAAGGCTAATTACACTAGGCAACAATATTCACTTTTTTTCAATAACATGCATAATTTTGGCGTTCTTTGCTAATTTTGGGGCGCTGATTTTAGGTATGGCCTCAAAAAAGCTTACCACGTAAAGTAAATTATTGCCAACACATTTATTTGAATAGCATTTCTTCCCTTGTTCAAAATTCCACTTTCCCAACACCTCCCTATAATTTTAACGTTACGAAATCCACCGTATATGGCAAAACTAATTCTTTTATTTAAACTACAATTGCATTTTATATTAAAAGAGAAATTGCCAGGCCCGGCCAGTTAATCGTTCGCAATTTATTTTTGATTATAGCCTAGACCCATAGCACACTAAGGTATTATTACAGAGACAAAACCGAATTAATGACCGCAAGCACATTGTAATGTAATGTAACTCGTTTTATGGGGGGCCATAAATCAATAGGAGATAGTGATTTAAAAAACATGTAATTATGCCCGTTATAATGTATAGGTACAGTAAGGGCACATTGCGAAGTTCCATTTAGACACGATAAATTGTTTCCGATCAAAATGTGGACGTTTAAAATAAATAAATAATAATCTAACAGTAGTTGACCGCCATAATTAGAAGAAAAAATATATATAGCATTGCCGCATTAGGAATTAAAAACGCTTTAACGAAAACGAATATAATGCTAACTAAATTAAATTTACATCTGGGTTTCTATATCAACTATGGACGCCAAATTTTTAAAAGTATTAATTAAGTATGACATTTAGCTTCTGATTTCAGCATGCAACTTATTAGAACATGAATGTATGCATTTATTGCCCTATATATCTTAAAACAAGCACTTATATCGAAAATTTTAAACACTCAGTTGGTTAAAATATTTAATTTTTACTCTCAGATGTCATACCATCTCGGTGGTTCTGATGTTAAGTAGTTACAGTTACAAGACATATTTTTTTAAACAAAACAGTGAAATAAGAGAGTCAAACAAAAGGCAACTTCATTAAAACCGCAAGTCAGATTTTAGTCGGCGGCCAATTAAAAATCCCGTTGTAAATTTACCTGAACGCTGGTGATCTTAACCCAAGATGCAAGAATCGAAATCGGCTTGGGCAATCTCTGCAAACCCTTTTCTTTCCATCCTATTAAAAAAACTAGGCCACAGGAAGGGTTATGGGAAAAACAGGCACCTGCAAACCGCCCTAAATTTTAGATTTACCATATGTCATTGATAATGGACCTCTCTGTGTTTCTTTTAATGCGTCTAATTTGGAACCGACACTTAAGTTTACAAATCAGAGATTTTTAGCGCAGGTGTGATGTAATTTGTGTCAGATAAAAAGTATTTATGATTTTATACGCCAGATAAAAAAAATTATTTCGACGTGATAGGTGTTGTGAATCGGTTACATTCTGTAAAGGGGTTTTGAAATGAAATTTTTAAAAAGGAAAACACATCCAAACCGTAAATAATTATAAGAAACAGCTTTCATTCCTTTAAATTAAGTTTTACTTGTGAAATAATTTGTTAAACAAGATAAATAAAAAATCACTAACATTTTAAAAAAGCTAAGCAATTTTCTTTTATTGCAAAGGATGTCTTGTTGACAGGGCCGGCCCTAGTAAGCGTGGGGCCCGATGCAAGGACAAGCAGCGGGGCCCCCCTCCCCACAAAAAATTATTGATACATTATCATATAAATAATTTATTTTTTTAATACAATTTTGAGCAAACATAAGCTTAAAATAATATTATAACAAACAACAAAACATAAAATTTGACAAATTGACTATGATCGAAGGAAAGCAAAACAACTCATATTTTTATAAACGAAATAGAAACTAAATTAAAATTAATCTTCCTAGATTTTGCTTCCGCAAAATCTTTTAATAGGTTGTCGAAGTCCATATCTCTCATGACTTCACTTTCAACTGACATAATTGCGAGTGAATTTAAACGTTCTTCAGAAATAGTGGATCGTAAATACGTTTTAATTAATTTTGATTTTGAAAAACTTCTTTCGCCGGCAGAGAGTGTTACCGGTATAGTAAGGAAGATGCTTAGCGCAATAAATACATTTGGAAACGAGGTTGGACGATTATTACAAGCCAAATATTTAAGTATACTTAAAGGATTGCTACAACTTTGTGGAATAGTTTTTTTTTTCTCGCCAACATGAATCCATTCAAGTCCACCGATTTGCCGTATTTTAAAGCAATTTGTTAATCAGCAGCACATTTTAATGTAGACTCTTTGGATCGATTGTGAAAAAACATTAAAAAAAACTAAATAAATCTATGGTCTCTTTTAATTGTTTAAATCGAGGTTGAAGAGATTGCAGTGTTTTATCTAACACTTGATCAAGACAGTTTATTCTGTATGCTTCCTTTGCATCAACAACAGGTCGTCTGAGGACTTGTATGCAAATTGCCTTTTGCGTTTCCGTAAACGTTTCAACTGGAATTGTGGAACAACATCTAAATCTTTTGCAAGATCATTTGCACCGATTAATACATCTTTAAAACCCTTTTCTCAGTACACTTTTAGCCATTTGCACAATTTTTCAAAAGTGAGTATTCATTCTTGAAGACAGATCTGAGGTTCCGCTTTGTAATTCTTTGCTTACTAAGTTCACTTGGAAAAGCAAATCATGCCAGAAACCTAAAGACACCAAGAATTTGTAACCTTTCATTTGAGTAGCCAAAGATTCTGCTTCACTTTTTGCGTTTCCGTAAACGTTTCAACTGGAATTATTTCACGAAAGCGTTTGTTAATTGATCTGATGATAATATTTGATAAATAATCTATTATATTACTGTGGTATAGTTTATTTAATAAGTTTAGTAACTTTTTTTAGTGATATGATAGAGAATTGCTTTTTGTTTCTATGCTATTAATAAGCATTGTATTTATGTTTTATATTTTTTGAGCGCGGGGCCCCTTTAAGCGCAGGGCCCTAGGCGAGGGAATCGATGGACGTGCTTAAGGCCGGCCCTGTCAAGGGTGATTGTACAACCTTACTTCATATTAGTAAACTGCAAATATTTATTTAATTTACTAATCGAATCGGACAGTTTTCAAAAGAAGGTGCACTGTTAAATATTTAAGGCGATAATTAACCTTTTGTGAAATAATCCATTCGGTATTATCAATAAAGAACTTATCTGTAATATTAGTACCACTACAATCTGTACGTCAGGCCAATTCCAGTATGTAATCGAAGTTTAATTGCTGCAAATAAAGATATCGACTATTTCTGTATGATATTACTAACTGAACTAATAAAATCGTCAATTGTTCGAAATGCTTTCATAAATAAATAAATTGTCGCGTGATTTATGAATGTGTATTTCAATAATTGTTGTTTTTGCTATAAAAATTAATCAAAATAACTAAAGATTACAACTTTAACGAAGAAATTTCCAGTTACATGTTATAGATATTACACCAAGATTCATTTTGACCGTCTCACTTCTATAACTATGTTATTTTAAAAGGAAACCCCATAGACCTTATATTTTGTTAATCGCAGATATCTTTATCAAATTACTTTAAAATGTTTTTTTTCTACGATGAGATATATCAGACTGGCGATAGTTAATTTTTGCAATTAGCAAAAAGTACTGTAATGCAATGAATTGTAGTAGGTATGTAAACATGAATTGGACATGATACGGAAATTTTACGAATTCTTTCTTAATTGTAACACTGTAGCCAATTTCAAGTAATTACCACTAAATTATAATCCAGTTCTGTAATTTGATTGTATGTTATTATTATTTAAACTGTTTTAGAAATCGAAGTCATTACTCGAAATTTAATTGAATTTTGTTTCACAATAAAATCAATTTCTCAAATATGATTGCAGATTAAAATTTAATTGTATTACAGTATAATTTTGTTGCTATTACACTGTTATTGTATCAAGGTTATTTGATTAGTTGTACCTAATATTGTACAGGGTATTACAAATTCTAGACTGAATAGGTATGTGATTTATCTTAAGAGTTAAAAGGTTGGTTAAATTTGAGTAAATTATCGAAGTTTGGTGTTGAATTCAAATTTGAAAATGTACCATTGCCGACTTAGTTCGTAAGTTATTGTAAAAAAGGGCGAAAAAAGTTATTCTTGCTATTTTGCGTTATTGCCTTTATTTTTAGTGATATTAAAATGATTCTCGGATTGTGGGCACCTCGTATAGTATTTCTTTAAGGCAAATTGGGTTCTATTTTTACATCGGCAATCTTGAGACCTCTTTTTCGTTTTGTTTTACTATTTCTGTTCCCACAATCATCAACTGGGGATCAATTTAACCCTTTCCTTTCACATCTGTTGACGCAGGGGTCGCGATGCTGATTCTAATGTTCAGATATACCACTTCCGCAACGGTGAAACAATGCATCTTGGGTGTTTACCTTAAGAATACGATTTCCTAGGTTTAATTTACCTAAGATTTTGTTGGATAAACTGAGTTAGAAGCACTAGGGCAATTGTTATAAAAGACGGATTTGCTGATTATTTTTTTTTAGTTAGAATTTTATTACTTTATTTAGCGTGTTGTTCAATTAACATTCTTTTTTAGAGCTTAGAAAATGGGGTTAAAATTTTATTTAGGCAACTCAAACTTTTCTCTACCTCAAATAAAATGCAAAAATTGTGAATAATAGTTGTTTGATCTCTTTGAAATTCTATATTTATATGTATATTTTAATGTACAAAAAAAAATTGCTTCTGGAAAACACAGACATTGCACTTTTCATTCATTTTTTTTTGTCGTTATTTGACTGACTCGAGGCTAAATACTTGTTATTTGGGGTTACTGTAACGAGTGTATTAGGTATGGAAGTAATTGCTTCAGTTCAGATTTTATTATTCAAAAGAAAGTGAACAGACACACTTATCTCATCATTTTTTTCAACTTTTTATTAACATTTTTAAGTCATACTTCAAGCAAACCGTTAGCCAATAATTGTTATTAAAAGAGAAAATTATTAAACTAAATACTTTAGTGTAGAACATTTTCGATATTTCGGAAAATAGCGTATATTTTCATATATCTAACGGTTTTTGGCCAAACTGGGATGTCTTTAAAATACATTACATTATTAAAATACAAATTCTTCACATGTAAATGTATGTTATCACTTGAAAGATTTTAAAAATAGTAATTATAATCGATGAAACTAAAATATTGATGTGAAACCACAAGTGAAAAACATTGAAAAAGGTTTTTCCAGTAGTTTTTTTGACCATTAAGTAAAAAAAAAGCTATAATAAAGCTTTTTATTTAAAAAACATGTTGATTACAACCTGTCGCTTGTACTGCGACAGAATTATAAGTTTAATAATGAAGAGAGAGTAATTAATATAAAGAAAAGTCTGCACTAACGAATACGTTATATAAGAAACGTGTTCTTTTAATTTATGTTACAGAGCAAAATAAAGTCTTTCCTGTTCTGCTGCAGGCCCTTAAACTTTTGTGATACAGAAAACTAGTTCTACCCACATAAAAATTTTAATAAATCAAATCAGTCTACAGTATCTAAATGTAATTAGTATATTGAATTAGTGTAAGCCTTTTAATAAAACTTTTATTGTCAGTCTGGTTATTAATTTAAAAATCGAACAGTCGATTCATATCTTACAGGAGCCATTCTTTGATAATTTGATGGTAATATTTGAATCTGTTTCTTGTCATGGATATAATATAAATATAGAATAAAATATAGAAACACTCTTAAACCAAAGCAATTGTATTACATTTCTTAGAACTGGACACATTATTTATAAATTTATACTCCAAGTAACAATTATTCATGCTCAGTTTGTTCAAATATTAATTGAAAAATTCCCAAAAAGAAGCGTAAGGAAAATATTTCGGGAAAAATTCGATATATTTTTGAGCTAAAGCGATTCAGCACAGCACGCGTTTCGCAACGCTAAAGTATTTAACTAGTTTTGATGCTCCCAGTCCCAGTGAGACGAAATTTTTGATTTATACCTTTCCTTAAATATACAACTAAGGTACATCAACTTGTTGACTGGTTACTTAAAACCAATTATCGTAATAGTGTGTGTAACAAGTGTTTAAAGTTTACGTTTCTAATTGCTATGATATGCATAACTAACCATCCACTGACAACCAGTGAGTAAGTTAATTAACTAGACGGTAACTAAAAGGTGCCATATAATACACATAAAATCAAAGGTGTAGCGGTCAAGATGTTTGACAACCGATTTACAAATAACTGTTAAAAAAATCAGATTGATTATGTTAAAAATACTTGTCATATTTTCTGTGTATTTCCTTTAAAACATATTGGAAATGTTACATATTTTTTTAATAAAATATGTTACAACCCTGTAAAATAAGTTTCAACAATATTATTATATGATCAAAGTGTATAAAGTGTGAAGTAAATCGTTTTAATTAAAAAAGTTTTAGAATTTTCCAGAAAATTTTTAATTTTGGGATTTTTCCGAAAATTTCCGTTACTGATAGTACTTTTTTCCATAATTTTGTCTAAATAAGGTCTTACAATAATTGTTATTTAAAGTCTCTATTCGTTTTAGCTTTTCTTCTACCCTACTGTGCAGAGGTTTATTATTTTTTATTGTCATTTCCTTTATCATAGCCTGGTGATTATCCCTGTTAGCCATATTAAGTTCAGTTTTTTTATTTTTTTTTTACCTTTTTCCTATTTTTATTCCATTTCTTTTTCTCCCATTCAATTATTAATATATTAAAACTCACTTTGACATTTATCTCCTTTCTGTCTTTGCTCTTATTCTAATCTGCCTTTGCATTTCTCTTGAGTTCTCTCTTAAATCATTGTTGATAAATATCTGCCTTTCCTTAACATTTTTTCGAATCGATTTATTTGCTACGATCATTTCCTTGTTCTTTTGGCTATCCAATTCTACCAAACAAGTCCTTGCACCAAGCTTTTGATCTGTATCTCAACATTTAAATGTTGATCCAAAAACTTATTCATATTCATAGCTTGCTGTAAGGCTGGAGTCTGTTGTGACAATGAGCAGACCTATTACTGTTATGTTATTTTCCTTTGCTTTTTTTTCTAGATGCTTTATGAAAGTCTCTATTACATTTCTATAAGTTTTGAGCTAATAAAATTTCGATTTTTAACCAAAAAAAGTTTATCGTGTATTTTTAAAATTTTTCATGAATGTTTTAACAATTTTTTTGTGAAAAATTGTTATTTTTGGGTGTAAATAACGCGCGTATGAAGTTTAGGTCAATTAATTTATATTAGTTTTTGATTGTTTCAAGATTTTTCTACAGAAAATTCATAAGTATATTATTGTTGGAACTGTTTTTAGCATCGACTTTTAATTTATAAACTGTTTGTAATCGGATTTGGTGCAAAATCTATTTTGTTAAAGTTGCGAGCAGAGACGGTTAAAATAATTAATTGCTTTAAAATTGTGTTATACAGGGTGTCCCAAATTAGATCTCCCCTGTATAAAGCCGTTGGTCTCTTGATTTTTAAACTTTCTTTATATGAATGGTGGTATATTTTTTGATCTCCTTTACGAATAAAACAAAAAGCTGCAATGAATTACAGACTAGACACAGTTTTACAAACGTCTTAAAATGATTGCCATAATCCATAATAAAAATAATGATCAACAACTAAACGCGTTTTTGATCGTTGGTCCTTAAATTATTATTAACTATCGACTCAAACCTCCAATTAGTGAATGTAGGAACCATTGTTGCCAACGATAATTGTTGGGAAAGGGTAAGTCCAATTCAAATTTTACATAATGCAGCCAAGCCCATTTGTGTTGTCTACCAGACCATTGCCAAAACTGCTCATTTATATGCCGGTATAATAGCATTTTACGTTAACTACTGGGCGAATAAAATACAAAAAGGGCGGAAGTTCCAACTATAAAATGCTGCACTTCCTATCACTGTGTGGAATTTGTTTTATTTAATGTGCGATAACGGTCTTCTCGTTCTTTTGCAGTATTTGGTCCTATAAGGTCGTCCCTGTTCTATGACGTTACTTAAATTAACACTGGCAATTTTAAAAATTGACGGTTACAGTAGCTAATGGTGTTTCCAAAACGTCCCTTTTAATTATCAATGCAACTAAACGTAGGGTTATGCACCATTTGTATGGAGTATGTTATACATACTTTACAGTTATGCAGGAAATATTACTTAAAATTTATTTCTTTTAAAGTTATGTAATGATAAAAATATGTGAACGTGGTTGGTCCATAATAATCAAAAGATTATAAACTGCAAACAACTAAATTTTTTTTGCTCGTAGTAAAATATGACAATTATAGAAGTAAAGTATTGTCAAAGCTTGAGAAATGTACCAAAAGCAATTGCTATTGTATACAGGGTGAGTCATTAGTGGCGGATCGGTCGATTATCGCTAAACGGTTTGAGATATAAAGTTGATTTAAACGGTATTCCATACAGTTTTTTCTTCCGAACACGATAAAAATATTTTGAAATATACAGGGTGAGTCACCTCTCTGGGAACCAATAGCAACTTTTATATTTCAAATACAACACCCCATTTTTTATTTAATATTCTTGACCGCCTTCATTTTAGCTTTACATCGATATAAAATAGTACAGGTTTTTATGCGGCCTTGTCACTAAAAAAAAAATAATTTTCAAAATTTTTCAAGGTTTTAAGTCTTTATTTAAAAAATTCTCCTGAAGTCATTTTTCGAAGCACAGAGTTGCAATTTGGTAAGGACATGCAGAAAACATTGCTCTATTAGCTCGATACAAAAAAGTTTGAATCACGCATACAGGGTGTTCATAAATAGGTGGCAACTTTCCTGATTTTCAAAAGCTCGTAATTCAATTTTTTCAAATGCAAACCCCTGTATTTTCTTATGTCATCGAATTTGTCTTTAAGAGAGCTTCATTTTTTGTTAAGTATGTCCTATACCCAAAACTCATACTTTTCGAGATTTTCGACATTTTTTCTTCTATCATTATTAAAGCAAATAGGATGCCGTGGAAAAAAAAAACTGACTGTTCACTTCACTAACCTTGTCATTTATTTCTTGAACTATAGCATTTCCACAATTAATTTCACTTCACAAGAGCAAATTTGACATGGTTTATTCACCGTTTCGTGTATTTAATTACTAATAGTAGGTAGATACTTAGTCTTGTGGACTCACTTATAAGCAATAAATAAATTGGCAACCTAATCAATTTTATTATTGTTATGAACTTTACTAGTGTTTCTAAACCTTAAAGGAAGCGCGAAGAATAATGGAAAATGAAAGACAAATTATTTGTTAAAACCACAAAAAAAACATTAAATAAATTCTGTAAATAAAATAATAGAACATAAAAAAATCATTGCTATACGAAATTGAATAAACGTTAGCCTATAAGTGCATATTAATCAAAATGTGCGTAAATCCTTGCCGCCAGCAAAGGATTTCTTTCGCCTTCTCTCAAGCAATAAACCATATCAATTTGCTCTTGTAAAGTGAAATTAATTGTGGAAATGCTATAATTCAAGAAATAAATGACAAATTTTTGGCGTTAGTGAAGTGAACAGTCAGCTTTTTCGATTTCCACGGCATCCTATTTGCTTTAATAACGATTAGAAAAAACAAATGTCGAATATCTCGAAAAGTATGAGTTTTGGGTATAGGACATACTTAACAAAAAATGAAGCTCTCTTAAAGACGAATTCGATGACATAAGAAAATATAGGGGGTTGCATTTGAAAAAATTGAATTACGAGCTTTTGAAAATCAGGAAAGTTGCCACCTATTTATGAACACCCTGTATGCGTGATTCAAACTTTTTCGTATCGAGCTAATAGATCAATGTTTTCTGCATGTCCTTACCAAATTACAACTCTGTGCTTCGAAAAATGACTTCAGGAGAATTTTTTTAATAAAGACTTAAAACCTTGAAAAATTTTGAAAATTATTTTTTTTTAGTGACAAGGCCGCATAAAAACCTGTACTATTTTATATCGATGTAAAGCTAAAATGAAGGCGGTCAAGAATATTAAATAAAAAATGGGGTGTTGTATTTGAAATATAAAAGTTGCTATTGGTTCCAGAGAGGTGACTCACCCTGTATATTTCAAAATATTTTTATCGTGTTCGGAAGAAAAAACTGTATGGAATACCGTTAGAATCAACTTTATATCTCAAACCGTTTAGCCACAATCGACCGATCCGCCACTAATGACTCACCCTGTATAATAATAAAGGAAGATCACGCTGCATTTACATGTCGAAAACGACAAAATAACTTTTCTGAGTAGGTACTCCAGAAACACTTCTTCCCCTGGTTGTTCGGAATGATTAAGAGACATTTAAAAAAAAATTGATTTCACCAAAAAATGGAACACAAACACAGAATTCACCATTTTCCATTACGATACTAATAGCTCATAAAAATAAGTACCTAGTTCATTTATTTACCGTTTGTACATACCAATTCAACATTAAAATTTTTAAGTTAACTTTGAAGATATATATTTTTGCGTAATTTGTTGTTTTACTTTATATATTATTCACTTGAAATAAAGGGATTCTTAAAAGTGCAATCACGTTGATTGTAAAAACAACCAAAATCCATTAATTATAATTGGAATAATTAAGTGATTTTTTTAAAATTATTATTTCCGCGGAGGTGGCTTCCTTTCGGGTTTTTGTACTGCGACCTATTGGTCAACTGTACTCTCTGGTGATGGTCTCTTAAAGGAGTCGTGTGTTTTTGAAAAACTCCAGGATTTTCTTTAAGGGTGTTTTCCTTAACTCTTCTTGGTTGGCTTTTTCCATTCCTCGAAGTGTACGCCGTTAGGGTGTGAATCCTTCACACTGGCATATTACGTGAAGAGGAGTTTCTTCTTCTTCACCACATCGGTCTCTGAGAGCCCTATTCCAGTAGATCTTCAAAAACACAAGTTGTTTGATTTGTTTGTGAAACCTCAATATAAATTAAACCGTTTTTTCAATATTCCCAAAAGTTAGTTGCTTTTTTTTTGCAATCAGCGATTAATTCACTTTAAACAATAAAATACAAGATCTGTTTTTAATCACTCTCTTCCGAGTTTTAATTACTGAAATGAATCCAAGATACTATCATTTGTCACATACAGGACAAAGCGTGAAGCGATACATGTAAAATGTTTATTGTAGTTTTACACTCATCGATTTTCCGGTTCTTAACGAATAGCACAAACAAATGAATAATAAAATGAGCTGTTATGTTTTTTACACAATTGACCTAAAAATGTGTAATTAAATATTTGGAATGCAGAAGATAAAACGAACTTATAAGATATATTTTGTGTAACAGGATATAATTATTCCTTGCTAATTATTGGAAATAAAAGAGTTAATAACGTACAATTATTTTTTTAAAGTAAGTTAATAGCTAAATTTTCCCCATGAAAATGCGATACTAATCGGACTGTCTACAGTGAACTAATTTTCTTGCAATTTAATACTTAATTCAGGCGTATTCGAATTTAAAATACTAGTTCTATTATTTTAAAATGCAGTTATTATCACAACTACGCCTTAAATTGTTAAAATTGGCCATCAACTTAGTATTCTTGCTTAACAAGCCCTTATACAACCATATGGGCGTACGTTTATCATGGTATCAACAATTATCCTGCACTTATGTAATGTATCATAAAGTAAATAAGCACCAAATGTTGCAATAAAAATTTTGGTAAAACCTTAAAATTGTCAACTTTAAAGTCGTCTTTTTAATACGCTAAATACATTCTATTTTGGTTATATTTTGACTTCCAGTCTCTAGTACAATATTAATAGCATAACCATGATATGATTTTCTTATATTTAGCTAAGATTTTGTTCAAAATTATTTGTCAATAACATATTGAAAACATTAATCAGATTATCTTAATAGTGCTCATTAATTGTAACGCCTTGGTAACAGAAGAAAGCTCTTAATATCACAACCTGGATATAATACAAAAAATAAGAAAGTTGAACTGCCTTCTGCATACGTCTTGCTGTTATTTATCATGGTTTATTATAAATACCATGTGCCACCTCACATACCAACCAACGTAGGCCAGCAGTGGTTCCAAGAAAAAAAGAAATTCGTATTATTCAACTGTGATTAAAATTCTTAGAGTTGACAACTTCCTTAAGATGATGTACATTAATTGGTTTCATGTAAATATTTTTTCAGTAATAACAACAGCATAAAAACTAATCTACATACGGGAACATAGCTATTTTTTTATACATCTTCTTTAAAACAGAAAATTATTTAAGAGCACCCAGGTTATGGACTTGTTTAAGATTTAAAATGAATTAAAAACAATACATAATACAAATTATATTATGTTATTATAAATACGTTCTATTTTCTAGTAAAAATAAATAGAATATGCTAGTTTTTGTCAAGCTTTTTACAGAAACAATAAATTTTTTGCAAGCGAATACAATTGCAAATATTGATAAACAGAAGTGCAAATACCTTTATTTTAAAAATGGCATAATGGTGGATTTGTTTCTCTTTATACCTCCAATTTACCACAGTTATTTTAAAAATTTAAAACAAAGGTAAAAGTCAGAAGACTTCAGCACTCTTATTAATACCAGTGATTCAATAGTAAGTAAGTAAGTAAGTTAGCTTTATTTAGCAATTGCTATTACATTGTAACATAATTTAATAATAGTAAATATAATAAAAATAAAAATAAAAATAGAATGAAATAAAATAAAAAATCTAAAAATCTTCTAAATTCTAAGTATCTAAGATAACAGTTTAATAGCGTTCTAATACGTACTCCTTAATTGATTTAATACCCTTCTTATAATTATTACATATTTTGATTTGATGCGGCATATTATTAAATATTTTAAAACCTTGATAAAATAATGAACGAGCAGTTTGACTTTTAGTACATTTCTCTATAACGAAATTAAGCCTATTTCTAGTTTTATAACTGTGTATCTCATGGACTAATTTTACATTTTCATACAGATATTTTGGTGTTTTTTGTAGTTTAATTTTTAAAACTAGCTCTAATGTTCTAAATATTATTCTCTGATTAATACTCATAAATTGAAGTGTATTTAACATAACCTTGATAGGGGAAAGAATTCAACACTTTAAAATAGTGCGCATGGCGCGATTTTGCAATTTCTGTAATTGTTGAAGTTCATTTTTATTTAAATTAATAAGTAATGAAGCGCAAAACTCAAAATGAGGAGCTATTATTGTTTTATACAGTAAAACTCTAGTGTACATACTCATGTGTTTGCTACATCTTTTAAAGAGAAAAATCTTTTTGGAAATTTTGTTCATCATGTATTTTGCGTGTAACTTAAACGTTAAATTTTCATCTAATATAACACCAAGGTATTTAATTTCGGTTACTCTTTCTAAATTAGTGTTGCTAATTTTTACATCCAGATTAGCATTATAAATATTTGTTTTGTAGATAATGTGTTTAGTTCCCAAAATCATGAATTTGGATTTATCAACATTAATACATAAATTATTATCGCATAGCCATTTATAAATATTACTTAGATCTAAATTCATCTTATCTACTAATTCACTTGTTTTAAATCCACTAACAAACAACATTGTATCGTCCGCAAACATTTTTATTTCACAATGTTTGGCGTATTTAACCATATCGTTTATATAAACAACAAAAAGCAGAGGACCCAGAACGGTTCCTTGTGGTACACCATGTGTGGTTTTTAAACAAGATGATATAGTTCTATTATATTTAACTTGTTGATGTCTATTTTGTAAGTATGATTTAAACCAAGACAATGCTACCTCACTTATCCCTATCCTATTTTTTCTAATTTTTTTATTAATAATTCTCTATTGATCGTCTCAAAGGCTCTACGAAAATCCAAAAATACGGCTAGTGTTATTTCACCATTTTCCATATTTCTAAACCACAAATCACAAATATTCTGAAGCACTGTTTCACAAGAATGTCTACTGCGAAAACCCGACTGGTTATCCACTAGCACATCATTAATCTGTAAATATTCTAGGATTTGCTGTTTAACAATTAGCTCTAAAACTTTTTCGTAAACGGGCACTGTATTGATTGGTCTAAAGTTTTGACATAATTTAGTGTTAGGTACTTTCTGGATAGGTATAATAGTTGATGTTTTCCAGTTTTCTGGGAAGATCCCTTTTCTCAGCGACAAGTTAATTATTTCTAATAACCTATTCCCTATTACACACATTGAATCTTTAAATACTTTAGATGATATCCCTTCCTCATTTGGTCCTGTAATAGATAGACTTTTGATAACTTGGTTTAATTCTGCCATGTCTATGGGTTGAAATTTCGAAAAGTTATAGTAGTAGTTTATTTTATTAATAACATTATTACATTAATACATGAATAAACTTTAATATGAAATACTTTATAGAAATTACTTCTTCTCCTTTTTCTTAATCGGTTCCTCTTGTACCTTTCGGTGTCGAGGTATGCTTTTCTATTTCTGTGTTGTTTCTCCACTTCTTCCTATCGTTAGCTAATTGTGGCACATCTCTCCAGCTGACTCCTTTTTCTTCTAGTCTCTGCCTCACTTCTTTTTCCCATTTTATTCTTGGTCTTCCTCTATTTCTTTTTCCCTCCATCTGCATTTTCCATTCTATTTTCGCGTATCTACTTTCTGGCATGCGTAGTTAATGTCTAATTGATTCGTCTCCATCTTTTTCTTAATATCTGTTACTCCTGGGTTATTTTGAATTTTTTCGTTACTGATTTTTTTTGTTTCTGAGTTAGTGTCCAAGTGTCTGGATTATAATTATTGTGGATTATTTGCATGATTAATATTATATTAAACATAGATGTATTTAAAGTGCTTTATATTACGGTTTCGATACTTATTTAGCTCGTAACATTTCATGGTGAATAATTTTATCGAATACACCCGCATAACTTTGCATTTAACCTATAAATGCGTTTGAAATTATCAACAAATTAACAAGTACATGTATAATATCTCAGCTACAACTGAAGTATATTCTATTACAATAAAATTAACGTGCCAATTTGTTGAACAAATACGATTTTAAGAATATTTCTCAACTGCCAATAGTTTATTTATGTGTTAAAGGTTTGAGGAACAATTTTATTGGTAATGCAAACTTACTGTGGAATGTTCTGTTAGTGAATTATTTTAAAAAAAGCCGTGTTTACGTGTACTGCTTTATCAAGCATGTTTACAAGACTTAATTTTGGTCAATTATAGTTGGTAAATAAATGTAGGTCATTAAACGATAAACGGAGAATTGCCAGTTGGTGCCACGTGCTTGTTGCAAGTTATGAAACAGTCAAAAGGCCAGGCCTGCATTGCAAACATTCGGCACAGTTAGAATATGGAATTAAAAAAACGAGGTCATTTTAGCAATTTCCATATTTTAAAGCCGATGTTCGACGACCCCGTTTAAACTAGCGTTGCGTTTTTAGCATGTTTTTAAATAATTTTTGACTGTTATCGATAATTATTAGTATACACTTTGTACGTGTCAGAACGCATTGGAGTTTTTATGATACACACACATATGCGTGCTTTGTTTTTTAAAGTAATAAAGCGTAACTGTATTATCATACTGCGTAATTATAGTGTTGATTTCATCGCATGTGCATAATATACAACCTTTTAGCCATTAAAATTAATAATATTTATTAATAATATTTGTTTAAGGTTCAGCTGAATATTTTACAAATACATAACATATGCATATTAATATTTAACATAAAACTTTTGCTTAATAAAACTGTTGAGCTTATGTCTAAACCTTTACAATATTACTTTAAAACCATTAGAAGCATTGGTTTTTAAAAATTACATTAAAACAATATTTTCGGTATGTTTTATTGTAGGGAATGTAAAAATAATTTTAAAAAATCCTAAAAATATAACCGAAGAGCAACATTCTTGCGCAACAATAAATAAAATGTGTTGTTGAAGGGCAACTTTGTACAAAAAAATAGATAAAATATGTAAGTACGTAGTCGTGACTTCTTTTCCTGAGAGGAACTTATTGCCGTAAACAGATTTTTGATATTTTTTTTAATTTTCGAAATATAGCCAAAAACCGATTTTTGGCAATTTTCAAAAATGATAAATATCTCGCTTAAACGAAAAGATATAGAAAAACTTTAAAGGCATTTTTTGCATGGCTTTTTGTCCTTAATAAGATAGCGATGTTCATTTTTTTTTACACATACAAATATTGATACATTACACCTAACTTTCTTATTTTAAATGGCAACCATAGTTGGCTTTGACATAAATCGAAAGCTTACTTTTTGCGCTTTTCAAAAATATATAATATGCTAGTTTGTAGATTAATAAATTTAAATTTAAACTCTTAAAGTATTAAGGTATGTTACAGTCACTGCAATTCACTTTTTTTTTAATTTTAAGACTTGCCTAAACTTAAAAATTACTATTTCCTAGCCTTTACAGTAGAAACTTGATTAGTATCTGTTATAATAGTTACTATTTTTAACGCTCTGTTGGATTTGCTCGTAGTTTGGTGAATTACTTAGCTAACAAGTCAAAAATGCATCAATTGCAAGTACATATTAACGTACGCTTATAAAAGAACACATAAGTATGTTTACATATCTGTCCTGGCGTTGTTGTACCTTTACATAAAAACATTTTAATGTTGTCTACGAACACAAACTTCGCTCTTTTATGTGTGGGTAAATAAAATTAAATGTGTTGTATATAGCCTGCCATAAAATTCAAAACAGGTTGGCCTACACTCCCAAAAGATGATTTGCATATGGCTTTTTTATATTGCATAAAAATTCCGTACATTTCGTAATTCCAAATATTTTCATTTACAGGTGCCATACACTAAATAACCTGTTAAAAAATCCATAAAATAATTTGATTTATGTTCGTGTCAGCGAAATACTAATTTTATTTACTTAATATTAAGTTTGATACTCAATACTAAAAGAACAAAAGTTACAGATGCAAGTCTAAGCTTAGTGTTATTGAATAACCCTTTTTTAAGGTAATATTTTTGACTCTTTGAATAATCGTTTACAGCAGAGGAGAGATGTTTTCATTAATAACGTAAAAATAAAACATTTTCAAACTTTGTACAAAGAGAAAAATTGAGTTACTTCTGCCTTTGCTTTAATAACAGTATTTAAAATCTTTTATTAATAGTTTTCAAAGATTTTTGCATTCTTCTCGAATTTTATTATCCTGAACATGCTTAAGTTTTATCTTTTAGAAGTTTTTTCGCCCTTATTTGGTTCAAAAAGCAAATTGTCGTAATTTATCACCTCAGAAACCGTTCTGGAGTCCAGAAGTATGCACTATGGACGACGCGATAATAATCATTCCCGATTTATACGCCTCTTGTCACTTTTATCTATAAGCCTCGCAGCCTTCTGGTCAGTTTTATTTATTCATTTTTCACATCATTGGCTTTTTAAAAACCGGTGGCGATCGGGGGATACGTTTTGGTCGTTTTTTAACACAGGTGAGCGAAGCACATCCAGACTATGGGGCAGGTTTACAAGTATAGGCGACTAAAAACTAGAAGGGTGCAAAGTTAGAATGCACCTGCGTGAAATAATTACATTTTGTTGAGCTATTCGATCACTGGAAGGCTATTTTGCGTCTAGCCCGGGCTATTTAACAGAGCACACTTGCTTTTTTGTAAATTTTGGTTGGGCTAAGTGTATCAAGGTGTATCTAAGATTGTGTTGAAGTAAAAATCGCTTACTTATGGAATTTTTATTTTTATTTCAATTGTAAAATAAATACTTTCACAGCTTTGCATTTCTTCATTAGCAAAAAATGAAGGACAAACTAAAGACAAAGTTTTTCATCTACTTTGCCTAAACAACTGTAAAATTTTTCTCTAGCAATATAGTTTGGAGGTATGTCAGTAGCAAGGGATTGGAAAACTTGTCCTTTATATTGTAGATTGTAAATGCTAAAAAATGTTGAAATATAATTGTTGAAGGACTTCTTCGTTCTTTGTAAATTTGCACCGCAATGGTAATTTAGTTTTTTTAGCAAGACTGTGCTACTTGTCATACAGCACACATCTCAAAAACGTGGTTCGGTCAAGATAATACTAAGGTTCTAGAAAGGAAGCTTCTCATTAGAAAAGACTATCAATCGACAGGAAAAAGTTCGTCTTTTGTGCCTCTTTCATTTGTGGACCATGAAGATACAGAAATATTTTTGATCAGTTTTGAATGACTGATAAATTGATTGCATTTTGGTCTAAAACGTTAATATCACATATACAGGGTGTGTAAAAATTGGTGGAAGGGCTACACGGAGCGATGTTCTTCGTAAAATTCTAAGTCGAAAATCTTAATACGAAAATGTTGTACCATGCTTCCTATGGCCTCAGGAACCATTTAAAGAGAAAAAAAATTGGCAACATTGCATACATTGATTTGCGTTTGGACATTTTTTTATCAGCAATTTTTACTTAGGTATTTACATTTTTTGTTCGAACTGAAAGCTTTCAGTTCGTAAACATAGCTGCAAACGTTTGGGTATCGTAAAACACAAACAAGAAATAATTACGAGAAAAACAGAGATGACAGCTAAGGACAATGTTGCCATATGTATTACTGTCATTAAAATCAGTGATTTACATATTTTCAACACCAATTTTTGAAAGGAAGAACACAATATCTAGGAAAAAATACTATTCGAAATCTATTTTTATTCCAAATTGCAGCTTTTTCATTTGCAAGTATTAAATAATAACGCCTATTAAAGGACTAAATGTCAAAGCTTTGAGGACCTCTTGCAGACACAGCAAGCATCGTACAACATTTTCGTATTCAGATTTTCGAATTAGAATTTTACGAAGAACATCGCCCCGTGTAGCCCTTCCGCCAATTTTTACACACCCTGTATAAAAGCTATTTCGCAGGCCGTTTAGGCCCAGAGCTTAGTAATGTTCTTCCACACACTCCTCTCTCTTGGTTTCTTCCTCCAATTCATAACGTTTTCCTCTCTTAGTTCTGCCTCCACGGCCTCTCTCTATCTTTTTCTAGGTCTTCCTCTTTTTTTCTTGTTTGCATGTTCTTTCCACGCAATCTCGTTTATTATTCTGCTGTCCTCCCTTCTCTCAATATGTCCTAGCCATTGTATTCTTTTGGCATTTATTATTTTATGGTAGCTTCTTTAAAAATTGTATATAACTCTTCGTTCGTTCTTCTTATATATCCCTCATCTGTTCTCTTCCCTCCCACTGCTCTTCTAATTATCTTCCTTTCCCATCTTTTTAGGGCTTCCTTTGCATTTTTGTTCAGTACCCAGGTCTAGCACCCATAGATCGATGTAGGTGTTAGTATTGTCTTACACAAAGGAAGTTTGGTTCTCTAGATTAATGTTTTGCTCTAAGGCTCCTACACTTTTGTTGGCTTTCAGTATCTTCATGCTTACGTCTTTTTCTTCTTCCGTTCTGTTTGTGAGCTGTGTCTAAGTACACAAATTCTTTTACCTCCTCAAATGCTCCTACTACTAGCCTGTCTTCTATTGTTTTTTGTCCTATTCTCATTAGCTTGGTCATCTTTGTTTATCCTTAATCCCATTTTTTGTGCTGCTTTTGCCATTCTGCTTGTTCTCTCCTAGTTCTTTCAAGGTTCTTGCCAGTATAGCTACATCATCGGCGTAACTTATGAGTTGGTGACTTAGTATTGTTTCCTCCCTGTTCGGTCTTCCGTCTCTTATTATTTTTTCCAGAACAACGTTGAATATGAGGGCTGATAATGGGTCTCCCTGTCTGAGCCCTGTTCCTATCTCAAATTCTTCCGTTGTTTCCCCCTTGATCTGAATCCTGCTTGATGTCCCTTCCAATGTCATTTTAAGCAATCTGATTAGTTGGGCTGGTATCTTGAACTCATTCAGAATTCGGAGCATTCTGGGCCTACCGAGTCATACGCTTTCCTGAAGTCGACGAACAGCACTGCAAGTGGGATGCTGTGCTCATAACATGTCGTTGCTATTTCCTTTATTGTGAACGTTAATATTAAGGGTTTTTATAATGTTAGTGTGCCGTGATAATTTTATTGTTAATACTTGTAAGAAAAAGCAAAATGTATCTGGTTGAGATGTACAAAATATAAACTTTAAAAATCCGTATAAGAATATTTAAATAATTCATTTTTTCAAAAAGTAAATAAGCTTACACAGCAAAAGTAAGAAATTATTCTAATAATCTTTCTGTAGGTTAATTTCATGCAGTTAATTAATCTGGCCGTATACAATATTATTAGTTAATATGCATATTAGTTGCGTGTGGCTTGCTGCAAAATTAAAATTACATAAATTGCGTGCGATAAATTAAAATAGCGATAATCTGTGAAAAATGTAAAGTATGTTGCGTGCTCTGTTTCAGCTAGATGTAGTAAAAAAGATTGGAACAAACATAAATCTTTGCAATGCCAATGCTGTAGAATATAAAAAAAAACACCTTGTTGGAGAATGGTGTAAAAAATAAAAATAACTGTAATATAATACGAATATTTGTATTTAAAAAATAACAAAACAGTTTTAAAAGTAATAATTAGTAGGCACTCTTTTCTCTATTTTATTCCAGATGTCCGTCCTTCTTTCTCGTCTCTGCCATTACTCCTTAACGTGTTTCCTAAATAATTGTAATCTTTTGTAGTTTTAATAGTTCCAGTGTCCGATCTTTTATTTCAAAACCCACTTCCATATGCTGTGTTTTTTTTAGTGTTTACTTCCAAATCCTAGTCTTTATATTTCTCAATAAGTTCCCATAGCATATACGAAGCATTCTTTAAGAAAATTCCTGGCAAAATAAAATAATATCGCGATTAGGATGTGGCAAAAGACCAGAAACGCTGTAGGCTGTAGCACTCTTGATTGCTCATAATTTTTTTTGGACCAGATTTGAGTCTATTTGTCAGCGATTTTTTTGATTCAGAATCTTTTTAGAATCATGCTTTCATTGTTATTGGGATTTGTTTTCGTCCATTTGATTTCATCTTGTTTCAGTCATTTTTAAGTTTATTTAGGTGTTCATCTAGATACATTAACCATGATGATTGACTATTCTGTGACATTTTCCATTTTTAAAGTGATTTTAAAATGGTAAAAGGCTTTTTTATTTGGTTGTTCTACTTTTAAAGCGATATTTAGGCACTAAAAGGTTTTTTTTTGCCAGGATTTCGTTTTTATTAGAACGAAAAGCAAATTAAAATTTCCCTTAACTTAGGATTACAGAGATTGGTTTGAAATAACTAGTTAATACCACATTTATACTAACTTTAGGAGTCTAACATTTTTAGACATTACCGTGTACATGCTAACTTTAATTGTATGTAAATAACTATTAAGTGCTTCGTTATAACGCTAGAAACCAATTTCACTATTCGTACTTGTAATTCAGTTGATTAAGTTTTGAGTTTTTTACTCTACAAGACAATTCAATGGTTAACAGGTAACATTCGTGATATAAAGAATCGAAATAGAACAAAAAATCTAATTTGGTTTTAATAATTTCTAGTAAATTTATTACTGTGATTATGTATGGATATCATGTTGCTAGGAGAACGGTTTACATCTGCCACTGCCATCATCTATTTACGTTAATGTGAATATGCAAAGTATATTTGATCAAATCACCCATGGCGAGTGAGCATTTATAACAGTGTGCTAGATGTATTATCTTCATGGGCCAAAAAATAAAACAAACAATTAGGTTTTCTAATCGGTATACAACCTGGTCCAATATAACAAGTTTTTAATATAAATCACTTCTCTTTTTTTAATAACGAATCTCTAATAGAAAGCCGGGCTAATTCCAAGATTCTCCTATTTTTATCAGTAGCTGCCCTAAAAGTTTTTGTTTGTCTATAACTAATTTCATTTACCAATCAATTTGCAATATTTGGCGTTAACTGCAGGCAGAATAACAAGCCTTTATTAAGAATATTAAAAGTAGTCTTTCGCAAACCTACAAACTTTTATTCTTTAATATTTAAAATCATGCTTAATACAATCCCAAAATCATTACTTGGTCCATTGAGAGTTTTCAAAATTTTCAGTCCAAATATTTACCAACAACTATTAAACTTCAGTTTTGTAGTAATGGAACCAGTATTTTTACCAATATTTATAACAATCTAATACTTCTTGCAGTGTTCCAAAACAAATTTAAAATTTTGATTTCTCTTTGGGTAGATTAATGAGATTTTAATAAACTCTTAGTAACTTTTTTCCAATCTTCAAACACTGCTTTATTTTAGATAGTTGACAACGAATTGTCGTCCTGTGTATAATATAACGAACTCTTAAATATTTTTAAGCAATTCAAATAAAATCGCAGTACTTGGCAATAAAAGATTGCAAATAAAAAATAAATTGTCTCTCTAATTCTCAAAATTACAAGTTTTTTTATAATGAAATAAATATACCTAAATAATTACATGTTATAAAGCATTGTGCGGTATTAAATAAAATGATTTTTAATTAATTGAAGCGCTATACTAAACTGTTTTATCAAAATTATTTGGAGACACTCATGAAAAATGAAAATGGGCCAATTGATACGATTTTGGGCTAGTATTGGTTCTAAATTTAGCCAGTTTTTTGAAAAAGGCTTTTAAAATTCTGACAATCTTAGATTTATGAGACTAACAACCCAAAATTTTTGAATTTGGTTCAGTAAAGGCCCTTATAATTATCTTAGTCTGGGATTATGAATTGATTGTTATGAAAAAAGCATAGACTCGACGTCAAAGAGTAACACTTTTCGAATTACAACACTTCATATGCAAATAGGTGTAGTTTTATCATGTATAAGGCAAATTATATTTAAAAAAAAAACTTCTGATTTTTTATAGTGTTATTAAATCGATGGGTGACTGTTTTACAAAGCCCCTAGGCCAGTGGTTTCCAACCTTTTTGGACCTCCGCCCCCCTTTTTCATAAAAAAAATTTCGCGCCCCCCTCACTTTTCGTAACAATCTAATTTGATAAATACTGTCCTGATATAATAACTATTTAATGGGCTACTACAAAACAATATACCATATTCTGTATAAAAAAAGTTCTTTTTGTATGTCTGTATTAAAAAATGATATTTTGGTAACAGCTGCGCGCCCCCCTTGCAATGGTCTCGCGCCCCCCTAGGGGGGCGCGCCCCACAGGTTGGAAACCACTGCCCTAGGCCTATTTAGCGGTAATTTGTTTATTATCGTGTAAATATGTGTATCTTTGGAACTACTAGGGCAATTTTCAAAAATTTTGTTTTTATGGACTCGCGAATAGCAAAACTGTTACTGAATCACGAAATATCAATTAAAATACGTATAATTTTGACGACAAACGCTTTTAAAAAATGTGATTCTTTCGGAGGAGATTAAAAATTAAGATTTTGTAGGGGCGAGACGGTAAGTTTTAATGTACATCTAGTCGTGGCAGAAGTTTAAGAGAAAATTGGGTGGGGAATGAAAAAATTCGGCTTTTTTTGGACCGTGCTGTAGATATTCGTCCACAGAGCACTTTAACGAGCATCTCAAAGATGCTTTTTGTTTTTTTATTGTATTATTCAAATGTAGCTCGACAAAAAATGCGATTTCACATAAAAAACTTCAAGTCTGAGACAGTGGACTAGTGGCCAGCTGCTGTCCGCCTAGCTATAGTGGACAGGAAAACGATTCTCAAGCCAGAATTTAATTATAATTACAGCATTGTTACAATGCAGGTGCTGAATCCAAACGTTTAATTATACAATTTCGTTCTCCGGCCGCGTCGTGTAGTCTTCGCCGATTTTGTATTGCATAAATGCCCTAAGCGTAACCTCTTAGTATAAAAAGTCATCAGATACCGGTAATACAAGTTCTGAGACAATTGCACATCGCACAATGGCCCTAACGTCCCGTACGAGAATACGCATCATTCGCAAAGGACGGGAATTATTTAGATTTACATAGCCGTTGCTATGTTAACGTATTTTGAATACAATGCAAACTTTTTAGTCGATGCCGGGACGCCGAATAACCTTTTTGCTTTTGCATTATTTAACAATGGACTTGTATTACGCTAATGGCCGCTCTTAATAGCCGACTGATTGCCTTTAAATCGCGTGCCTTGCCATCTGATTGTCTGAAAACTGTTCTACCTTGTAAAAATGTTATCATTGTACGTACATTTGTAGAACGATTCACGTTCAATATTTAATGGGTTTCTATCGACTGAAAATATTTAGGAAATATGCGATACAAACCCTACTAAGGTAGATATTTCGTGATATCACTGTCGATTTTCGTATTACAGATGTAAAAAAATTATTCAGGGTACCTATACAGGGTGTCCCAAATTCGAGTAAATGCATGGGGATTTCGCTTATCTTAAGAGCTACGAGGTCGGTTAAATTAGGGCAAAGTTGCTAAATTCGATGCTCATTGATAATCCAAAGAGAAATTGGAAATATCTCAAACGGTATCCGAGAAAATTAGGAAAAACTGGAAAGTCCATTTTTGAAAATCGTTTATAACTCCTTTGGAGTTTGAAATATTTTAAATGTGTAAAAAAGTTGCCCAAGCAACTTTTTAAGCCGAATCGGATGGTGGTCACAAATTTTTCCTAGGTCGATTCGTTTTTGTTTTAGACAACCAACCTTGTTTTATCTTATGGGCAGCATATCGCGTTTTTCTTCGTTATTAAAGTTCATTTTTACGACTAACAGGCCTTCAAAACTTTTAGTTTGTTGATCGGTTGTCATGGAAACAACATAAACTACAATGACCGGCCAACCTGATTTATAATGGTTATTGTTTAAAACGTATTTTTTTAAATTTGACAATGAAAGAAAAAGTAAAATACCATGTGTGATACATCAATGGATTCAGAAAAATAAATTCTATTTGATTATGTAAATAACAAAAATTGCGCCCATAAGAAAAAATAAATTTGGTTGTCATAAAACAAAAACGAATCAATCTAGAAAAAATTTGTGACCACCATCCGATTCGGCTTGAAAAGTTGTTTGGGCAATGTCTTTACACATTTAAAATATTTCATACTCCAAAGGAGTTAAAGACGATTTTCAAAAATCCTATTTTCCAGTTTTTCCTAATTTTCTCGGATACCGTTTGAGATATTTCCAATTTCTCTTTGGATTATCAATGAGCATCGAATTTAGCAACCCTAATTTAACCGACCTCGTAGCTCTTAAGATAAGCGAGATCCCCATGCATTTACTCGAATTTGGGACACCCTGTATACATTATTTATATAAATAAAGAAATAAATAAGCAAAAGAGTGTATTTTAACGTGCTCAATAATAAGAATTTAAACTGAAAATGTGGCCAGTTCCACAAATTTTCTTAAAAACGTAGATGCGAAAAATTATTAAAGATAGTCCAGATTTTGTTTTTGAGTTATCTCTCGGAAATTGATTTAAGACATTTCACCATAAAAATTCTTTTACAAGTTTGAGTCAATTAGCTATAATAAAAACTATATATCGATGACCGGCGGCCCTGGTGATTATTAATTACTTTTTTTTCTATACGTATAAAAGTGGTTATTAATTGTGCATTGCTTATAAATCCTCAATTTGGTACCTTGAATATTAAAACAATCAATATATTTAAACCATAATTAATTTTGGCCGTGTTACATATAACAAACACAACTACTAATGGCTTACATGAAAACCATTAAGTAAAATTTGCTTGTCACTTGCCAAATTCAAAGATCAGTAGATGACCACGACCTAGTGGAGTTAGCGGCACATATAAAGAAGAAAGGCGTCCCAGTATTGAGAACAAGGTTTTTAATATGTAAATCATGGGTGACTAGATAACGGAACATCCAATTTTATGAAGTATTCCTGTCATGGTAAACTTCAGTCTTCGGCCCTTCGGTAATTTTCCACCTCTACATTAAACCTGACTTTATTAATGATGGTTCAACATTTTTTTCATACATTTGTAATAAAAATGCTTGTTACTAGAACACACACGACAATATAAGTTATAATAACATATGTAATTGCGAAGTGCAGGTTCGATTTTCCATTAAATAAAATTACTTATTCGATACACAGCTAGCCTGACGTAAAAATAATGATCGTTGCTATATATTTGCAAGTGCATTTCGTAGAACAGACATTAATCATGTAAAGTATACTTCGTTTTACGACATTTTATTTAAATTACCGGTGATAATTGAATTCCAGGTGTAATTGAGATTGAGGTAGGTTATACAATAATAGAAAAAAGCTTAATTAAAAGTAACTTTTTTCAAAATATTTCTACTTGAAATACAACACCAGTTTCAAAACTCTCATATCCGGATCAGTTGCAAAAGAATTTATTTTATTTAAATATATTTGAAATGAATAAGACTTCAAAAATGAAGAGAGTCTTAAAACTAGTATCGCCTTTTGACAAGTTTTTTTTTAAGAACTAGATATACGATTTTCAATTAAGCTCAGTTATATAAACAAATGAATCACTTAAATCATCAAACAATTTACCAAAAGGTCATACAATACTTTATAAAAGTATCAATACGGTTTTAAATTATTACGAATAGCAAAATAAATTATTTTGTAACACGAAATGCATTGAAATCGGTTATTGGCGCATTGATTTTAACTTATCGATGGAGTTTTAATGTTTGTGCTATGGGCATCTCAGTTAAACAAACTTAAAATCAATAATGCATTATGAAAATTGAGGTACGCGACAAAAAACGCACTGATGATGCTCACAAGATATCGATAACAAACAAAACTGTACTGATAATACGATAATTTATGTTTTTTGTATGCAGCAGATGAGATTGCGCATTGTCCGGCAGGAGTACTATTTCGCAAGTCTTATGCTCTGAAATCTAATAAAAGGATGCAACAGTTTTAGACTTATGCCATATTTCTAAGTATTCATTGCATAGACATTCCATATTTTAGATCTATCTACCAAGTCGAAGGTCTTTTGGATGACTATAGCGCATGTATATACAGGGTGTGTAAAAATTGGCGGAAGCGCTACACGTGGCGATGTTCTTCGTAAAATTCTAAGTCGAAAATCTTAATACGAAAATGTTGTACCATGCTTGCTGTGTCTGCAAGAGGTCCTCAAAGTTTTGACATTTAGTCCTTTAATAAGCGTTATTATTTAATATTTTTTAATGAAAAAGCTGCAATTTGGAATAAAAATAAATTTCGAATAGTATTTTTTCCTAGATATTGTGTTCTTCCTTTTAAAAATTGATGTTGAAAATATGTAAATCACTGATTTGAATGAAAATAATACATATGGCAACATTGTCATTAGCTGTCATCTCTGTTTTTCTCGTAATTATTTCTAGTTTGTGTTTTACGATACCCAAAAGTTTGTAGCTATGTTTACGAATTGAAGGCTTTCAGTTCGAACAAAAATTGTAAATACCTAAGTAAAAATTGCTGATAAAAAAAATGTCCAAACGCAAATCAATGTATGCAATGTTGCCAATTTTTTTTTCTTTAAATGGTTCCTGAGGCCATAGGAAGCATGGTACAACATTTTTGTATCAAGATTTTCGACTTAGAATTTTACGAAGAACATCGTCACGTGTAGCGCTTCCGCCAATTTTTACATACCCTGTATTTTCTCCCCTTTTCTTATTATTTTTTCGCTAATTTGTCGCAATGTGAAAATCCACTCTTGGGCTTTCCTTCCTTTTCTGAAACCGGCTTGAGTTTCCTCTGATGTCTCTTCGATTAGTGTCCTCAGCCTCTTTTCCAGTATTCTTTCATATAGTTTCATAGAGTTGAAATCTAGAAATAGTACTTAATAAAGTCAGTCCTGGTATAACACCTTTAAACGTCGCGTCTTTTTTACATGATTAAGTTCCTTATGATTTAAAGTCTTTTGCCTATTTATTTACGCGGAGAGTCTCGTGACAAAAGTCTCAGACGTCAAACCCTCTCGGCGGCTCTGATAATCACCAATCATTTTCTCGAAGGATATCTTGTAGAAATGCTAAATCACTTTCAAGATTCTCAACTCCTTGCCTTAGCAATCTAGTTTATTTCAGATAAATAAGATTGTTACTGATCAAGAGTCGACAGCCTTAAAACTGTTTTAGCATATCTTCAAGAGATCTTCATAAGAAAGATAAGTGGTTTTTAATTAAACTTATTTGTATTCATAAACGAATACCCCGAGATTTGCATAATTAACAAAGGTTGTAATTAAAACGAAAAACGTTTTAAAAGTCCATGGTTTAACATAAAAAATTATTGCATACCTGCATATTATTTAAAAATGCTGTAAAAAATGTACCTTAAAGACAAATTAATTATTAGAAAGTTTGTTTTTCAAATGGGTTTGCCAAGTTGCAATTTTAATCGGATCCCACATTTCAACAAATTACTTATTTTAGATAGTCTTTCTATATTTTAAATACAGGTCAAAGAAAGTTTCCGACATTTTCTAATTCGACGTTTAAGGCGGTGTGTAAAAAATATCGACAATTTGGCAGTTACATAATTTAGAGCCTAAATTAGCGTATTCCACGATTTTATCTTTCCTAATCAAGGTGCTAATATATTTTATGCTTACGAAATAGTCTTTTGACGTGATTGTTATTAATTAAGCAAAAATTCTTCGTGTTCGTTCGCTTTTACGTCAAGCTCTTACGTGAAAACGTGTTGTACATTATAACGACAACAAATTTGAATGTGTGTAGAATTCCACAACAAATACAAGAATCAAACTGAACTTATTAAGATTAAAAACTTAATATTATTCGAGATTTTATTTTGAATGTGTTCAAAATAATTTCTTTCAGGGATAATCCGATAATACACTTCAAAATTGCTGAAGCAAAATCTAGAAAATTATGTTTGTTCAAAATTTTATTAAAAAAATAAATTACGTATGATAATGTATAAATAATTTTTTTTTGCGGGGAGGGGAGCCCGCAGCTTGTTCTTGCGTCGGGCTCCGCGCTTACTAGGGCCGGCCCTGCTTAAAGCTGGTTTATTAGATGATGAATATCGTGATGGTCCATGCATAGTCCTTTTTTTGCAAACATTTTTCTTGGTGCCATTTGCTGGTACTGTCTTTTGGCATGGGAAATTCTTTGTTGCAATCAATTTTTTTAGCAATTTTTTTGGCTTCTAGTTTTTTTATTCCAGAATGAAGAATCCGACTTAGCCATTAAATAGTTCTTGCAAATCACTGATTATTAATCCTTTCGTTGGTAATCAACTTGATTTGAAAAAGGCTTTAAAGAATACATGAAATAATTTTCTAAGAATTTGTTAAGAATTTTACATTCCTATAAATTTGCCACCCCCAAAATCTGCCGCTCGTGTGCGGTGCACCTCTTGCGCCCCCAGGTTGCGGCGGGCCTGGGGGCCGATTTGGCGTTTTAATTCTCGATAAATTCAGCTTGCCCCTCGTATGCTCAGCAAAAATTATTCTCAACAAGTAAAAGTAACAATTTTAATGTGTTGTTATTATTTATATAATAATAAACGAAGAAAGTTCACAATGATTGTTATTTTGTGCGTAAGGAATTGAATAGACGCAAAAATACAAAGTGGTTTTGGTTAGAACGCACTGACAACGCATGTACGCGTTAAAGTTAGACCTGTTTGGCCAGTTATGAAGTTTTTTCTGGATAAAAAATAAAGAAAAACATTTCGGGTGGCTGACTTCGTAACACGATTGGCTCATTTTGAATCCGGCAAGTCGCGTTGCAGTGTTTTTGCCCCTTGTAGAAGAAGCCAGTAACATAACATCCACGCCTTTCGTCTTCAACGTAAAGGGTCCGTTCCCTGTACGCGACAGAGAAGAAAAATCCCTTCCGTCCTGACGTACACAAACCGTTTTTCGAATGTTATATACACATTTGTCGATTATCATGCAGATGGTAAGAAGATGACTGCAGGTTGTTCAACTTCTAAGAATTCTAGTGAAATGCAGTTAATTGTACGGCACAGAGAAATGTACCTACATTTTATAAAATCGGGTTCATGCTTCATAACGCATTTTTTCGACAATGCGTTATAATTGCGTTATTTTTTTGTGGAGCAGTTGTAAAAAGATTAATTCACCCACATCTGATGCGCCCCGCGGGTTCGTTCACATCATAAAGGAAGGGTTAGTTAATGTACCTTAACACCAGATTGTGCATTAACCCTTTCTTGCCCTTTTCTTTGCGTTGGAGGGTGGGAAAATCACAAAGCAACGTGATTTTTTTCAAGACCATGAAATGAAGTGATGACGTACGAGTTTAATTGAATTTTTAGTTCTTTTTTGGGACACGATTTGTTGATAAATAATTTTGGTTCACAGTGTTTTGTAATTTTTGCGATTTTTTAGTACGTAATATCTAAATCATTTGTCGAAGAATTTTTCTAAAACGTATTTTTAATAGTTAGCTTAAGTCTACTTTTTGTTTTAGTTATTCAATCCGTTATTTTTGCTAACTAACCTACATTACATTAAATCACCGGCTTTTCCAAACTTATTTTTTCGAAAATTGCGCACCCCTAACCATATCTATATTTTACGGATCTCCACAATTTTTATAAGACCTTAAAATGTAACAAAAGTTTATTTATTGAAACATATTTATTGCTATTATTTTACTGATACATATTAACTGTAGCTTATCAAATGTGAAAAGAAATCTAATATTAAAGATCATAAAAAGAGTAAAAAGATTAACAGGGCACCTCAAAAAGAGAGAAAAGAGAAAGTAGATAAAACGGATACGCTTATGAACATGATGAAGGAAGTAATGAGATATAAAAAAAATATATTTTTTTGAATTGCAAAATTTTAACCTATCAAAAAGTTCTGATTAAACAAAACAACAGGGGCGCACTTTTCAGCCCCCTGTGAAGGTGGGAGATGATTGAAATTATTACCATGGGAAACCTTTTAATAAGTATAAAAAATTTATCAAATATCATTCTTCTACATATATCCAAATTTGAGAAATAAAATAAAACCTAATTTTACCGCTCCCCTTTAGGGGTGTGTAACTCCGAAAGGAGACGTTTAAGGAAAAAAAAATGTATATGAAAGACCCCCTTAATTTTCGATAAGGAATCACCTCCCAAATTGTTTTGCAATACTTAAGAAACACCCTGTATATAAACAACAAAATGACAAAGGAGGAACTGGAAATTCAAAAGAAGAAAAGTAGCTAAAACAAATAGCGGAAGAAGAGAGACAGAAAAGAAAAACAACGAAAATAGGATATCGAAGGATCACAATTGATGGAAAAGAATGGAGATGGGTCAGGGAGCAGGAAATGTTGAAAGAAAATAAAACAACAACAAACCATCAACCTCCAAAAAACTGATAGTAAAGAATAACAGAAATATTAGGTCAACGATACAGGCAAAAAAAAATACACGAGAAAGAAAATAAATTTAAAAAAATAAGAAATAAGAAAAGATAACAAGAGGGCATCGGAAAAGACACTAGCAATTAAAAGGACATGCGAAAGGATATAAAAAGAAAAGAGGAAAACACAAAAACTCAACTCCAGAAAAACTCCTGAAAAAAAAGAATGTGGCTTTACACCCGAAAGGGTAAACAAAGGTTTCCCTCTACACCGAAATGTAGTAGAGGACCGGACAAAAGAGAAAAAGAAGAAAAATGGTTTACGTTTCTGACTACTTCTGGAGAAAAATTATCTCTTAAACCAGAGCTACTTGCTCCCTTTCTACAAAAACTTGCAAATAAAATTGAGGATTCAAATTTAACCCATGATGAGTTGGATAATTCTGAAGAAACAGAACTGTACAGGAAGCTATAACCAGGGAAACCTTACTTTTCAAGTGAAGAAAAATCAGCGCCTGTGGGAAAACAACTCAAGAGAGAGTAATCTTTCTAGCATGTATAAAACTTATATAATTAATATTCAGTTGTTTTTGTATGCGCTGCTCCTGGTGATGGCTAGTATTTATTAATCAGTTCTAAGAACTACCGATTCCATAACGTGAACTTTTTGAACCAGTGAATATCACTGGTCTTAATTGGTTCACGCTACAAAGACTTCACAGTATTTAGAAAAACCAAATTAGCACAAATATGTACTTTTTTGCTAAAAACCATCCTATATACACATACATTGTTCATTTCCTTTGTGGTATATTGTAGTGCCAAGCATACTTTTGTTGAAAATAACATAACAAATCTGTAAAAAATTGTTTGTTTAATTTACATACAGTTTTTGAAAGGAATATACAGGAAATAAAAGAATGAATAACCGTGTTATAAATTAGTATGACATCATAAAAATAAAAACAAGACAGTAACCAATACTGACAAGTAATAATTGTTCAAATGTAATCCGTTTATGAAACTATTAAATACCGTTAATTGAAACGTTTAAGCTTTTTGCAACGGGCGTTACATAATTTTATTCACACAGAGTGTTTAATAGCAACATGAATATGTTAATTTGTAATAAATTCGACATCTATTGCACAACGTACGGCCAAATGTTATTGGTCGGCTTTGACGAACGTTCTCACAAGAATTTTAAAACTGTCTTCGGCATGGAAATAGTTGTAAATTGCGCAACAGCCGTTCGGCAAATAATTATTTTGAACCCATACCGAATTAGCAGTTGGTAATAATAATTTTATAGCCTTGCCAATTTGATGCCAAGGTATTCGTGTTAGTAAACATATTACCTGTCCAATTCGTGTAATAGTTTTTATAACATTGATATTTTGGCTACTACTGACATCCAACTTATTGAATAATTTTTTACACTATTACGTACATATTTACGGTTTACGGAAATGGTACTAAAAGTATTACGACTTAATTTATGTTAATACTTTAATAAATAAGATGTTTGGAAGAGTTTTATGGTTGTTCTTTGTGTCTTCTGCTATTTCATTAAGATATTTAGAGCAAATGTTAATGTTGAACGTCAAACACTTATTAAATCGTAAAATTTGTTTGTATTTGGCACAAAAATATCCATTTTAACTGACGAATAGAAGTAGTATCAGCAAAAGAGGACAATTTTAATGCACAATATATAAAATAAAATGCGTATTCATTGTAATTATATTATGACGAAACTTTCCTCTTCTGGTTGAAAATGTCACAGCTTTTTAACAGAATGACATTCTCATGGTTAAGCAGATTACATAAAAATACTCCCTGGTATTATATTATATTTGTTCACTTTAATAATTAATGTTTAGTTTGAGTTTACTTTAAATATTATGTATAAGAAATATATAAACGTGTAGATTCAAATTTCCTCTGCATAGGACGCGAAGCGTGATGGCGCCTTCGTACGAATTTTTTAAGTAACTTTCATATTAATTAGAATAATTATTTTTTAACTTTTAAAGTCTAATTAACATTATGATAATAATTATGCCCATCGCAGTATTTTTCATTTGAAATAACAATATTTATTTCATGTGCACTTTAATGAACGAAAACCTCTTTTTAGCGTGTGTAAAATGTTGCTCAATGTTATATTTTTCATTTAAAAGTATTTTAACGCAAAGATACGTTTTAAAGCGAAAATTATTCGCTTTAATGCACTTTTTTTAAACAATTCCCTATTAAATCGTACTCATTATGCACTCAGTTCTCATTCTTTATTAAAGAATGCTTAAAAATATTGGTAAAATGAAGAGAAATATTACAATAATTATTACAAAAATTTTATAAAAAAGTGTATCATTTGGTAAGCGTTGGTTGAAACAATAACTGTATTTACTAAAAAAATGAACGCTAATGACTGTCTGAAAACATAATGGAAGCAAATCTTAGACAATAATTTGAAGCCTCCTTCGTCACACATATGCTCCCCTTTTTAACACCGAAATTATCAAATCACAATCGAAAAATCAAAACCCATTAAAATGGGCAACTTCCTGGATCGTCTAGGAAATAATAACGCTAGATGTTTACCCGTTTGACATTCTGACCTACTTTTTCGTATTGTAAATATTCGAAGGCCTTCGTTAGTTGATCAAGAAAAATGAGTTTAATAGCTTTGCCTGGCATCCATCCTATCGAAGGAAGGGTTGCACAAAACAGCGGAGCAGGTGTCGGACGAGACGATCGGTAACCTTGAAGTTCTGAGTTGTTTCCATCGGGTCAATGGTACAAGAGGACTCGAATCGAGGTCGACGGAGTTGGCACCCCAAAACGAACCAACGAACGACGTTAATGTTAAAATAAAAAACGTAATTACGGGCGGAAAAATTGATATCGTGAATGACGTATTAAAATTTATTATTCATGAGGTTTTCTTGCAAAAACTGTATCTCTAAAAACTTTCCAATATTTATATTTGATACATTATTTGATTTTAAGTGATTCGATATTCATATACATACAAAAAAAACTAAAACTATGATCGTTAAAACAGAGAAAAAAGGGCAACATCATTTTAAATGGGCTTAGGTTGGAACAGGCAGAAAGCTTTAAATATTTGTGAGTGATCATAGAGAAAAATCGAGGAATGGACAAGGAAATAAGCGAAATGTGGGAAGAATATTTAACAGTTTAAGAACAACATTTTTTGGAAATAGAGAAGTCCCAAAACGAACGAAAGTGGAAGTGGTCAAAAAGATAGTAACTCCGGCACTTTTATACGGAAATGAAACATGGGCACACAAAAAAAGTAGCCAAGTGAACCAAAAAAGATAGAATCAGAAACGAAACATATAGAGAACAATTGAAGATAAAACCAGTTAAAACAAAAGTACAAGAAAGACAGCTGGGATGGTTGGGTCACATTTATACGATGAAAAAAAAAATGTTAATCAGAAAAGTATATGAAGCAAGATCACAGGGAAAAAACAAAAGAAGTAGACCGATAAAAACCTGGCACGACGAAGTTAAAAAAGCAGCAACGGATAGAAACGTCAAATGGAAAGACATAAAAAGGCTAGCACAAGACACTCTATCGAAAGCTTTTTTGGGGTCTCTAAAGCATAAATGTTTTTCTCCGTTCTCTGTTATAGCTTTCTCGATTATTTGCCGAAATGTTTTTTAAAACTTTATTTAAATACGACTCTTATTTTGTGGTTCCCAAAATGCACTATAGGAATTACAGTTGGCGAAGAACTTATATACTCACTTCTGTTCGCCGACTATCAAAATTTTGGCAGAAGACGAAGAAGATGCTGAATATATGGGGAAAAAAGGAGAATTTGAGCAGTGGATTTAGACTTAGAGGTCAAAATAATTAAAAAAAGTATGGTTATTGAAATTACTGGTCAACACACTAAAACTGCTGAAGGAAGGTTTAAAATAATCGATGAATACAAATATCTAGATGTAACCTCTTCTTCCGAAGATAGTTTTAAATAAAGTATGAAAAGGGGGAACAATTTCTCGACAATCGAACCCAATGTTAGAGAGCAAAATAATTCTCTTAACCACCAAAAGCCTTGTACAGTGTAACCTTTATATTGGTCATGGTTCTGTTCCTGAGGGACGAACGAATACTGAATCGGATGAATATAGAATACATTTTTTCCGC
This sequence comes from Elmis aenea, assembly GCA_947652605.1. Taxonomy (NCBI): domain Eukaryota; kingdom Metazoa; phylum Arthropoda; class Insecta; order Coleoptera; family Elmidae; genus Elmis; species Elmis aenea. The sequence continues at coordinate 52,719,374 of OX393581.1, forward strand.
ATGAATTAACACAACTTGGAACAAACCGTTCCAGTCCAGATTCCGATACATAATTAAATTAAAATTGAAACCAGAACTCTCTTACGATCCTGTACAGATCCAGTATCACGAAGTCGACTTATTGGGAACTGCAGACTGAGGATACTTCAACTCAAACTCCTGAATCAAACGTCTGTGCGGTTTATGCGCCCAACAAGCCTCGACAATACATAATGTTCGTCTTTTGAAAACTGCATAGCTGACGCAATACAAAGTAATAAGCTTATGTGAGATTGGCTCGTGACAAATTCAGTTCAACGTCTAGAGACGGTTAACCCTCAGTACAGGATTTGCCATCTGACTGATATTATGGCCTAAAATTTACCTGGGCATGAGTTTCATTCTCTTATCTTCAGGATTGGGTCTTTTTTGTAACACACTGTAGATATTTGCTTCTATGTAATAATGCTTTAAAGTGGTGTCATTGTACGAAAAATAAATTCAGCAACGCTTATCTCGATTTCGAGATAAAAACATGACAATGCGTGTTAGATAAGGAATTATATAATTTTGTGTACGTGTGTCCCGGTAGCTTACTCGATATTATCTTAAATCTAATTTAATTAAAAAGACAGCGCAGTAATTAATATCACCGGTATATTGATTACGAATAAAATGTAAACGATCGTGTTTAATTGGGTTAAAATGAACAGTTGATTTATCTGGTATTTCGTAAAAACGTGTTTCTGGCATTGTCTGATTTGGGCTATGAATAAATTTCCGCGGAAGTGGTTTCGTAATTTTGGAGGAAAAAGGGCGAGACTTTGCGAGCGCTCATTTCAAAGGTGAGCTTTGATCGTTAGTAGGTTTGTACCATGGATAAAATTTGGTTGGAATTTTACAGAGAACAGCTGAAAATGTCGTCAACGAAATAAAAGAATAATATTCACTGCTGAAGCTTCGGTTTCAGATTTTTTTAAGCTTAAACAAGGTTTATTATATCTGCTTACTATGGTACAGAGAGCAATAAAAGATATACAGAGAAGGAAAAACTTGAAAACGAATTCTTGCGCCTTTACAATCTGTCGTACCTATCGATACTATGGTGTACATTTTATTTTCAAATTTGTTTTTAGGTGGTACATCTTTTACTAGACTATTTTATGCCCGTTTTGGGATAATTTTTATCGTCTTTTTCAATAAAATATACTCACTTCAAAAATACGAAACTTTCATTCATATTACTATAGAATATGACGTTATTGTAATTATAAATATATTTTAATATGTTTTATTCGAGATTATTTGATGTATTGATCTAAAAAAGTTGATGGCTCGTGTCCTGTTTCATAGACGCTTTCCTCATTTTTTTAAATAATCAATTATCCAATTTTTGGATCGTTAAGAATTGCCAAAAATTGGTCGAATTGCATTGTTTTGATGGAGTTGGCATCCATGGATATACATGTTATCTTGGGTCTTTAAAAAAAAAAACTGAAAATCATAGTCAAACAAAAATAATTGTCTCCTTTGGGATCTTTTAATTCCACAAGTCATTGGACAATAAATTGGCGTACCTTTTGGCCACCCCCTTTAACACATTGCACATTTGGTACAGTCAGTGTGAGGTACCAAAAGATTATCCTGGTTACTTAATTTGTAACCAAAGAAAAGCTTTATAACATAGTGTTGAAGAGAATTCTTAATGTTAATTAAACGTTATACAAGGCTGAATGTGAAAGATATAAAAGCTGTAAATGAAATTATAAAGAAATACCTACATTGATGGAAATAACTTTCATACAAAATGAAAGAGGGAAGCTTACCACATGAAGTAATACAGTCCTAAAGCAAAAAGATGTTCAGGAAGACCTAGGAAAAGAATGCTAATATAACAATTTGTTGCTGGTACAGGCTGGAGGCCCATACTTTGATAGAAGATCAAGAAGAAGAACAGCTCATGCTTTTTTTATTTATTGGATTTATTAAGTTTCTTTTGGATTTCGCAGTAACGTCACCAAACTAATAAACAAAATTGTCTACAAAATGTAAACACGTTTGGGGCAAAAGGAAACAAAATTCTCTCAAATATGAATGTAAGTACATTGAAATTATGCTGTTAAAAGACAGATTTAACATTTGTATTCCTCTTTTGCTTACATTCAACGCAAATTTGCTGTATTGTAAGGACCACAACAATTTAGGAACATCCAATTTTACAAACGTTTAATTTGTATTTTTATTTTTATTCTCTTGACTTTAATTTGCTTAAGCATTGTGTTAACAAGAAACCAATGAATTAAATTAATTCCATACGTTCGAGTTGTATGAGCGATTGTTTATGAGTTCTAAATAAGTTAAAATAAAAATCGCATCATTGTTCACTAAAGAACTTTTTTATAACGTGAATACATGCATTTTTACATCTAAAAAGACAAGAGATTTGTAAGTTCACCTATTATTGATATTAAATAAATATAGCTGTTGTATTTCATGTGTTACACTCTGGACCACGTCTTCAATGAAATTAATTCTGTAATTACATCATTTAAGGCCTCCCTTCTCTTGCCAATCGAACTGGAAACGTCCATGAATGCGCCATTTTTCATTTTGATTAATTTCACGAAGACCCGTTCCAATTTAGTCCAACTTTCAAATACACCCATAAATTCCAAATACCAATCTACGTGATAATTACAGGTTGTTTTTTAGCATATGTATGTTAAACTAATTATCAACTGGATAATTTGCACATTAACGAATCTTTCAAGCTTTATCCACGATGACCGGTGTCAATGGCATTGCCCTGTGGGTTTGTGATTGAAATAGGTCCGAACGACAGGTAAAAGGTTAATAGCTAGACACTGTATCATTCACCGGCTTTTTGAGGTTGCAAGAGAATGGCAAAGAACAGGTTTTTTTAGGATAACCAGCAAATTGTATCTCTAATGGTAGGGAAATGACCGGACGGTGGCAGTGATAACGGCAAAGTGTTTTTAACATCGGCTAATTGCGAAATATCGATGACGACAGCACTAATTTAGTGCATCATTAAACATGAGGAATGTATACGTTCGTAAATAGCTGCAAAATTCGACTTAAGAATACATAAAACAGATCCTAATTAGGTGTGTATTGCATACGCACTTGAATATTAAAACAAATTGTCAAATTCACGATCTTCTTTCGGAAAATCTTAGACCCATCAACCGACTTTAGTACCACCAAGTGAAGGGTCCCGAAAAATTCTGAAACTGATTTTTTCTCGCGCAGAGAGATTATCAACTGTTGTAGTTCCTTTCATCTTTACCAAATTTAATAATTCTTCGGTAACATTCGGTAACTTTAACTGATTCTTCCTTAGGTATAAACAAATTTTACTGGGGGTACTATTGCGACTATTGAGATTATGATTGCTATTAATAAAGGTAATCACAGTAAAATCTGTTTATACCTAAGGAAGACTCATCTGTTTAGATTGACCCATATTAAATTACTAATTCCGAACTATCTTTGATTTCAGAATTATGAACAAGGCGACTTATAACAATGGCAGCAAACTTCGGTAAGTGATTTTTGATTTACTTTAATTAAAAGTGTTCATCAAATTCTGTCCTGAAATATTTTCAATGGGAGCTAGAACCTCCCTAAGGAGAAAAATTATAAAATACTTTTCAATAACTTAAGAACGCTGTAACTAAAGTTTCTGAATGTCGACTATATTTCTATTTCCGGGACTCGAGACTCTCAAAGCCAAACATTCCGGGAATTTCCGGGACTTTCGTTTTTGGGACACTGCTACGGTTTTAAGTTGTGTAAGAAATTCTAAAGTGTTTCTAATATTTTTTTTTGTTCTTTGAATTAAAGTTATAGAGGCGCGAAAGGCAAACGGAATCACCCTGTATATCACTTATCTAACACGTCATCTCTGTGCTAATTTTTTCAATGCTCACAGATAGTTTATTTTCCCTTGTTTTTATATTCTTTTCGTTGTTGCACTTCTTTAAACCACCAACTACAAATTTTTGTTCATTAAAACTATTACACTGTAATTTCTCGAGCGTTTATTTTTCACAGCTTAGCTAAATTGTACTTAGATGGCTTGCACAACATAATAAGGGTTGTTTTAAAATATCAAATTCACAAGACAACGAAAAAACGAGGGGTTATGGCAAGTCGACCCCTTCGTGGGTGATAAAGAACCGTCTGTTAGCAGGTTTTTAACTTCGCATGGGGCTCACAAAATTTGTTTGTACAAAAACTTTGGTGAATATCTAGAACTGTAACATATACGATTTTTTATTAGTCCTTCGTTTAAGGTTAGTTTCCACTTGTTGGCAGCTAAATTTAACATGTGTCACTTGTACGTATTTTGATAAGTAATAGATTTTGTAATTGGCTGAAGATATCGGCTTCTCTTGGCACAGAAGGTTGTTTCTACGCATATTTAATCAATCTTAATGACTTTAAAAGATGGTCTGTAACCTTTGACGTTTGCAAATATCTTATTTAGTTGTTTTCGCTGATAAAAAAAAATCGAAAGTTTTATTTTCAAAAATGTTTAGAAATGTAACGATAATGTGTTTTAACAAAAACAAACAACGGGAAAATAACACAGACTTTACATCAGTGGTTATAAGTTAGATTTTATTCACACAGGCAGACAGGGTTAATTTTACAAAAAGTTCACTACTCAAGATTAAAATTGTACTTGAAGTTAGTTCACTAACATAAAGCATGATATTTTTTGTAGAACTCTTCGACAGAATATTTTTGAAAACGGTTCTGAGTTTGTCCCAAAAAGCTGCACATTTTTGATAATATAACCGTTTCTCTATCTTGACTATTAAGCGAGATACCCATGTAATTCTATCGAATTTGAACCACCCTGTACAAACTAGTAATTATTTTAAGGTTGTTTATTATTGAAATGAAAACGAAATATTCTGAAAAACTGTGTGTTTGTTGCGTATATTTCTTGTTTGCGAGTGTTTAAAAATATAACGTAACGCCTGTATAATTAAAAACTTCAAAAATAAATCAACGCAGTGTGTAAAATCCCTCTAACGAGGCTTAAAACGTGAAACGTTGTTGATTTTTGGGCGAGTGATATGTTTTTTCGTATGTACATATATTCGTGACTCACAAATTTACGTGTGCAACTGCATCGAACACACCCAAAAATTCTACACCCTGCATTTTGTGGGCGTTCATTTACATACGCGGTTGATAAACAGAGATAGCCGACGAGCCCTTGAACAAAAACGAGCGAGACAGTCGGAGATATCCAAAGAAAATCGTGTTTAGCGTATAGGTTAACGACCCATCCTAATCTTAGAAGTATTGAATCCACCTAGTCTGTTTTTAAGTTTATTCAAGTCAAGCTCAATGGGTCTGATGTAATGCAATAAGCAGTTTCAAGTGTTACAAAACAGATCTCCATGACAAAGACCCCTATTGTGTGCGACTAACGCCCTAGTACCGAAGTTAAATGCCGTATTTGCACTATTATTTGACTCGGTTGGTGGCCGGTAGTGCGGTCGAATTTTGGTTTGCCGTTTTCTTGCGAATAAGAGAATGTTTTATGGCCTTACACCAATAAAAAAGGGAAATGACCATTCCGAATTTTTTTGTACAAAATTGTAAAAACTTCGTATTTTTGCCTTTTCGCTAGAGTTTATGGCTGTGAAAATGTTGGCAAAGGGTTAGTGCTCTGGTGCATTGTAAAAATAAACGCATTAACCGCTTTAAAAATTGCAACCCTTCTCGTTTATGGTGTTCGGGGTATATTGGTCTAAAGCAAACCCTTTCTAAATCCAATAAAAAACTACTTTTGTCGTTTTGAGAATTATTTTACACACAGCTATTCGGGCAATAAAAAATAAATGAAGCCAAACACACAGACGTTCTTATTTTGCTTGTAGCTTTTTTGTTTTCATATGGAATTTCGCAATTTTTGGCTAACATTTTGGCTACAACTTCAAACCATCATTTAATATAGTGTCTCCCAAATTGGCTTTCACGGAACCAATAGAAGGGGTTCCGACAGAAAACAGGAAAAAAATTAATTAACTCAAATACTTGATAGTTTCATACTAATACACAAAGAACGGAACAAAAACCTAAAGGAAATAGCAAAATTAACCGAAATATTAGTGAGAATGAAAAGGGAAACAAAAATGAAATTTTTATGTTTTGTTTAAGATGGAAAACAAAACAAATAATTTATTTTAACGGTTTTAACCGATTTAATCGCTTTTTTATGTACAATTTATTCTTAAGAACGTTAAGTAATTTATCCATTGTAATTAAGACTTTTCTTTTACTAATTATTACAGCAAACTCGAATTTAATTCAAATGCATGGTGTTTTAGTAAAGAAATAAATTATAATTGAATCGCTGATTGCAAAAACAACAAAGTCCATTTTACCTAACTTTTGGGAATATTGAAAAACTGTTTAATTTATATTAAGGTTTCACAAAAAAAATCAAACATTTGTTTTTGAACATCTACTGAGGTGTTATTAAAATTGTTCTATTTTAATTCTATATTTTTTTAAATCGCTTATTCCAATTAATAATTGATGGACTTTGGTTGTTTTTGCAATCAGCTATTCAATTATACAGATCGTGTGTACATTTTCATTAAACAAATCGAGTTGAGTTTTTACACCGGAGGGGCGCGAAGTTATCCAAAATAAAATGCGCAAGTTTTATTTGAATATATGTTAATGATGTTAAACAGTTTGGTAAATTTAATATGGCGGTTCGCTAGTTTAAAATATGCTGTCCTTCAAGAAACAAAACCCATCTTATCGTCGTTTATAAGTTAGCGGGGGCCCAACGATTGCTAAGAAACGGGATCCATACTTAGATAAAACCAATACAGAACGTTTAAAAGTCAAAAAAGAATACTCTGATTGATTAAAAAAAGCCTACTTAAGGAAAAATTTAGTTTCTAAACGCAGTTATAAAATGTTGCGTATTATTGTAAAAAATACGTGGGAGCTTACACATTTTTACAACTTTTTTGTTTAATCTTTGTTTCTAAATCTTAACACAAAGCAGTAAGCATCTTCTGTGATTATGAAATCGCTGGGTTTAAAAGGTCCTTGGAACAGGATAAAATAGTAAAGCAGTTGACATAATATTATAAACAATAGGTTTATGTGAATAAATTGAATCAAAATCGAACCTTTTTTACATAGAATCTCTTGTGGAGATGCTAGATCAATTTCGCAAATCTACTGTCTTTGGCAATAGCTATTTTATGTATTCGAAGATTGCTACTAATAATGAGAAGATAGTCTCGAAACTGGTCTAGCATTTCTTCGAGAGTTTCTTCATAAAAATAGATAAGGGATTTTAGCTGAGGTAAGAAGTGAACCACTGACATAATCCAAGAGTTTTACAATCAGGTTAAATTTGCATCTCTCAAAGCATTAAGCGAATTTTTAAATATTATGTATTTGAGAATCATAATACAATCACAAAGTTTTAGAACGAAAAAGTCATTTCAGTCAACGGTTGTTTGAAAAAAATAATTTTTGGGAACAGATTAAAATTTTGTAGTATAAATAAGTAGAATTTATGATGGCTTAAATATTTTTTTATCTAATGTTCTCGCTTAAGTTTCTACCAATAATCCCAAAAATCGGTAATTAAATAATTAAGTTACATGCGAAAATCTTTTTTTTTTTTTTTTTTAGCAGTGTAGATATATCTGTGTCGCTTATACGCTGTGTAAAATGAAAATATTCCTGTTTTAAGTAAACAGTATCGTATTCAAAGTTTGAGCAGACAGCAAAAACATCCTAATCTGGATTAAGTCAACATTGCAGGGTGTCTGGAGAATTTATTTTAAAAGTTCACACTGTGGTGTTGTTATAAAATGAGCCGCTATCACACGGCATTAAATAAAATATACTCTGGGAGTTATTTTAACGTTTTCGTGCCACTATATGTAAATAATATCTGAGATATTTCATTAGTTCGGTTATCAGACGGCCAACATTCAGAGCTACATAAAAACCCGAGTTGAATAATTAAGCTAGATAAAACTATGATTTATAATTTAAAATTAAAACATTAGAGAAACTAGGCAATAGTTATACCATTAAGAAATGTGCAACTTATTGTGAGACTTGACTAAAAGAAATTCCAAAAAATATTGTTGCAATTTTAGTAAAATAATAATGTATACAAGACAATTTTTACAAAAATATTCGACGTCTATTCAAATTAAAAGATTTTCGTTGTAATGTAACAATATTTTGATCATGATAATAACACGTTTATATTTCAGAGAAGATTAACAATTTTAAAAAGTTTGCTCTACATCTACAAAATTTTCAAATAGAACAAAAATTGTCACCGAATTATTACTACAAATTAAAATACTTTAAAAGTTTGTAACTAATTCCACTTTTTAAATCTTTGCCAGTCTCCACAGTGCGTTATACAACTTATTGTTTTTGAACAAGTTTATTTGTGAAATGTAATAATTGCTAATTGGGTTTTTACGTACTTAATGCTACGAACTAAATTTTTAAACGGTTTAAAAATTGAATTGTTTGTTTATTATTAGAATGACGAATTTGCTGGAGGTTGTTGCTAAAAAAGTATTTAAAACTTGGGATTGAAATATTTGCTATAAATAGTAGAGTTAAATCGATACATATATGTTTAAAACCAAATGAAATTTTTGTTTAATATTGTTGTTGGATGTTGTTATTGGTATCTAGTTATTATTGCTAAGAAAAATGGAAATTTTGGGTTTGAAAGTCTTGCTTAAAATTGTAGAAGTATGAAACTAACATTTATTTAAGAATTAATTAAGAATGTTTGAAAGTTTTGAATTTGAAGTTATCGTTCAAACTTGTCGAACGCAATGAAAAATTCCTTCTGATAGTTAATAAAAAGCATTAAAATGTTCGCTCATAAACGACTGAATGATGCCCAAAAAATGTTTCTGATAAGTTTGGTTGTACAGTTTCACTTTAAACTGTTTTGATTATGTTAAAACATCTTTTTGTTGATGTGAACATTGTTTTTTTGAAAATTTTGGGTTCGGAATTTTGCTTTAAACTTGTCCAACGCAATGGGAGTTTTCAGTTATTAACATAAAGAAAGAAATTGAAGTGAAGTTTTCGCTAAATGCTTGTATACAATAAAACCATCCAGTTGCTGAAGTTAAAGCAAAATTTGCAAGTTTTTGATTTTTAGTTTTTGCCCAAAGCTTAGAAAAAAATTGAAGTGAAGTTTTTGCCTAATGCTTGTATACAATAAAAAGATTCAGTTGCTGTAGCTAAAGCAAAATTTGCAAGTTTTTGATTTTTAGTTTTAGCTCAAAGCTACTTTAAAGATGTTCGAATTTTTTTGGGAAATTTTAATGTTCAACACCATTTAAAAAAATTTCAAGTCAGAAATTTTTGTTTAAAACTTGCCATACACTGTGGAAACTTGCAATTAATAATATTTGAACAATTTTAGATAATCTTGTGTATACATTTCGTTTATATTTGTTGAGGCCAAAGGCAACATCCAAATCGTGAAGTTAAAACTATTTTTGAAAACTTTGGCATTGTAGTTTTGCTCTTAACTCGTCGAATGCAATGGAAATGTTCAGTGATTATTGTTTATAAAAAAGGAAAATTTTGGTTTTTTAAAACTTGGCCAGTGATTTTGAAAAACTTTTTTGGATGAATTCGAAATTTTCTTTCAAAACTTTTTGAATTCAGTTTAAACAACCAGGTTCGAACATTGTTTTTGGGTTTAAAATCTACACAAAACTTGTTGAACGCGATGGAAATTTCCAGTTACTGACAAAAAAATAATTAAAATTAAAGTTTTCCCTCAAAACCTGTTCAATAATGATCAAAAAATATTGTTTGGAATATTTATTTTATTTCCTTTTAAAATATATGAATTAAGTCGAAGCAACCACACATTGATTCAAATATTTTTTTAAAGTTTTGGCCTTGAAGTTTTTATTTAAAATGTAATGGGAACATCAGTTTGAAAAATTAAAAATGTATGCCAAAACTTCTTGAGTCTAAACTTTTTTGAAAATTTTGGTGTTTAAAGTTTTCTTTAAAATCCATCGAATTAAGTCGAAACACCTTGTTGTCGGTCTAATTCTTTTTGAAAGTTTTGTTGTAGAAGTTTCGCTCAAAGCTTATCCAAGAAATTGGAGATCGATAATTTTTTTTTTAAATTTAAAATTCATTTAATTAAGTCGAAACACTTTGTTGTCGATCGAATTCTTTTTGAACGTTTTGTTTCACAAGTTTTCGCTCGAAACGTATCCAAGAAATTGGAGAACGATAAAAATTTTTTTTTTTGGAAAATTTTGGATTTCAATTTTTGCTTGAAACTCATTTAACGAACTAGTAACATCCTTATGCGCACTCTTTGCGTATCCTACACACATACAAACGCATTTTTTTTCGTCACTTCACTTAAAAAAAAAACATTCCTTGTGCACTAAACTCCCAACACTTCCACAAAATCCGTATCCTCCGAAGAAAATAAAGTTGCGGGTGCGTGTTGGTCCACCGTCGCCAGCTTCCCCCATGATACTGACAATTCGCGAGTCGATCCGCGAATGCCAGTTTGATTATACGCGAATTCCTTCAACCCGCGTCGTCCAACCCGCCCAAGTTCGCGTAGCCTCGGATTTTGCACACGTCGTTCGGGACATTTGCCTATCCCACGGTTCGCAATGTTGCGCTGGTCAGGATCTGCCCACATCGCGACTCATGGTCTTATCGTAGGTCGTGGATGTAGCGGTATTTTGCGTAGAATCGCGTGCGAATCCGGTCCTTCAAGGACGTGCAGCTTGCGGCTACTATCCCGCGACATCCCGTTGTTGCGTACGTGATTTCTTGTGCCATTTATAACCGATTTTGTGTTATTTTTTTAATGAGTTGTTTTTGAAAGGGATCATTAACGTTATGAAATGTTTTGAGACATTTTTTAATGAGTTTAAAATAGCTAGAGTGGTCTGTAATCGGTGAGTGTTTAAAACAATATATTAGCAGCGAAGGTGAAGGTAATTAATCTAGAATTAGCCAAATTGAAGGTGTTTGTTTTCATATGCTTAGCCCTGTGGGTGTTTGAAAACCTTGGTTGTTGTAAATAATGGATCTGTTTTTGTGCAATCGCCTGTCGACTTGTGCTTATCAGTAACCGATAACGCATTGTGTCGGAGCTTGTATTTACTTCTTTCGCATTTCGCTCGTAAGTTTTATTAACTTTATCGGTTATTGAAATATAACTTTTGACTCTTGAACTTTGCTTAGCGTCGATAAACCTACAAGAAACGATCTTTTATTAAATTTAAGTTTTATAGAACGATACACAAACGAATATACATTGTAGCTGCCATGAACATACCACAAATACATGCACAGAATGTGTTCCATTCAATTTCACTATCGGTTTTATGATAGAATTAGCTTCTGTGGTTCTACAAAAACATGGAACTGAACAATTTTGTTTTTATTTACGTAATTTTTAACCAACCGATAATTTTTGTACCTAAAAACATGATATTGGAAAAGAAATTCTTGCTTTATACAGTGCTCAGCAAAAGTCTGGATACATGCAAATATGTAGAATGCTGTTGAAGATATTACAATGAAATTTGGCATCTATTAATTACCGTACGTCCAGTATTGAGGTTTCAACACGACTAACCGGAAATGGGCCCAAATTTAACAACTTGGGTTCGATTCCCATTCGCATTTTTCCCGGTTCGAATTTCTCACATACCTACATAATCCTAAAGCCTTTTTTTTACCCTTTCGGGTGTAAAACCAAGTCAATTATTATTTTCTTAAATAATACAAATCATCTTATAAATAAAATCTTCTTAATCGGTTCTGATTTTTGGTTTCGTTCAATGCTGTAATGTTTGAGTATTTAACGTTCTATAATTCTGAAGCTGGAAATTATCATTTATGTGATGAATGCTTAACTTATTATTATTCTTCTTCCTTTAAATCGGTTCTTTTTGTATCTTTCGGTGTCGAGGTATGCTTTTCTATTTCTGTTATGTTTCTCCACTCCTGCCTATCGTTAGCTAATTGTGGCACATCTCTCCAGCTGACTTCTTTTTCTTCTAGTTTCTGCCTCATTTCTTTTTCCCATTTTATTCTTGGTCTTCCTCTATTTCTTTTTCCCTCCATCTGTATTTTCCATCTTATTTTCGCGTATCTACTTTCTGGCATGCGTAGTAAAAGTCCAAGCCATCTTAATTGATTCATCTCCCATCTTTTTCTTAATATCTGTTACTCCTAGGTTTTTTCGATTCTTTTCGTTACTGATTTTATCGATCAGTCTACATCCCTCTATTCTTCTCAGAAATCTCATTTCCTGTTCCTGTATTCTTGTTTTTGTTTTTGTGTTATTGTCCAAGTTTCTGAACTGTACGTGAGAATGGGTACGTACACTGCATTTAAAACTCGCGTCTTCGTTTCTTTTGATATTTCCTTTATTTATTGGCGAACGATCTCTTGTAGAAATACAAGACCAGTTTCAAGATTCTCATCTCTTTACCAGTTGCATTTTTTAAATTTATTTATTAGTTATTTAAATAAGAATGGCGATTACCGATCAGGAGATGAGTCTTAATATTGGTCTTCCATTACGACAAGAGCTCCTTTAAAATGAGATGAGTGATTTTTAAATAAACTTATTTATGTTAGTAAACGTATCGCTTAAATAATTCAACCATTTATCAGATTTTAAATTATTGCGAAATGTATTTAACGTACGCATTTCTAAAGAAAGTGCGTTATTTATATTCCTTGGCGGAAGTAAAATTTTCATTTCTAGATATTAGCATAAATTACAATTTTAGCATTGGTTATACTTGTTTCTTTGATCGTAACATAATTTTGTATCACAGCTGCTTGTGTCAAATAAATATTGCTATTCATTGTGCTTAAAGATAATTTTTTTAACTTGTTACTTGTATTACACGGAGTGTTCAATTAAATTGTCTTCCTCTTGGGATCTTGCTAACTCTGAGGACCAAGGAGAGGCTTAATTTTTTGAATTTGTTTAATGAACAGTAAGGAAGGAAAATCATATTTTCAGATTTTGAAAACTACTCGTTTTATTGTTTTGAAATGGAGGAATAGCATGCAGTATTTCATGATTTCTGGGGCTCTTGCAAAGTTTTATTTATTTTTATTGGCTTTTCCTTCAGCGTGGGATGTCCAACCCCGCTATAACCATGGAAATGACATTCGCAGCGTCGTTTAGATAGATATCTGGTTATGTTCGGTGCTAGTTCTTTAAAAGTAGTTTTACCTTTTAAAGTACTAAGTAAATGTCGACGCTGAAGATGTATTGTTTTAAATTTTGTTGGAAGTTTCGCAAGTATTAAAAAACGGTAAAAAGTATGTGTCTAAACTACGTATGGCATTTATCAAACACCACACTCCAAGATTGATGCGTAAAGGTAAATATTTTGTAGCTAGATCAAATTAGTCGATTTTTTTTCTAAAACGAGCTTATCTGTTAGTTGCGGGATTCATTATATATACCGGGTGATTCAGTTTAACTGTCGCACCCCTATAACTTTTTAATTATTGAAAATAACTTCAACAAACCTCATATTTTTGGAAACTGCGACCAATTCTCTATTAAGTGATGTGCATTTGTTGATTCGGATAGAGAATTTAATTCTGAATCCGACCATGTATTAAAAAAGTACACATACAAAAGAAAATGTTCGAGAAAAATCAGTTCAAAGTTTATTCACATCATAGCAAACAGTCTATTTAACATAACAAAAAGCGATTCAATCTAAAAATTATACTATAACTATCAATGGAAATGTATTAAAAATTAATGTTTAATAAAAACAAATAGTAGATAAACGTCCTGCTAATAACAACAAAATTTTTATTAATACCCAACAATAATATCAAGCATTTTGTTAGTGTCTAAAAATATGATAAAATTTTTAATAATTTTCAAAAATTATATCAAAGTTTTTATTAATAAGCAAGAATAATATCGAAACATTATGCAAGCATTTCGATGACATAATGTTGCGTTCGATACCATTATTTTTATGAAATCGATATGCAAAATCGTCAGGTGTTTTTGTAAATTTTTTCAGGTGATAGCACGGAATTTCCCAACATAACGAGCCGCAATTATCGACAAAAATCCTACAATTAGCGACAAACGTTTAAACTTAATGTTATTTGTTTCGTATCCACGTGTCCACAATTGTCATTCACCAACTAAAGTGTAGTGCGTATTCCCCGTATTTTGTTTATCGATCCGCATGCAAAGCGAAAATGACGCACACATTGCGTGTCCTATCCGGAAAGTAAAATATAACAATGTATAAACGGCACACAACGGGCCGAAACAGAGCCACGTGTAACTGCCTTTCGTAAGACTTTCGTGAAAAACGTAAATTTCACATTTCGTCCACTTTAAAGATGATTCATGACGGTCCGTGGACACAACGGAAGAAGTAGTAACACAGTTCAACGCACTTTTTTCGATATATTTTGATATTCTTTATCGCACATGACATTCCATTAGACAAACGGTACCTACTTCGATCCCCCATCGAACGTTTTGTCTCCTAAAATGTTATCGGCAATTTAAGAAATGGGCTGGTAAATCGCTCTAACGGTATTACGGTGTATAGTGGACGATTTTAATTGCAGAACACTGAACCCTCGAGTGTGGCCGTTTTTGATAAGAAAAAAATATAACTGGACGATTTATACGAATTAGGTGCACTTTTTACTGACACATTTTTCCCCTTAATATCGTCTGTGAACATTAGCTCAGTTATGTTTATTTTTTCCATTTTCCAATTGCCTAGTTGAAACGGTCTCATTTTTTGTTTTACTTCTTTAATTACCCCATCTATAACAACTGCGAGTAGTAATGGACTGAGCACGCATAATTTTTAAATTTTGAAATGCTACAATTTTGGTACCTAATCATTTCGGAAGATCGATAACAATCCGTTATTAAAACAGTTTAGTAATAATTTGTGTAATACACAGTAATTATGAAGAACTTTCCGTTGTCCACGCGAAACCTCCAACAAATATTAATATATAAAGTTGGTAACGCTATCATTATGCGATTGAAATAAGAACCGCATCATACTTAATTTGCAGTCGGACCTATCCGTGCATCGTTCCCAGTAATAAGCAGAAGTGCGTGTGCTTTTGCAGACTACTTTCACAAAACTCTATAAATAATAGATAGGGGCCAGTTTGCATGGCGGCTTCGGGTTTAGAAACACGCATCCGACCACGCGGGGAGCGATTTGCGTGTGCGATACGATATTTGATAACGCTGCTTGCAGAATGCATAACGAAGCCCGAAAAAGTGGAAAAAGCAATATATCCTCATACACTCGATCCCGAAACTACTTTTTATGTTGATTCACGCATTCGCGATGATTCCTGCACGTTTTTTTCACGAACTACCGGCAATTTTAAAACATTTCGGGTTATTGATTTTCAGAGAGCTCATTTACGTCGAGGTATTTATTATTTTACCCCAAAAATATTTTATTAAAGGGAATATTAACGCAAGGGAAGTGGAATTTAGTTTATTCATAGGCCACTGTCTTATTAATACGCGTGTTAAACGGTGGATTTTCGCATTTATTTTATTTATTAGATCGATAACAGCAAACCACGAGCAACTTTGATAAACACACACACGGTGTCGACTGAGAGTATCTTACATAGGACTTTTATTCTTCTTCTTAAGTGCCTATCCGTCACCCGAATCAGGGATTCTGAAGTCTCGGGTTTTTTCAATTCACTGGACTCGAGACAAAAAAATTTGAAAAGTCTCGGGGAATCCCGGGACTCGAGACTTTGATTATTTTCGTTTGAAACGTAAAAAAACAAATTACATTATTAATGAAAAAACAGATATATACCTGTATGTAAGTAGGTATAAGTAAATGTATTTAAACAAATGGCAAATATTTTCTATGCTATCATATTTATTTAATGAGTATATATAAAATAGGTACATATTTAAATGAAATTATTACATCGAGGTAATGATAAAAAAATTAATACATTTTACTTTTGCCTGGCAAAATAGGATTTACGAAGGAGTCAGATAGCCTATTTCTAATTTTTGTGACAAATATTCCTCCAATAAAAAATGTTCGCTCACTTTCCGTTGATGTTGGCTTAATTGTGAGCAATGATTCATACAAAAGATCTAGATTCGGAGTTCGGTTCCCACTCCTTTTGATAGTTGTATATTTTGTTTTTCACGGTTGAAGTTCTTTGCGGGTTCAGTAATTCCTTGTTTAATTCTTTTTGAATTGACATATTAGTGAGCTGACACACTGTTTTCAGTCAACGCCCTGTATATGTTATAATACTGACAAAAAACACAATTTTCGAAACATTCCAGCTTCATGATTCAGTTTTTGCCAAGCAGCTGTCATTTTTTGTAATGCAAAAAGTAATTTACGACATGAGAATTTCCGATAACTGCGCTTTCACTGAAATCGCCTTGTGCCGTTAAAAAAAATACAAAAAAAGTTTTGCATAAGCCTCTATTTTATCAACTTTTTACGGTTGAAATATGTGTTACTGCGTCTATCTACCGAAACGTCAACTTGTCAAGACAATTTATAAAGTAGGTATTTATGAAAAACGTTTGATATTACAGTCATTTATTTCAGTATTCGTAAAATATATACTTAGCTCGAATATTAGTTGCAGTTAAGACCAACAAAGAAATTTCCTCAATTTGGTTTATTATATAAGTTCATTCGATTTTGTTTCATTCAGTTTTCAAACAAAAACACGCATTTCTCATAGGCAGGGGTGCAGTAGAAGCAAGAACAGCTTATGCGCCCCACAAAAAAATGGGGGTCCTTAGAAACAACTACAATAAAAGTATTTTAAAAGATAATTTCAAAACTTATAATCACTTCTATTTAATTTGTGTGCACGTTTGAGGATTTGCACATGGTATAAAATTAACTCTAGATTTTTGAGCCAAAAAGATGATTTAAATACCAGGTGCAAATATTTTTTCACTGAAAATTTAGGGAAAATAATAATTCAGAAGTATTTTCTTCTTAATGCCTTGTTTTAGCTATGTTTATTTAAATAAGTATAGAATAATCTATAAAATAATTTCTTTGGTTGTAATAAAGAATAATGTTTTTGAAAACGAATTTTCACACTTATTACTAAAAATATTTAATTTTTTAGTGTTCTTGTGGCAGTAGAAATTACAGAAGAATTACTACTGGGCAAAGCAAATTACCAGAACTTTCAATTTTAGCTGTTGAGTATCAACGAACTTCTAAAATAAATTTAATAGTTTTAAATAATCATTTGGCAAATGCAAAAGTAGAAATTGTTGAGCTTTAATTTCAATGCATTAAAAGTTTCATTCGAAAAGATTTCGTGGAAACCAGTTAAATAATTTACGGAATTGGTTATGATTTAGTTAGATGTCCACAAATGCAACTGATCAAAAATTCAATAGGAAGAAACTCGAATTTATACATTATGGTAATTTTTTATTGATTGAAAAAGGAATAAGGAAGCATCAGCTTCAAAAACCTTGAGACAAAAAAGCGAATCCGAGAATAATAATAATAATTAATAATAATAGCTTACATAATCCAAGTTATGTTAGATTTGAATTGTAAAAAACAAGGTCAAAATTAGTTTACCTAGATTATTTTGTTGTTTTTATACAATGGTAAACAATTGTATGCAATGCTTTTATAATAAATACGTAATCTTAAATTTTTTAAATGTCGTATAAACGAAAGAGTAAAAAAACACAGCTTTCATTTAATTTACAGAAACAAAATATAATGAGCTTTAGAAGCTTCTGTAAAAAATTAATTATTTTACCTCAAAATTGCTGTTACCAAAGATGCAGCATTTAAGAGTGAGAGGTAATTAAAACTTTTTTTAATCACATCTTGACAATTTATTTTCGTCAACTTTAGTTTTGAAAGTATTGTAAATTAACTGTTTGTTTGTGAATAATTGGACCATTACTTTTGGGAAGTGCAAAGCAAAATACACAACCAAGATAAAAATTATCGCTCGACGGATTTCCTGATACGATTTCGTCACACACTTTTGCAGTGTTAATGAATTAATGTGCATTTATTGTTTTTATACTCTTGCCAGTGTATTCATAAAAAAAAAATGAGGACATGGCATTGGAACATATCTCTAAGTCAATAATGATTTTGCGCTGTTTTTCGCAGAGATATTGTTATTTATAGAATAGATGCCAGTCTGGTATGTACAATTTAGTTTAGTTTTAAAGATTATTCGTTTTTAAAGAACAGTAAATTAAATTTAGTTTATTTCATGAACATTTAAAAAATGTTTGAAATTCATTTGGCTGCAAGTATTTGACTAAAACTGGCTACAGATTGTATTTTATAACTATCTAGTTTATAGAAGGTTGGGAGACGTAAAAACATATTAAATTATGTATATATTATGTTATGTTTTTACAAATTCCTTCTTCAGTTACTTCGTATTGCAAATACCTAATTGTAAGCTACTTAAATTTCATGTTAATCTGCATCTTAATGGATGTTTAATGCATGACATCTCTCCAGTTTCGGTTTTTCGAACTCAATGTTGATCAAAACACAACACGCAATTTATTTAAGGGTCTCAATGTAACAATTGCTGAATTAGTTTTTAAGATAGGGACTTTGTTGTGCGGAAAAAATAATTACAGCCCAGACGGCACAGTTTAAACGATCAACTTCTCATTTCTCTTTTATTTATGGTACTTATTATGAAGTGTAATTAATGAGACTAATTTGTAATGATGGGATGCAGTTTTTAGCTGCTGTTCTCTGTTGACTTAGTAGAAGCTCAATGGAATAACACGAGTTAACTGTTAACATATTATTCGATTCGTAGTCTTGTAATTAATTGTATGAGTATTATAACATTGTACTCACACAACTATCAATATAAAACTATAAATAAAATTAAAGCATTTTCATGTTTTTTTTTTGTAATAATTTAAATAAAGATGGAACTGTAAGATTGACACATCTGTAAAAGATTTTAGTTACAGTGGTGTGCATAATAATAGAGTATTAAAAGAGATCCATTTTTCAGTATTGAAATAAAAAAAAAACGGTAAGTCCTATTGTGTTTTATAGTTTATTATAGTTGTTGATTCGGTTTTTAACAAAAAAAAATTATCAGTAGTAATATAACAAGTGCATTGAAAATTATCGATAATTTTTGGTAAATATGCCCGAATGCAAGTTGAGCTGAAAAAAAAACGAGTGATTTTTTTCTGATTCAACTTGCATTAGTGAAGATTTGTCAAAAATTATAGATTGTTTGCAATGCTCGAGTTATATTTTGTCAGAAAATTTCCTTCACCTAACCTAACTGTCAAATTAATGTATGTTATGTCAAATTTTACAAGTACTGTCAGAGTGGTGCGTCAGGGGTGTGGTTTAATCCATATTAAAGTAACGCTACTAGTCGCCGAATTCGTCAAAAAATTATCAAGACCAAAATATTTAATTCCCTCTCCAAATTTATATTTTCGACCATCACAAACTCAGATTTATTAGAAACGACCAATAAATGCATGAAAATCTGTTAATTGCGAAAAGGATATTATCAGTGTATGATTATGTTTATTGGTCATTTCTAGGAAATCTGAGTTTGTTATTGGTCGAAAACGCAAATTTGACAGAAGGATCAACATCTGACAGGGGAATGTAAAGTTATTACCGTGTAATAATGCTCCTTATTGGTAGTCTCTTGAAGATTTAAGATTAGTGATTGGTTGAAAAGGCAAATTCGACAGGTGAAGGAAGTTTTCAACATAACAACTTGTTTTTTTTTCCTTAGATGGAGACTAACTCTATTTATTTTAGTATCTGCTGAAACTGTTTCCAAAAATTATGTTGAAATAGGGGTTGATTTAACACAGGTGCTATATGCACGGGGTGGTGCATTGACTAGGGTTGCTAATAAGCAAATTATTCGGGAAATAATCAATAAAACCATAACCAACCTCATAAATTTTGTCCCGAAAGCGACAAAGGAGCATGTTTCTTGCGTTTAACAGCAAGTTGAACAAGTGAATAGAATATATACCTTTTTAATCAAAGTTTACACACAGTTTACAGAATATGCCAAACAACTTGGTGTGACATTATCATATAATGCAAAAAAGTATAATTGTCTACTTCGAATTCCAAAGATAAGGATCGATTTTTTTGTTCGGGGCAGCCGACTTAAGGTTTATGTGTACTTGTCAGCCAATTTTTTATTATACATACAATGCGAGCATGAAAACTTACGTTTGCATACGAAGTTTTCAATAAATGGTGGTAATTTATTGACACTGGCTGAATTTTAAAAACAGTCAAATATTTGCCTGCACAAATGTTTGCTGTAAAAATTATAGTTGTATGTTTCTTACCAAGTACTTGCAACGTACAATAATTCTTCTTCTTCTTAATCGGTTCCTCTTGTATACCTTTCGGTTTCGAGGCGTACAATAATTTTGAAACAATATTTCACCATTTACATCCATGGCAGGATCTATTGTATTTATAGTAAAGCACTGTTGCTTTGAATTAAAGTTAAAAATTGTAGTAATTTATTCCAAATTCAGTTTTATGTGTTAATCAATACAAGTTCTTTTATACTCGAATGAATCACACTAACAAATCGATTGCAAATATACATATTTAGGATCTATTTGAAACAATTAATGTTGATTTCGCATTAGTTTTAATGTTATTTATTGTTGAAATTCTACCAAATTCTTTGTTAGTCTTTTTTTTTAAAGGTTATTGATGTGGAATAGAGGCCCTTTATTATAATCAAGGGCGAGGGTGACATAAGGGATGCGAATAAGCCACCTGCTTATTTTAATTTTGGTAACTAAGGGCTAAATAATTTAAACACATGTATTGTTTTGTGCATATTTTAGATAAATAAGGCTGTTTTTTGGTAAAAATGGCAAACACATTTCATGTTTCGTTGTCCTAGCAATGTCTCCATGATTAACTTGTCTTTTAAAAACTATTTTTTCACTTAAGTACATTCTAAAATTTCCCTCAATGAACATTTATATTAGCTCAACTTAATTCAACATTACATGTTTTTAATTTGCTACTAAGCTTTGTAAGTATTCTTTTTATACTAAAATTGCCCTTTCTTATTACCTTTGTTGTATTGTGTCAAAATCAACCCCTTCTAGAAATAGTGACTGAAATTGGAGAATGGAAAAAATAAACATGACTTAGCTAATATTCGCAGACGACATGGTCTTAGTCGCGGAAACAGAAAAGATTCTGCAACATAATCTAGAAACTCTAAATGGAAAAATCAGTATGAAAATAAATATAGAAAAAACTAAAACTATAAACTGAATTGCTTTAGGATTTATTTCTTTCGGAAGAATTTCTAGAGTGGTTTAGAGACCCTCGTCCCTTCATCATCAGTAGAATATGTTGTCATTGATTTATTTTTCACATGAAACTGTTGTCCTACATAACACAAACCACAAGTGCATTGATTCTGTAAATTCCTTCGCAATTGCAAAGTGTTATTGGTCTGGTTTAATTTGATGTGATCCTTCACACGAGTTTTAATGTTTCGTTTAGTTTTTCCTACATAACGCCAACCACAAGTACAATTGATTTTGTAAATTTCTTCGTAATTTCAAGGTGGTTTATACTTAAACTCTCTATAAAGCCAATGTATAGTTTAGCTGTGTCTTATGATACTATTTTTTGTTGTCTGTTTTAAGCGTCAGTGTATGTGCGTGCTGGAGGTATGTGCGCGCGCTCTTGCATTTCTGAGTGCTTATATTTAAACACACATTGATAAATTCTGTATTACATAAACACCGTTACTTTAAATATTTGGGAAAGTGGGCTTTTTACGCACAATGTGCTGTGCGGTGTCGGTATAACGCAGGAAAACGAAATGTAATTACTCTGTAACATTTTTTAGCTTTGGCTGTTGATTGAGCGAGTGTGTCAGTACTAGAAATCTTCTCCGACGCTGTCTTGGCCTAAAACTCGCACACCTAACAGACCTTGCGGATGTAAACACGGCGACTCTAGCAAGGAAGCGCTATAAAATGCAGCGGCTAATGCAGCGAGTGGTTAGCCTTGGCCACTAAACCACACGACATTTCATGGGGTTCTTTACACTCAAATCAGGCCCTCCCGACCCCGCCAACTTCTTTTCCTAGGGTGGCACAGTTAGCTTTTACATAGCAGCAATTGTTCCTTGAATAATTTAGCATCTGCGCGGGCACCTGATGGACAGCGGACAACAAATTATTACTTATTGGCGAATAATGTCCAAAGGCTCGCGGTTTGCGCCTGTCATATCAAATCGAACGCCCTAGTAAATTAGAAACCTCCCCTTCTGCGATGGTACAATTGCACTCCAGGACCGGACACGGGCAATGCGATGGATTACAATAACTTTGGGCCCCCAACTATCAAAAATTATACAATTTTATAAGCTTTAAGAACAATAAATATGTAAAAAAAACGCATATGTCGAAGTTTCAGATAATCTTCTACAAAAACGAACAAAAATATAATCTTTCAAGCTTTCGCGGCCGTTGTCCATGTCTTCGTTACCCGGTTACTTGTTGACGTTTCGACCATATTGTCATGGTCTTCTTCAAAACGACTGACGGGGAACGATACCTTAAGTTTTAACAGTATTAAGAATATTTTTTACGATTCACATAACTGTAGCAATAGAAGAAAATTCATTCAGTGTATTAAAACTGATGAATTCGATTAGCAATGTCTAACCATTGATTATTTAATCGACTTTCTTCGGTAACGGAAAAAGATATTATTTAAGAACGTGGTTTTATTACAAACATTGTTAAAATCGCATATTTTAAGTTATTATTCAACATTTATTATCGGTTAGTATGATTTTTAGTTTTGAAACAAACAAAAAGTAACCCAAAACTATTACTTAAAACAAAGTTTCGTTTACATAATAGTTTCTTGCTTCTTGTAAGAGTTATGGTTAAGTTTGTCAAAAATTTTAAGAGGAAATCATGGACTTTTGACGAAAATTAGCAACATTTCTTTACACAACAGCTTCCCATTTTTCTTTGAATTTCTTCTTCTACTTTTTCTTTAATTTTCCCACAAACCAAAAATCATCTGATCTTTTTTCTTTTCTATTACTAATCCCATCCATCTTTAGCGTGATCCATCTCTTTTCCTCTTCGTGTCTACTTAATTTTATAGCAAAATCGTTGTTATTATCTCATTCTGTAATCTCTTGATGTGCCCTAGTCATTATAATCATTGTATTCTTGCAATGGTTGTTAATTTTTGTCGACTTCTTGTTCGTTCTTCTTGCTCGCCAGTCTCTTTTGTGACCCCATTTACTTTTCTGAGTGTCCTCTTTCCCATACTTCCAGTTTCGTCTATTGAGAATTTAACATAAAGAACTATTGAACGAATGATAAATTTAAATTTTTGCTTTCCTGGGCGCTTTTTTTGACTTTAACATCGTTGTTAGAGCTCCAGACTTCTACTTCCTTTTGGCAGTTGCTTTGTCATTTCTTCTCCTTGCTCATTTGTTTTTTAGTCAACGACACTCCTGAGATTCTTAACTTCCAACTATTTCTAAGTTATATTCCTTTTTACTTTCGCCATACGTAGTATGAAGAAAGTATTGTTTCTCCGAAATGTTATCCTGAAAACATCCCCTTTGTGATCTTCATTGCTCCTCATCCCCATATATTTTATCATCTGCTCATTTTAACCAAATTATCCAACATGATTCTTTGCATTTATTTTTTCAGTATTCTTTTAATTCCTCTTCGTGTTATCAATATTAGATCATCAATCCAAGCAACACATTGATATTAACGATGGTAAATGCTTTTGGTATATATCTCATTCTTCCTTAAAACTTTTTCATAGACCAAAGTTAAAAAAAATCGAAGCCACCTTGTCTTTATCTTTGGTTCACTTTGACTATTTGAGACCAGGTCCTCAATGAGTGACCTTACATTTTGCGTTGCTTGGTGTACATTTTGTTAAGTTCATTATTTTTCTAGGATTGTGATATATTTTCCTCCTCCCAAGTGCCCCTCAATTGAGGGTGTTGGTTATAACTGCGTGCTGCTCTATCTTGGGCTTTGTAGAATATTGTTGAAGAGTTTCTCTTAATCAACTCCCCAAGATTTTTGTTTACTTTTGTGATGTGATGATTAGCAACCCTTAATCCTTTTTTTGCGTTTAGTCCCCTTGAAATCTGGTTATTGCACCAAAGGGTCTGGTGACTGTTAGATAACGCGCTTGGGTGAACGTCCGGCCTTAGAATTTTGGACAATACGAGCCAATCTTTGACGTACTTAAAGCTAAGTGGTAGAGGATGGGGGGCCCCAAGTATTATTCGCATCCGGGCCCGGAACAATACTTAGCCGGCCCTGATTTCGCTACCGATCGTGTATTGTTTCACAACCACTTGCGCTTATTAAAAGTAAAGAATCATTTAACTAAATAAGGAAGTATTTTACTGGTGTTTTAAGCAGGGATAGGGAAATTCGGAAACAATTTACAACCTACCCCGCTCGCAAAGTTTACATAATTGGGCTATAATATTGGGTTCTTGATTGACTAGCTTATATAAAGGGTAGATTTAGCCACAAAAAATTGGGTAATTCCATTGTTGGTCTTCCGCGAGTTACTGACCATCACTTATAGGTAAGATAATGTCCTAGAGAGATACTAGAAGTAGGCAATAGAAAGAGAGGAGAGTTTTTCTAGCCGTTCGTATGCAATCCTAAACACCTTACCCCGCGAGTATATTTGATATCCCCACCACCGCGATAAAACCCGCACCCCCGCTTGTTGCGTGTGTCTGATATCCAACCCCCCACTAAACGTAGGGTTTCGTTCAAACATTTTTCAGAATTCGTGCGGGCGTTTTGATGAAAAGTTGTATGCGTAAAAAAGTGCGCGCAGTGCGTGCATTCAGTTGTTGGCCGCATATACAATCGCATTCACCGCATCAGTTGGCTTGCAACGCCCAATCCGACTAAGTAGATTAAAAATAGTTTAAAACAAATTCGGACACATATATTTCACGCAACAGTTTCTGATTGTTGCCACGTTGTAGTTTAATAGTGCAAATGTGCATGGACTATAGTGAATTCTAGTTTCATTCATCATTTTAAAATGTAAGTCTTTAATCCGTTTTTCAGGCTGCATTTTTTTGAATAATCCGAAAAAATAAATTTCCGTTTTTTTAGTGCAATATTAACAACCCCCGAGTTATGTTAATTTCTCCGAGGCAGGTGCTTTTTTAATGCAAATTAGACTCACCCCAGCGCAAGCAAACACGAACAGTGCATCTTCATATTTAATAAAAACGAGTAACCCAGATTTTTCGTAATAAATAATCGATATTTTTGTTTACACGATTAATTTTCCAATAACAACTTGTTTAATTGTAGTAAATATTGTTGGCGATACCAAAATATTGCTAAAGTGATTCGGATTTTTCGGACGAATAGGCCAAAGTTCGGGATCTAAAGGTTATAACAACATTGGCACTTGCAAAATTTGCTAATATTATTACTGGTACAGCTGCAGATTGAGAAAACAATCAACATACAATTAAAAGTCCAGCGGTAACGACAAATTATTAATTGTGTGAACAATTTTTTTGGCGCATAATAAAATCATTTTTGGTGCTGTTCCTTAATTTATCCAGCGTGCGCTTTTTCCCCCAAAAAACTGGCTTGTAAACCGGATGTGTGTTGACATTGAAACTTTGTTTACCGCTTTTGGCACGATTACTTTTTGGCATTTTTTGCGTTGCGTCATTGTTTTTCTTGTTTGTGCGTTTTCGTAGTATCGCGCCAATGCTAATCGCGGTGTGTTTTTTAAAATGTTATTTTGTGTCGGGACGGGAGCGCGTTATAAGGGTTTTTAGGCGGGGTGCGGAAATTGAACGGGCCAATAGAATTTCTCGTCCTCAAACGGGACGGGGTAAATGCGTGCCAAAGCCCAAACTTGGCTAAAGTAACTGAGTGCATGTGTGCGTGAAAAGACGGGGGTTGCAACGAAGTGCAGTGAGTTTCGCTTTGTTTTAGCTCTTAAAAGGCGTATTCCGTGACAAAATTGACCGGTTTTTGGCGATTTTAGCCCAAAAACTTGCGCTTTTTCGGCACTATCTTTGTGCAACACGCCTTAACTGTATGTGCCACAAAAATTAGTCACTAATTAAGTAAGAAAAACGCGCGAGACGGCGTAAAAACAGGCTTATAATTCAATTCAGCGCCTTTGGATCACCGCAACTGGAAAATTTCTTGAATAAATAATGTTTTGATGGTCCTATACCGTCCCAATCACGTGACCATTACGATACGTAACGTTAAAACATTTTTAAACCCTCAATTTTTAAACTTACCTACCCTCAATGTACCAATCAAATTCCAAAATTCACGTCCGCGCCGTTGCGCTGTTTTTTCGGAAACCATTCTTCAAAACATGCGCTCGCCGAAGATAAAATATTAAACGCTGGTACCTATTAAAATTTCTTACAGGATCTAATCTGTATTAACATATCCGGTTTCAAAACTGTTATCAGTTGATGTAATTTATGATCCTCAAAATTTAATCGAAATTTTGTGAACAGTAAGGGTTTGCTTCTCAATAATGTGTGTGAATTGTATTTGGTACATCGTTCGACTTGCGTAAGGTGATAAAATATAATCAGAAATGTAAATTTGCAAGGACCATATGTTGATTTTTATGGTGATGTACCCGTAAA
The DNA here is from genome assembly GCA_947652605.1 of Elmis aenea. Taxonomy (NCBI): domain Eukaryota; kingdom Metazoa; phylum Arthropoda; class Insecta; order Coleoptera; family Elmidae; genus Elmis; species Elmis aenea. Next base: position 52,746,200 of record OX393581.1, read on the forward strand.
TTTTTTGCTCCATTCGTTTTATGAATTTTAGTAACGAAAAAGTGTACATTCCCATATTTTTTGAGTTGCGTAAGATAAAAAAATATCAGAAATGTAAATTTGCAAGGACCATATATTGATTGTTATGGAAATGTACGCGTTATTTCTTTTGCTCCACTACTATTTTCGTTTTATGAAATTAAGTAACGAAAAAGTGTACATTCACATATTTTTTGAATTTTGCTCGTTTTTGGGTAAGTCACGATTTGAAAACAATTTTCCAAATTAATAAAATGCCGCGTCATTACCTTGAAAAGCAGAATTTTCGTTTTTCGGGTCTTATTACAGCGAAAATCTTGCATGCATGTGTACACGCGTCGTTATAATCTTCAATAATTAAAGTAAATGTTTACCAATTTAGCCTTCGTAAATGCTTGCAGCTAAGTGACCACTATTTAATATCAAATTTAAACGCCATAATTATTTGTGTAATAAAGCATGCGCTGTCCCAAGAGCGGGAAAGAAACTTGTTTGCAATTATGTTGGGAGGGATAAATCGGGCTTTATATTTTCAAAAAAAAGCGTTAGATGTACTGCAGTTGTATCAGCCATTTCACAAACAACAATTCGTATGTTTATCAAGCTTATGTTGCTTTTAAAATGACCGCGTTATATTTTACTTCTGTAAAGTTTATTACGGTATGAAAAGCAATGTAATTCTTGCAATATTTTTTAACTTACAGCGAAAATTTCGTGTTAAATGGTTACAAAAATGAGTTATTCAACATATCCAAATACATTTGTAGACATTTTAAATTTGTTATTCGTTAAAAGGCTATTTCTAAAAGCTCAGACCAAATTACGTTTTTATCATGGTTTTTGGAAATATCAATTGAATTGGGCACAAAATTTTAATATTTGTCAATGTTTTCTTGATTTAACTGATTCATGTTGGGTGATTTTATGTTTTATTATTGGGTTGTTGCTTACGAAATGGGTCTTTTCGGTTTTCAAATAAAACGTTTAAATAACTTTACTGAAAGTAAGTTTATTTAGTCAAAATAATTTCCGTTCTTTTCGATACAAATTTGCTAACGTTCTGAAACCATACATGTTTTTTCCCTTTAAATAGAAGTTAAAAAACAATTCGAAGACACTTTTCAAGACTCATAAATTCATTCAGATGCCTCAAAAAATTAAAATCTGTGAGTGCTAAGTCCGGAGAATAAGGTGGATGGTCTAGAACTTCATATTATAATTCCTTAATGTTTATTAATGCTTTTTTGTGCCACATGGAGATGTGTAATGTCGTGCAGTAGATTTTTTGACCATGCACCGTTGATTTTACTTCATGAACCTGTTCAATTTTTGAACAGTACATTTTTGAATTCGATTGCAAACCCTCCGTTGTCTTCCAAACAATAAGGATAACTTTCTTTTGGTACAATTCTGGTTTGGGAAAATATTTCGCGGACTCCTTGAGGTCCAACGAGGATCTTGATTGCTTTGAATTATTGTAAATAATCAATTTCTTACCTTAAGTTAGTGAACGATCCAAAAAAATTATCTTTTATGAAGAGTTCATGAAACATGTAGGTACCTATACTGATAATCGCGTCGCTTTGCTGTGTGCTCATTTCTCTAATTGTTTTTCTTGACTGTCTTTAATTCTTCATCATTGTTTCAGAGCTTTGCGCTGCTTCTTCACTAGGTCTTATCATGATTGTTTTAATTAATTGCGCTGTGTAATATTATTTGAAGTTGTCTTTATTGAAGAAAATAAAATGTTTGTTTATTTCAGTGGCCGCCAACGGAGGCTTCTCCAGAATTTTCAAAAATGGGGACAGCTCAACAGTATTGTCTACGATGGAACAACCATCGCTCAAACTTGCTCACCGTATTCGATGAACTTCTTCAAAATGAGGCCTTTACCGATGTAACGTTAGCCTGTGATGGAGGGAGTCCCATAAAGTGCCATAAAATGGTCCTGGCAGCTTGCTCACCATATTTTCAAAATCTCTTCACCAATTTGCCATGCAAGCATCCGGTTGTGGTCTTAAAAGACGTCAAGTATTCCGAAATCAAAGCCATACTGGAATACATGTACAGAGGAGAGGTTAATGTTGCTCAAGACCATTTGGCCGCACTGCTCAAGGTTGCCGAAGCCCTCAAAGTTAAAGGTTTAGTAGAAGAGAATCGGGGGAGCGAACACACGAACCTGCATTCTCGAGATGACGAACACATGCTACGACATTCTCCCCCCTCGATAAGCACATCCACATCGAATATACAAACAGCTCATAGCAGTAGTAATAATTCCCCCCCACACTCGACAAACGGTATGCAGTTTTCGAAAAATCATTATAGTATGTATGGAAAGTCGCCATCGAATATGGAACGAAGTCCTCGAATGAATCTACCCATGTGGGCAGTACCAGGATTACCACTCCCTCACCATCCTTCGCCTGTGCCGCCGAGAGATCACCCCCATGCTGCAGCTACCGCCGCGGCAGCTATGTTGAGCAGTTGTTATGAAGCTGCTAGTTCCGATATGTCCCCTTTGAAGAGAAAGAAGCTTTCGAGTTTGTTGATGAACAGAGACACTCCGATTTTGAGAACTGTACTAGGACAAGGCCAAGCTGATTCCTCACAGCCTGTAAGTTTGGTGTGCCATCCGGACAGCCATGAGAGTCTGCATTCTAATGGATCTGAGCAGGATCGTTCAGAAAAGGTAACTGAAGTAAATTATTGTGATAATTTTATTTGTGATCATTAACTTAAAAAATTTTGTTGAGTTTGGAGGAGATTTTTTTTTATGGGGGTTTACTAAGACGCCAGTATGGGTTTTGTGATTTTTGGTTTCACATATTTTGCGAGTTTTGGCTCAAGGTAAAGATTACCATAGAAGTTTTCATGAAGTAGTACTTCATGCTTCAAAAAATTATCTTTTGGGTGTTGCTGTGGGTCAGCTGTTCATTAGGAACCCAATTTTTGCAATTATCACATTCTTACTGTAAAAAAAATTATTTAAAATTATAATTTTGGGTCAAATTATGCACTTTTGGACGTTTCCATAGGTTAATTGTTATTTAAGAAACCCAATTTTATTTTTTTTCTATTGAAGAGATTTTTAAAATTACAAGTTTGGGTCAGACCACAATTTCTACAATTTGTTATTGTAGGTGCAAAATATAGGCCCTTTTGGATGTTTTTGTAATTGTTAATTAAGATCCCAATTTTTGATTTTTTTTGTGGGACATACTTAGCTTGATTTAAAATATGGGTCCTTGTGAGTATATCTATGGGTTAATAATAAAATTATAATCTATAGCGTCATTCAAAAAGTCTGCAACAAATGGAAAAAAAATTATTATTGATTTCTGGGCTGTTGGTGATTCCATGGGTCAGTTGTTAAATAGGACCCAATATTATTATAATTTTTGTGCTGTGCTGTTTTAATATTTAAATTGCCATCAAAGGTTTATTAAATTTTGTCTTGATGGTAGCTTTGGAATAATAAATTTTTAGTTTAAGCACAAAAATGTGCCAACATCTGTACTTCTTTATTTGGTGTTTTTGAAAAGTGTTATTAAAGCAGCAATTTTTCCAAAAAAAGTGATTTTTATGTGAAAGAGACTAAACGACTTTTTTTATTTGAGTGTTATTCAAAGAAGTTTATGAACATTTGCTTTGTGTAGCATATGAAAAATGAACCCTTAGAAGATGCTCAGTCCCCTTACACGGATCTTACAATCATGGAAGATGAAGAAAAATCAAAACTGGCCATACCTTCGTCTTCGCCCCAGTCCTATTCCGGAGATATGCGAGGCGTGTCTTCGGGTATAGCCACATACGTTCCTACACAAAAACCCGAATGGAAAAGATACAAACAGTACACCCGGAACGACATCATGTCGGCGATAGAAGCCGTGCGAAACGGAATGAGCGCCCTACAGGCAGCTAGAAAGTACGGCGTCCCATCTCGCACACTATACGATAAGGTAAAAAAATTAGGTATAACGACGAGTCGACCTTTTAAACGAGGATCGAACGGAAGCAGCGCGTGTTTTCCGTACGGCCTGAGCGGGACCAGCTCGCCGTACGGCGGACACTTATCCGAGAGCGACGATCCCACGGTCAACAGCCATTCCGCTCTCTTGGAAGCGAGCAATTTTCTGCAGCACGCGCTGGATAGCCGAGGAGGAGACGAACGAGAAGCACTGGCCGCCATGGCAGCGGCCGCGGCGGCTCACGCTGCGGTCTCCTCCCATTCCGGGAGCCCCCCGAATCAGGGGGTCCCGAGAAGTCCGAGCCCAAGCCCGACCCTCATGAAATACATGCACCATAACAGTTTAACTCCTTCTCCGGCACCGGGAAGCGACCACCACCATAGTGAAACTAATGGGAGTTCCGAAAGGGAACGCGATGATGACGACGACCAAGTCGAAGACTTGTCCATCGGTAGGAAACAAGAATCGCGGGTGATCATGCCACCCATGAATCAAGTCTCCACCATCATCAAGAAAGAAGAGTTGTTGAAGGAAAGCCTGAGAGAAGAAACGCGGCGAGAGGTAAGTTTAGAAGAAGCGGACTAGCCTTAAAATAAGACTGCTGACATAGTTTTAACCAGTGTTAAGTTTCTTCATATATATTTTATGTATTTATCAGTTACATTCGCCAGCTTTCTGACTGATCAGTGCAATATGTATTATCTGTGGTCACCCCACCCGTACTCACTTAGTTTAGCGTAGGTTTTAGTATCGTCTAGAGTGCCTGTTTGTCATTTTACATAGCACAGGGACCAGCTCACGTTTGCTACAAGTTCCTCGCAACGGAATGTAACTCATAAGACTGATAGGTTTATGTTTCACTACATATGAGACTGATTATAGTTGCGCAGCAAGCGTTAGGTCTTAGTGTTAATTATTTAACCGGTGGTTGTTGATCCTTCGAGTTATCTTTAAAGAAAGATGTAAATAGTTCTTGTTATTTTGCTGGGGGGCATTAAGCCTTATTGCAGAGGTGCTCAGTACTAAACACAAATTTTTTACTAATAAATTTAAAACTGAACATTTACGTGTACAATTTTAAAAAATTTAAAAGCAAAATTATTCAAACAAATCTGGATAGATAATATTATATAATACTACTTACTTCATTAACAATACCATTTATAGTAAGCTTTAAATTAAAAATAGGTTTTTGCCTACTGTTAAAAATATACATATACAGGGTGGCCCAAATTCAATAGAATTATTAAAATGATTGAACAACACTTTTTCCAAAATAATTCAAAAACCGAAAATGTTAAAAAGTGTTTGCAAATATTTCTTTTTGTAATTTTCCTTGTACAAACTTCACAATTAATAAATTGGAAAATATGCAAAATTTAAGCTTTTTTCAAAACTGTTTTCAGATTCCAGGCAAATCAAACTGTTCCATATTTTCCTTTTCTTTGTCGAATTTAGGGGTAAAATAATGAAAGGAACAGTTTTCGTATTAAGGATTGCAAATAGCTGAACGGTGGCAATTGTTTCTTGGTATCTCTTCACATGTTTTTTTAAAGATAGTCAATTTTTTTGTTCACGTAATACCATTTTAGATTTTATTATATACTTCACTGTAACTTTTAATATTTAATATTTTCGAAGATTAACATTAGAATTGGAGGGCTTTTTTAATTTAATAAACCATTTACCAATAATTGAAGAGATTTTAATAAACAAATGACACTATTCGATTGCTAACATTCCTTACCATAAAAAATGCTTATTTTAATTATGTACCCCTAAAAATTTAAAAAGACAAGAATGAAAATACAATCAATAATTTTTTTCTGGGTATAAATACATTCATATCTGCTAAATTATTTTAAAAAACAATAGGGACATAAAAGAAAATAAAGAGTTTTTAAATTTTTATGAGTAGTAATCTAATTTCGTAAATGATATGACTGTGTAAGTCATAATGGGGCTTTAATGAGTTATTAAATTTTAAAAAATCAAGTTAAAGATGTAAAAATGCATGTTAGTTTATAAAATAAGGTTTTGAAGCTTTAAAATCAAATTTTGTAATAAATTAACTATTTTAAATTAGGGATAAGCTCTCAATAATGTATTATCTTATTAGCGCAAATTTAAAAAGGTTCAAAGTCTTGTTATGTTAGGTGTTTTATTGTTAAATCGAAATTTAACAAAATTTTCTATATTTCTTAAGAATTTGTTTTGAAAATTGGTTTTTTATTCACAGCCTTTAATACCATGGTGAAAAAACAAGTTTAGCTTGTGTATTTTTGTAATTGTTTAAAATATTGCTAAACATGATAACTAATCCTTCTTTATTAATCAATATGCAGTCTGTCTGTATTAATCAATTGTTTTTAAATTAATCCTCTTTGTTTTGGTGATTTTAAAAAATGACTTAAGGAAGAGGTTCTTTGGGGTCTTTTTTTATAAACTTATTAATAAATAGAAGTGAGTAATAAATTTTAAAGCAACTTTGCCTTACAATTGTTCAGTTTTAAATTTATCCGAAACGAAATCATGGCCCTCTTTAATTTAAACAATTAGTTTGAATGTGATTATTTTTTGTTTAACAGATTTTTTAAAATGTTTAGTTGGTTTTGGGGTATGTAGGCTTGTATCTCCTTGGATAGGTATGTATAGTTAGGATATAATAATGATAAGGAAGTTTCGAGTATGTAGTATTGTTAATACGTCTGAAAAAATTATATTTAGTATAATGGCGTGTCTTGTGTTGCACCGTTTCGTTGTTTCAAGCACCTCAAAGGTACGTTTTGGCAGTGGTAGTTGCACGATGCCATAGGTCAATCATCGAGACCTCTCCGTTTTGTTCCATAGCTGTGATTTTCTAGACTGATACACATTACTTAAACTGTTCACATATCCGTTAATAATAACACGATGATAGACTGATCGATTGGTCTAGTCACTGAACTAATCATTGCAGCTCATTTATAATAAAACAGATCATGTGCAATGCCTATATAAAACATCGTGTGTTGTAAGTCTGGCTCCTTAATGATTGATTTACATTCGATCAGGACAGACTGGTCCAAGGAATGAATTTTGCTCAGATGATAACACCACAAAAAATTTTTTTTTAAAAGAGATACTCATTTCCAAGGCTAACACGAATTTTTGGTCCTTTAATTAACAATTTTTTTCAACATGATGAACTTAAAACTATTAAAATTTTTCTACATCCCATCCTTTACAACGCCCTCTATCTCAATTTATACTTGTCTAATCTCAACAAACAAAAAGGCATTTAATAGCCAATTAATCACTAATTACCGTGATTCTTTTTTTTTTCATACATGCAAATGTTTTAGTCACTAATTAATCATGTTTTATGTTTTCAGTATGTATTTTTCCCCATAGCATGAAAAGAAGGCCTTAATGAGCAAAATTATTTTGTAATAAACATGAGGATTTTAATTAGCTTTCATTTGATGCAAAAATTGTTAAATTATTTGTGAAATAGCTGAGATATTGCCATTTATTCAACGAAATAAAGATATCCATGGAATAGTGTTCATTTGTTTCAATTTTCATCAAAGTTGGCCTATATTTCTGAAATTTTGTAAACATATACAATTTTTGATTCTGAACAACTTTTTCCTATAAGATTTTGTTGCATCTTTTACCATAACGAAGTTTTTTTCTGTGAAATATTACTTTTTTCTTAATTGTAAAGGTTTATTTTCAATTACTGAGGTAATTAATTAGCTATCAAATGCTGTTTTGTTTGTTAAGATTGGTAATTACAAGCCAAGATAGAGGGGGCTATTATAGATACAGCACATCAATTTTCCAATAGCTGTTAAAACCATTAAGTTGGCTTTGGAAATGAGTACACCTTCTAGAATTTATATTTAAGGAATAATTAATAAAATTCATAATTATTGAAGGACCATTGTGTGATAAAAATTCATTTATAGAACTAATCTGTATTGATCAGAATGGTAAGGAACCAGGCTATATATGTATATCATTTTATTACATTTTAAAGACTGATAATAATAATTGTTTATTGTTAAGTTCGTTATTGCTCGTAATGTATCACTGGTGGACCAATTTTGTCGTAAAATTTTAACTGTTGAAAGTTTTTCACGCAGCGTGCCTTTTACAGCAAACAAATCAAATTGACGTACATTCCATTAGTTGTATCATTTTGCTGATATCACAATTTGATCACGTTTATCTCTGTTTGTTGTTCACGTTTGTTCACTAATAGTTCACCGTGTTGTATTGTACAATATACAATATCTTATATGTAATTGCGATACTGCGAATCTTAGTTGGTTTATAAATGTTAATTTACTTACCATAAATACGTTACGTTACGTTTATGAGCCAATCTTGCAATATTATTTATTATTGCCATTTTTATTTAAGACTGATACAATTTGTTATCCAAAGTATTTAAGGCCATATTTTTAAGGTATACAACGTTATTATTACTATTATTATTACCGTAATCCTAATGCATAATAGATCTCTGATAAACTTACCGAAGCCTTTTGCTTTACTTAAACTACCTCAATATAAATAAACAATTTATTTACATACATATAATTGTACATAACAGATTTTTATATAACGTTTTATAACTTACCGCATTTAGATTCAGAAACTGAATTAATTGTGTGCTCGTTATTTTTTTAGTGCGCAAATTGTTAAAAGTAATTTTTTTCTATAATTAAAAATATTCTTTTATGTAATGTTAGTAATAGATGTATATGGCACTTCACGTATGTAATGCATTATTATAATAAATATAAAATATATATTCTATAATCAGTTTGTTATATTTATTGTCCCATTGTATGTACAATACTTAAAACACAAAAAGTTTTAGTACACTAATACATCTAACATATATTTACTATCCCTTCCAGATATATTAAATCTCAGAATGAACACATTTAAAAATCCATAATAAAATTTTAATCTTATCCACTCCAGGAGCATGTCTCCTGGATCAAATTCACAAGAGACATTCATTTGTTTTGAGTATCTGAATTTTCGAATTAATGTTATAATCCATGTGTCTTATTCGCTCCGGGTGTATTGTCTTCCGGAGCGAACATATAACACCATGGGTATCCGATTCCCAGAAATTACGACATAGTGGTATCCACTCCGGGTTATCGAATCCCGGAGTGGACACATATAATGAAAAATTCATTTGTTTTGAGTATCTGAATCCCTAAAATTGCAATATAGAATGTGTATGGTATGTTAGTGAGGATACATGAGATGTTAATTTGTTTCAAGCATCCAGGGGTGTAGGGGGCGGAGCTAACGTATTGTCCTATACCCTATCCCTATAGCATGTGCTGCTCTCTATAGAAGCCATGAGAACTATTGCTTTATAGGCACCTGTATTTATCGGGCACTGTTATGCAGGAAACTCATATCTATTTTAATAGGTGGCTAAACATGCTCATGCCATTTCATGACGTCAAATCATACGATTTGATTCTGTAGCTTGATTCGCTGAAGAAAAGTGTGGTGATTTTCTTACTGACAACACTAGTGAAGTTTTAAAACAAAGTGGTGAAAATATTGTTTTTGAGATGGGGGACTCGAGAAACAGCCCCCATTTTCCTACAGACGATGACTTTAATATAAGCGAATTAACAGGAATAGATGGTACGCTTTAAATTTTCGTTTTTATCAGTAGTTTATAGTTTTAGTTGTGTATGGTCAGGAATTAACTAACTATTGCGTCATTATTTCAGATTTATTGTCGAACTGTGAAAACGAACTAATGAAGAACGATTTATTCGGAGAGAACGGATTGCTGTCGCAGCTAGACGATCCGCTGCCGGTGGAAATGGACGATATAACGTTCGATTTCCTCAACGCGCAAAGCACATTTCTAGATCCCCAGACGTTATCACCCGCAACTAATCGTAATGTATTTTCAACACTCGCGGAACAAAACGTCGTTCAACAGACGACGCCCCGATCTGTGCTAAACACTGCGAGTATGGCAACACCTGTCGTCAATATTCAAAACGTTCGGTTTTCCCCACAAGTGAAAACAGATGCAAAATCAGAACCTATCGTAAATTTTACCGTTCAGCAGCAGTTGGCAAATACAGCTACCGTCATAATTTCGTCGAGTTTGCCGCAGAGTTCGTCTCAATTGGTTTATTCGAATTTGCAGCCTATTTCATCGAATCAGCGAGTACTCATGCCGCAAAATCCCATTAAATCATCACCCGTGAATAAATCAATACCGAAGAGTCAGCTTCCGGTGCTGCTACAACAAATTCCTGGCGATAACATGCAACAGGTTTTGTTGCAGGCCAAGTTAATTAAGCCGGAACCGGAAATGACTCAGCAGACGGTAATGTATACCACTGCACCACTGACGACAGTTACGGCGAGTAATAATATTCCGACACAAGCGTCTTTACATACGCTGGTTAATAGTGGCGGTCAGATACTTGCAACTGGTATACCTCTGGTTCTGGATTCTGATAATAGAATTGCCATCAACCGTGTTGCAGCGAATGGTAAACAACCTAAGGTGAAAGAAGTAAAACGAAGTGCCCATAATGCTATTGAAAGAAAGTACAGAACTAGTATTAACGACAAGATTGTGGAGTTGAAGAATATGATCGTCGGCATGGATGCAAAGGTAATTTATTATTTCCTAATTAATCATAAATGCTTTTATGCAGGACATCAGAGAGCTTGGGCCTTGGTAAACAATTTTTTGAGCTTTACCCCTAGCTTACCAAAGAAAAAACAGTAAATTAAAAATTATTGCAACATAGTTGTGTCCAAAGGTCCCTTCAGTATCACTAGGCCGGATAATTTTTAGAGGCCACCTACACCCTTACTGGCACTAGTTTTATGTAGCCAAATTTGTTTGTTTTAAATATCTTATGTTTTTTTTAGATAAAATTGCTATTTAATTATATTTTACACGGTTGATAGTCACTTGTTGGTAGTCACTTGTTTTTTTTTACCATTACTTGATTTACTAAAACCAGGAAAACATTTAAAAATGAATGTTAAAATTTGCTTATATTTACTAATTTTTAAATAGACCTTTTTTTGATGCCGACTTAATTTATTTTCAATTTATATTGTTTTTTTTTATAAATAATCTCGTTCCATTTTGTAAGAAAAATCAGTAATGTAGACTTAATATTGTCTGTCCATTTATCATTAACTGGATATCAAAGTTGAGGTATCCGGTTTTGTGTAAATTGCAATTGGATTTTAATCTCGAAGTGCCGCATTTTGTTTGGCAACTTGGCTTCAATATTTAAATCACTAGAGCAATAATTTTTGGCACAATCGTGACTGAAATTGCTTCATGTTCCCAAAGGTCAACTACACTATATAAGTTCAACTAATCAAAGCTAATTGCTGTACCATATGTAAATTCAGTTAAATAAATTGAATGTAATACGAGGTCAATTATCCATCATACAATTTAAAAAGTAACTGTTCAAATTTTATCACACACCTTTGTTACCCAGTTACACCCAATTGTTTATGTAACCTTAGATTTTCGACTTTCGTTTCATTCTGGTGTCGATTGTTACAGCTTAATAAATCGGCTATACTCCGAAAAGCGATCGACTACATAAGGTTCCTACAAAACTCGAACACGAGGTTAAAACAAGAAAATATGGCCCTTAAGATGGCCGCACGTAAAAATACTCTCAAGGACTTATTGGCAACGGGAACTGTCAAAATGGACGATGCCGTGGAGTACGATCCGGCGGATACACCACCGCATTCAGATGTTTCGTTCTCTCCAGAGCACTCTTTGCCATCGAGTCCCGAGTACCAGGCGGATATTAAAAATGAGAGCGACGAGGAGTCGATGGGCATTACCAGGGGAATGTTTGATCACTCCAAGATGGTGCTGTGTATGTTCATGTTTACGGTTATCTCGGTTAATCCATTTGGAATAGCCCTTAATAAATTTGGTGGTTCGAGTGTTGATAGCTCAGGAACTGGCAGGACATTATTGAGTGGTAAGTTTCAAGTAATATTGGAATTATATTAATCACCATTATTATCAAGTAATATTTTGAACTTTTGCTCATTTCAATTTCAACTTTTAATGAATTGTTTATGAATTTTAATTTTATTTAGATGGAGAATCGACGGCTTGGAGCTTCGCTTCGTCCACTTTGCTGCTATGGTTGATAAACTGTGTAGTTTTGGGATTTTGTCTGATTAAAATGTTCGTGTACGGTGATCCGATTATTCCGAATAAATCGAAAGAATCGCAAGTGTTCTGGTGCCACAGGAAACAAGCAGATCTGTATTTGTCGAAGGTGAGAAATATCCGTGGTTTCGTCGAGGTGTTTAATTTTGTTCCATTTTTATTTAGGGAGATAAGGCTGGTGCTAATCAAGAATTGAAACGGTGCTTGCAGGCGTTCGGATTGTCTTTGCCCACGAGTAGGTTTGAAATATTTTTGGCCTTCTGTTGGCAGAGCATTAGGCAAGTTTTTCATCGCCTGTGGATTGGAAAATGGTTATCACGACATACTGGAGGATTTTTCGTTGATGGGTAAGTGTACAAAGTTGAAACTCAATTGTTTTTTTCAAGTGATGTAGCGTTGAGAAGGTAAAACAAATGCCATCTTCTTCTTTCTTTTTTATCAGGTCTTCTAGTACCTTTCAGTGTCGAGGGATGTTTTTTTAGTTCTTGATTATGTTTCTCCATCTCTCTCCATCATTGGCCAACTGTGGCACATCTCTCCAGCTGACTCCTTTCTCTTCTAGTCCATGTCTTGCTTCATTTTTCCATTTTGTTCTCAGTATTCCTCTACTTCTTTCCCCCTTAAACTTAGGTTTCTATCACATCCCATCTTATCACCATCTGGAAAGGCCAGTTCCTCGGTATTCTTTTTCCTGCTATGCTTTATTTACTATTCTTAGCACCTCCTTCCATCTACACCCATGTACTTAATCATATCAGGTAAAAACCATCAAGTAGCTGCTTTTCCAATTTTTTTTTATGCTTCACTCTATCCACCTCTGCTTCAGTTATTTCTTGTTCATATTCTTGTTCGTTTGCTTTTCATATCTCCTCCATTTTACTTTTCTTCCTTATGATTTATTATATTGTAATTTTCCTTAAAATAATTTTCCCATTTTTTGATAACTTCTCTCTCTGTTGTGTGTATTTTTCCTTCTTTATCCATTATTTGTTTTAACATATGGTTCTTCTTTTCTTAAATTTTCTAATGCTTTGTAAAAAAAGTTTTTGATTGCTTGTGGTGATCTTCCAATCGTTTTCCAAAGTCTTTCCAAATCTTTGTTTTGGCTTCTATCAAAATCCGTTCTTTATCTCAAATAATGAGCAAGATGTTATAGGAACTGTTATTTGCTCAAATTTTGAGTTGTGCACTCTCTACAATCCAATTTTAATTCACATTAATTTAATTCTCTTAATTACAGTATAACGAGATACGAAGCTTTGACTTCCAATCGCGATTTAGCCCTGGTCTACCACGGACTCAATCAAATACATCTCGTGAACGGATCCGGAGAGACCGGCTACATTTCTGGAATAGCGTATGCGCTGACGGCCGTTAATTTGGCAGAGGCGGCCGGTTCCATGCTCGCGCCGTCCCAGCTCGTGGATATTTACGTCGGCGCCTCGTTGCGGATCAAGGCCAGTTGCCCGCAATTCTTGCAGGGAATCCACAGATACTACCTCGGTCTGGCGAAACAAGCGACGACGAACTCGTGCGATCCGTTGCCCCAGAGGTTGCAGTGGGTGTTCACGCCGTACGGTCATAAGTTCTTCGTGTCGCAAAAGTTCGTTCGCGAAGACGAAAACGAGTGCAGTCTGTTCACTTCGTTGGGAAATAAGGCGGATCCGATGGCTTACATGATGAAGGTTCGTTACGAAGTCACGCCGGGTTTATTCGCATTACAATAAGTTTTTTCTGTTTCAGGTTTATCGTGAACATTTATTGGAAAAAGCGTTGCAGACTCTTGTTGTACCTGGAAGTAGGAGCGACGACGACGATAAGAAAACTCAGACATCCGATGTGCTCAATTATGTGCAGTTGTTGTTTGAAAATGTTCGAGTCGATATACCCACAGTTTTTAGTTCAACTACCCTGCATAGTAAGTCATGACTTATTTATTATTCAATTGTTAATTATTCTTGTGGTGATATGAGTCTAGTTTTTCATTCAATTGTTTTAATCTTAATTATTCTTGTGGTGATGTGGTATTAGTTTATTGCACAATTGTTTTAAGCTTATTTGTTCTTATAGTGATGTGAGTCTAGTTTATCTTTCAATTGTTTTAAGCTCAATTATTCTTGTGGTGATATGAGTCTAGTTTATCGTTCAATTGTTTTAAGCTTTTTTGTTCTTGTTGTAATGTGAGTCTAGTTTATCTTTCAATTGTTTTAAGCTTAATTATTCTTGTGGTGATATGAGTTAGTGTTCAATTGTTTTAAGTTTAATTATTCTTGTGGTGATATGAGTTATTGTTCAATTGTTTTAAGCTTAATTATTCCTGTGGTGATATGAGTTATTGTTCAATTGTTTTAAGCTCAATTATTCTTGTGGTGATATGATTTAGTGTTCAATTGTTTTAAGCTCAATTATTCTTGTGGTGATTTGAGTTAGTGTTCAATTGTTTTAAGCTCAATTATTCTTGTGGTGATATAAGTCTAGTTTTTCGTTTAATTGTTTTAAGCTTAATTATTCTTGTGGTTTTTAATTTTTATTAAACGACCTTTCAGAAGATTTGGTTTTTAAAAATCGCAAAAAGAAAGGAAATAATAGTTTAGACCCCAAATTTTTTTGAGTCACATCTCCTGTCGCAAAAATTCGTGGCCCTACTGTATAAACAGAAAATTTCTTCTGGTTCTGTTGTATATCATCACAGTTTTTTATTATTCATTTTTGTTTAATTAGAATATGAAGACGATGTCGCTCATTGGTGGACCAGCGTTGTCGGAGTGGCTGCCTATTGGTTGCTGGGAGACGAAGCAAACGCCGAAAGGCTGTGTAAAACAGTTGAAAATCTTCCCACTTCCCTGTCGAACGTTAACGATCCCTTACCGAAGGCGGTCCTCGCGGCATACATCACAAGAAACACATATTACTCGAAGGGTTCTCATAAGGTGATCCTACGTCAGTGTGATGTTGCTGGACAGTTACTCGAAGACAGTCTGACGTACAGCAGCTGCAAGCAACAGAACGGATTAGCCGTGGTAAGAATTTTCATTGCTAGTAATTTTTTTGCTACGAGTGTTTTTAGTCGCTACAGTTTTAAACAAAGTTGGTTTGTTGATGGGGGTGCATTGTAGTTGCATTGCATGTTTTTATCGAAGTGCAGTGTCTCTCCAGTGCAACCCTGTTAGCAGAAATTTCCATCTGTATATTTACGACACAGTAAGTGAGCAGGTATTGCGTTATTAACATTTTGGTTCTTGAAAATTAGGGTATTTAGTTTTGTGTCTTAATAGCCTAAGGCAGTGGTTCTCAACCTGTGGGGGGCGCCAAACTTGAGGGGGCGTGAAGAATTATAAGGGAAAACTGTTTATTTAAAAACAATTGAAGGACCTCCTCACTAAAGTCGCTACTGCATAACAGTATTGATAGGGAGAATCAGTGGTCAGAGGCTTTAAAACAATTTTTATTGAAAGGCATAACTTATCTGCATGAAAATTTATAAAAAGTTATGTTTAATTTCTAAAAACATTTGGGTTTTGAGTTTAATCAGTATGGACCTAATATGATGTTCACCCTGTATACTATTTTGAAAATTTAACTGCTTAGCAAAAACTATAAAAGTGTTGTTAATGCAAATATTAAATTATTTTGATTTAATATATTATACAGGGTGTGTAAAAATTGGCAGAAGCGCTACACGCAATGTATGCAATGTTGCCATTTTTTTTTCTTTAAATGGTTCATGAGGCCATAGGAAGCATGGTACAACATTTTTGTATCAAGATTTTCGACTTAGAATTTTACGAAGAACATCGTCACGTATAACGCTTCCGCCAATTTCTACACACCCTGTATACAGTGTCCAAAAGGTATGGAATGTGCAATATATCTCGGTAAATATCCACTTTAGGGAAAAATGTTTTGGATAAAAGTTGTTTGGTACTTAGTTTTCCACCATAAGACAAGATTAATTTTTTTTCCTTTTGAATAACAAAAGCGCAATGAAAAACAATTGAATTTTTTTAAATGACAAGGTACCCCTACATTATACTCATTTGATAGAGAATTTATTCTCTTTAATGATGCAAAACTTTAGCACCCTTACTTGAGCAACTTTTTAAGAAAAACGCAAAGATTATTTTAATTGATTAGTATTTATTTCTAACAAAAACATAAGAACTGAAATTTTTTGACGAAATCTACAATAAGTGTTCAAACTGTGAACCATTTACAGCTTGGCAATGATAAACTTGTTTTTTAAACCCGTTTATAACATTCCCAACCATTTCAGGTGTAATTTCTCTAATACGATCTTTTAAATTTTCGATATTCTCCGGCCACTTAGCATACACTTAATTTTTAAGGTGACCCCATTATTAATTAGAGAAAAAATTCTGTATCAAATGAGTATAATACAGGGGTATCTTGCCATTTAAAAAAATTCAATTGTTTTTCATTGCGCTTTTGTTATTTGAAAAAATAGAATTTAAATTTTGTCTTATGGTGGAAAACTAAGTACAAAAACTTTTATTCAAAACATTTTTTCCTAAAGTGGATATTTACTGAGATATATAGCATATTCCATTACTTTTGTACACGCTATATATTTTTTGTATATTTAAATAAAAGAGAACTGTTAAATAATTCACCCTGTATATTCAAAAAACAATCCAAGGAAACAATTATTGAAACAATTTTGTTTCTTAGATGACTCGGTTGTTAGTATGCGACTGGCTGTTGGAAACCAGAGTCGACGTATGGGAAGACAGCGTCGATGGAGATCCGTCGAACATTCCCGTACCAAACGGCATCCTTTCGGCTTTCCAGAGAGATCTGGCCTCGTTACGAACGCTCGCTCAACACATACAGGTGCGCGATAATTTCATTGTCGTTTCTTATGCCTTACTGAATATTTTTAATGTTCGTTTGCAGTCGGCCTTGTCACGAGTGTTCCTGTACGAAGCGACGGCTCGACTGATGGCCGGGGCAGCGCCAGGACGAACGCAGCAACTTTTAGACAGAAGTTTGAGGCACAGATATTCGAAATCGTCTATAATCTGTGGAAAAGGTATGTTTTGATTTTCGGTAGAAGCATTGTTTTTTAAGTTAGGAACTTTACAAATGTTTGAATGTTACTAAAAGCACTTTATCTATTTATTAACATACAGGATGTCCAAAAATCAATGAAATTTCGGTTATTTACAATAATATGACAGCCAAGTCATTACAGATTTTTTGGTCAATTTTAGAAAAAACATTTGAGGGTAGTTAAAGCAAATGAAATATGTAGATTTATTTCTGAGCTGCAACCTTGGAATAAAATTTCTATTTTGTTTAAAATTCACAGCTATTTTGATCATTTAACTAATTAGCCAATCTTTTTTACATTAACGACCCATTTCTTCTCAAAAAATTGCATTTTAATGCTCGATTTCGTTGTACAATGCTCCATTATATGCGTTAATGTCAAAATATTATTAAATCTTTGTTACTGAGTTACTGAAAAATATTTAATTGATGCTCTGTTAACTTTAAACGTACGTTTTTGCCACCAAGTTCATTATTTGTAGCCTATAAATAAGTGACATATATCATTTATTGATTTTTCCAATTATTTTCGTGGAAAAATTAAGTTCTTTAAAGAGAATTATGACTTGAATTAAAAAATAACCTCTTAATAACTGGTAATGGCTCAATAATTTTTAATTGCACCGCAGTTTTACCGTTTTATACGACCAATTCAATCCTCAAATATTTGTAAATCGGGAGGAGCTATCGGGCACCATTGAATTCAGTATTTTTTGCTCATAGAAACCAAAATTTGATGTTAGTTGACTTGAAAATGTAGATAATGGCAAGCTTTATTATAATCAATAAGCATTTTTTGATAATAACAATTTTTAATCGAGTTGCAATTTAATTTATAAAAAATGTGACAGTTTAACCTAAAAAATACTCGACAGTTATTGGGGTGCTGACAGATAAATATAAAAGAGATTTGATGTTTATGGTATGTTTGTGAATTTTTATCCACTAAATTATGTTTTGTGAAGTATCTTTTTAATATTTGATGTAGTTGGTGAAAAACATGATTATTCAAGTTATCATAACTCATTTATTTATTAGTTTACTAAAATAGGGTTTAATGTAATTTATACTGTTATTTTTTTTCTGTCCTCTTCCACTATTAGGTGTATGAAAATTCTCCAGCCCTTGCCTGTCCCTCGCTAGCTTTTTTGATTGTCTCAATGTTAGCTCTTTTTTCTTTAGTATCCTGGCTGTCTCCCCATTACAGTTTCTTTGAAGCTTCCCTCTTTTTTTCTCTCTTGTACACACCCCCTTTTCCATGCTTGTTTCTCTATTCTACTTTCATTCATTTTTGTAAGATGATCCATCCACCTTAGCTGGCTGTGTTTAATTTTCCTCCCCTTAAAATCAACTTTGAACCAATCTCGTATAATGTTATCGCTAGTGCTGTCTCGTTTAGTTACATTTGCAGCAGCTTCTATTTTTTCCAAGACTTCCCATAGTTTCTCTCGGGGCACACTGTCGAAGGCCTGCTGCAGAGATCCACAAAGCATAAAAAAAGTTTGTCATAAGCAGTTATCTTTTCTGATAATTGTCTTAAACTAAATATTGGATCTGCAGCACCTCTTTTCTGTCTAAAGCCCCCTTGTTGTCTTTAACCCTTTCAGGTGATGTGGTATCTCTGCGAAACCACATTTTCAAAAATTTCTAGGCTAAATGTATAGCGGTTTAAGCGGGAATTCACGCGTCAATGTGGTCTATAGTTACGGTGACCATCCGTACTGTATTATACAGTACAGTACTGTATTTTAAGGGGCTGTACTGTATAATTTAAACAGAAATAAATGTACTGTATTTTATTTTTTTTGTACTGTATGTACTGTATTTTTAATGTAAAGAAAATTGTGCTAATTATAACCCAACCTTTTACATAGCGCGAGCCACAAACATATAATTCAATATAATTTCCATCTTCAAAATTCGTGAAAGCAAAAAAATAAACAAACTTCATCCACATTTTTTGTTCCGTTCTTCCTAAAACACATTTTTTGTTCCGGTCTTCTTAAAAAAAAAACCTAATCCACCTTTTGTACTGTATTTTTGTCTAGAAATAATGGTCACTGTATCTATAGTATCACCATCTGTCGATCTATAGCGCAAAATTTGCTCAAATGCATTCAATAGCCAATGGAATACATATTTTAGTCGGTACTTTACTAAGTTGGTGAAATAATAGTGATTTTTTCGAAAAAAGTGATTAAAAGGCCGTTTCTATGAAACAATTCAATTAGTTGTTACGTAAGTACCTCTTATGAAATTTTAAAAAACTTAAATTTTTTTTTTTTCAAAATTACGTGGTTTTATTATGAAACCACTATGCCTTTTGGCACCAAATTATTCAGAATTTTAGTCGATAAAAAGCGGTTATTTGCCTTTTAACCGTAAAAAAACTGTTTTTTCAAATATCATGTAAAATAACTTTTCTTTGGTTATAAAAATATATATGCTTTTATGTGAGCATATAGCATAAATTACAATACTACAACTTATCCAGAGCTGGGCAAGTACTGGCCAAAAAGTACTTAAGTCTTAAGTACTTATGAGAAGTACTTGGATTTTAAGTACCAGTATCGCTATTTTTAAAAGTACGGATTCTTAAGTACAAGAACTTGCAAAAAGTACTTAAGTATTTCTCAAGTACTTTTTGCAGATATTATTTATTAAATTATTGTATAACTATTTCTAGCGATTCTTTCCAAGAAAATATTTAAAACAAAATGTAATAACGCATATGTAGGTATATAAAATTTTCTTATACAACAGTAACTACAGTCTTTAGATGTACCCACTTTTATTTAAAGTTTTATGAATTAAGTGCTATCTTTTAACAAAAGTTGAAATATTCATATCTATTTATTAATAATAACAAGCAACAACAATAAAAAATATTCCTGTTTATGGTAAAGAATATATAAGAAATTGTTATTTGATAAGAATTTTATACTGTATTGTGGGTTTTGATTAAAATTTAGAATTGTTTTTTATCATTTGTAAAATTTTGATTGAAGTTAAAATTTTTGTTTAGTTTATTATTTTAACTGTGGTCACATACAAAGTGAATGAATTGCTATAGTACCTACATATAAAACAAACAAGAATAATATGTCGAAATATACATTTTATTTTTATATAAACAAATAAAAAAGTGGTACATAATAAAAGATATATAATTTTAATTTTTAAATGAAAGTGCTAACTGCTAAGTACTTGCGAAAAACAAATGTTATATAATATCCACATCTCACACAAAATACAACATATTTTTGAAACATAAACGAAATAAAATGTTATGTAGGTACGTAGATATTTATTATTATCGTTTGAATATCTTTTCTAGTTAGGTTAACATTGTCTTCTATTGCACTGAACCATCTTAACTTAAAGTTTGGTAATGTCACTGTAGCAACAATTGCGTCGTTTATTTCTGGATTTAAATTATAATAGTTAAAAACAAATTGCATAAACTGTTGATAATAAAAGCTTTTAAAAGATTGTTGTCTGTTTTAAATTTGACTTTAAGTTATACTAAACTTGATAATATATACCGAATACACCCGTAGTATGTTGACTGTTTTCCTTGCAATAGATCAATTGTTGCTGCAAGAGGTTCCATGATTAAACAGTATTCTTCTAAGTATTCGATATCAATATCTTAAATAGCATTTTTAATTTCTAATTTCCCAAACAAAATTTTTAGCGTATTTTTGGGTGAGTCCAATAAAATATTTAATTAAACTGTTGTCCGTATTACTACACACACACTACTTTTTTAACTGTAGCTATTCTATCCACCCCAATGCGGGTTGTGTTTAAAACTTTAGACAAGTTTTAACACGTTGAAAACCAAAGTTCCTATCTTATAAAACCTAATATCTTAAAAAGTACTTTGCACTGTACTGCAGTATTTTACAAAGTACTTAAGTAATTTTTGTGGTACTGAAGTACTAATACAAGTAATAAGTACCAGTATTTCACCGAAGTACTTGAGATTCAAGTCTTAAGTACCTAATTTTAAAATGTACTGCAGTACCAGTCTTAAGTACCGGAAAAGTACTTGAAAAAGTACAAGTACAAAAATACTTAGGTAATGCCCAGCTCTGATTGTGGTTTCACTGCGTAACCACATCATATTGTCAAAACGGACCAATTAAAAAAAAAAAAATGAATCCTTTTCATTTAAGTCATATTAAGTTTATAAATTTTATTAAAAATTTTTAAGTATTTTATGTACTGTGCTTAAAAGGGTTAAGTGTTGCTTCAATTATCAGTCTCAGTAGCTACTCAAGTATAATTTCATAAACTTTACACACTTAGTACTAAAATTTATCTGTTATTAGCAATTCTTTGTTAATGTATTGGCAGTGTGGCTTCCGCCATCCAGTCTAGGAATTTTTCCTGTCACCCATGCTTTTTGTTTCGTATAATTATAATGGAATACATACGATGTGACAAATTTTGGATGTACTAATAATTCGATTGTTCCTTTTTTTTTCAGACAAAAATAATCAAGATACAGGGGGCGAAAGAGAACATGCCACAGCTCTGTATATGGCCTGCAGGCATCTCCCTGGACAGTTGCTGTCGTCTCCTGGCGAGCGCGCAGGGATGTTGGCCGAAGCAGCGAAAACGCTAGAACGAATCGGTGATAAAAAGAGATTACAGGATTGTTATAAGCTCATGAAAACTCTGGGCCCCAATTCTGTGACTAATTAAGATAGTAGTATGTACAGTGTAATGTAAATAGTTTTTTATATGCCTTAAAGGTAGTGATTAATTTATTTTTTTTAATAATTGTTAGGTCTTATGAAATGTACTTTTATACTTCTTAAGTTTACACTGAAAGGCTAGTTATTAAATGTTAATAATTTTGAGTTATGTTAAAAATATAAAATTTGCATTTAAAATATTGTTCACGACCGTTTTGCTTAAATCACTTTAATCAGATGTAAAAACTTGAGTCATTTTGTTGTAAATATTACATTTTTCCACTGATGAACGTAACAGTCCATCACACAATTTGTTAAATGTAATCATTACATTTTAGAATTGATTTATTATTGACTAAAACACCGGCTAACAACGTTTGAGTGTAATATTTGATTGTATCGTAATTATGAGTAAGTTTTTTATTCTAATGCCGCTCAAAATTTTTATGTGAGATAATAAAAACATTACAAAAATCTTGTGTTTTAATGTATGCAACCCACCACGTTGGCCCTCAAATACGATTTTTAATTTTTGGCCAAAGATGGAAACAGTGCACTTTTTTCGACCTAAAAATCGATTTTAATTAAAATAATTGATCAGTAAAGTTATTTTAAGTTAAAAAAGTGAGCAAACAGTAGATTTCTATCAGTATTTTTAATCGAATAAAATTTGCGTACTGTATATTCAAATATACCAAATAACTCGCCACAATCAACATGCCGTCGTGGCACAGTTGCTTAGGTATTGGCTTAGCATACATGGTATCCCAGGTTCGTATCCAGTCGCCTCCAAAGTGTAAAAATACACTTGGAGGCGGGGAGGAATTTTAAAAAAATTCAAATTTTTTCGACTGGAGCCGGCCGAAACGCCGACCCCAGGCGGGAGTCCAACACAGAGAAGGTAGCACCCCTCGGATTCGAGCCGAGGGCTACTTGTACCGGACAAAGCCGCTACACCAACTCTGCTATGGAGCCGCATCTTATCATCGTTTCAAATAAGCATAAGAATCAATTGTATAGCTCAAGGTTAAAACACACATTCCACAATCTCATCCAGTTAGATATCACCTATCAGACAGAAAAGACGTTCGGTTATTCGTGGTTGTTTAAATAAATATAACTTAATTAATATACAACAATAACTATTGTGAGTGTTGTTTTTAAAACTACATTTCAAAAACTGTTTACTGTATTAAATTAGTGTAGTGGGATGCATCATAAACTTCAGAAACAGATGCTTTTTGTAAAAGGTAAAATTCTTTTGCAAAATATTTTATTACAATCGCTCGCCCTTGGTACATTTGTTTTAAGGCTTTTGATTATCCCGTTTGATTTTGCTGCAATTTTAATAACAAAATAATTCCAAGTATACGCCCCCTCGAATATTCAAAAATTTAGCTATGAACCCAATTGTTTTCAAAAATGTTAAACTACACATTTCATTTGTCCTATGTTGTCGTTCAAAACTTAAATTTGAAATCATTTGTACCATTTTTTACCAAATGTTACGTTTTTAGTCATAAAAAATTAATTACACAGCTGTTATTAGTTAAGATAAAACAATATTAAATAGCAAGTTGTTCGCGGTCATAAGTTGCATAATATGAAATTATTTTCAACTATAGCGTTGAATTTCCAATATTAGTTCATATTTTTTTAAATAACATTAGCCAAATGTATACCCTAACATTTTTGTTTGTCAAAACATCAGAATTTTACAATTGGCTTACTTAAAAAAAGTCCTAACGTTCAAATATTTTTAGCATTTAAAACACTTATTTCAAATAGCTACATTATTCATTCTAGGTCACCTCTGTTATCTTTTATCACAATGTGATTGTCCAAGTTCGTGCATTTTCAAACGCTTTAAAATTCCTTTAATACGTCATTCAGCAAAAACGATTTTCAATGTCATCAATGAATAGATAATACGCCATGTTTGTTGCCAGTCTTAACAATTTTTGATGATATCCGTACTTACGTTTCCCGCGTGTTTGTTGTGACGTTATTATTTATAGTTAATAATTAACTTAGGTCTTAGGTGTCATAACTCATAGTGTTTGGATATTAGCAGTTGCACACCTTAAAAAGGTAAAATGTATTTATTTTTTGATTCAGTAATTTCAGCTATTCAGGTACTAGCATTTAATTTCAGATATCTGTACATTCCTAGCAAAAAATGCCAATACAGTTACTGTTTGAAACTTTTATTTAACTTAATTTTGTAACTCCAGTGTATCAGAAAATATGTCTGTCACTTATGTTCGCAGTTTTTGTTTCATATGACGCTGTTTTGAGTTGATTAAAATATCGTGTTTCTTTTTGTAATTTTATTAATTACTCATTGTTATTGTATTATTTGTAAATCCGTTGAATTGACGCTGTGAAAAGACACACACCACCACTAAAAATGATAGGTTCTTAGAGGAAATGTGATAATTTTCAACAAAGAGTTACCAGCTTTTTTTTGTTTTAAAGTTTAAATACGCGTGTATGCATATGCAATTAGCTTTATTGTTTGTAGAAATGTTAAACAATATAAATATCACAACTACAGACCGCTTCATGGCATCGTTCTTAGTTTTTAATGCAAATTTACATAAATAAAACAACACCCTGCCGCCGCCCTGCCTTGTATTTTTAAATTTTCTTGTAGAGATAATAATTTAATTACCTTTGAAAAATATTAAGCATGTTCTATTTCTTACATAAGTAGCTAATTGTCCAGCCGTTATACGAAGCCGATACAAATTATTTTTATTAAAGTAAATACAAAAAGTTTTGGCACCATAGGCTGCATATTGAAAAAATATTTTGCATGTAATTTATGTGAAACAATATGCAACTTTGTTATTTTAAATACATAATATTTCGCCTTTAAAAACCGTTAATCATGTCCTTTATCTAAAGCTAATAATTCCCGAGTTTTTTAACTTTTATATTTTGTCAAAAAAATGAATATCCAACAAATGGCGTCGTTATTAGCGTAGTTATAAAAAAATTAAAAATACAAAAGTAGTTTGACAATCACAAGCTGCTTTTATTTTTAAATATAGTGTTTGGTAGTCGATAATCAACCTGGAACTTTGATATTATAAATACAACACCCTGTTGTATATTTTTACGTTTTCTTGTAGATAATTTGATTTTCTTTAAAAAACGTTAAGCATGTCCTATACCTAAAATCAATATTTCTCGAGTTATTAAGAATTTAATTAATTTGTATTACTTTAGTAAAATAACCCGGCACATGTAATATAAAATATTTAACTTATAGGAGTAGGTAATAATAACTAAAGAAATATTGATTTTAGGTATAGGACATGCTTAACGTTTTATAAAGGTAATTGAATTGTCTATAAGAAAACGTAAAAATATACAGGGTGTTGTATTTAAAATAACAAAGTTTCATGTCTTTCCACGAAAACTAAACACTCGGTATATTTGCAAATAATTTTGAAATACGAAGCTCATCTACGCAAGCAACTTTTGTATTTAAAACTTTTTTGTATCTACTCTAATAACAGAGATATTAATTAATTTGTACTACTTTAGTAAAATAACCCGGCACCTCCACCATTTTGTAATATAAAATATTAAACTTATAATAACTCGAGAAATATTGATTTTAGGTATAGGACATGCTTAATGTTTTTTAAAGGTAATTGAATTGTCTACAAGGAAACGTAAAAATATACAGGGTGTTGTATTTAAAATAACAAAGTTGCATGTCGTTCCACGAAAACTAAACACTCGGTATATTTGCAAATAATATTGAAATACGAAGCTCATCTATGCAAACAACTTTTGTATTAACAACTTTTTTGTATCTACTCTAATAACAGAGATATTAATTAATTTGTATTACTTTGGTAAAATAACCCGGCACCTCCACCATTTTGTAATATAAAATATTTAACTTTTAATAACTCGAGATATATTGTTTTTAGGTATAGGACATGCTTAACGTTTTCTAAAGGTAATTGAATTGTCTACAAGAAAACGTAAAAATATACAGGGTGTTGTATTTAAAATAACAAAGTTGCATGTCATTCCACGAAAACCAAACACTCGGTATATTTTGAAATAATTTCAAAATACGAGGCTCATCTATGCAAACAACTTTTGTTATAAAAACTTTTTTGTATGTACTCTGATAACAGAGATATTAATTAATTTGTATTACTTTGGTAAAATAACCCGGCATCTACACCATTTTGTAAAATAAAATATTAATATATCTGTTATTATGGTAGATACAAAAAAGTTTTAAAAACAAAAGTTGTTAAGCATCACAAGCTGAATAGACCTGCAATATTTTTTAATATACAGGGTGTTTAGTTTTTGAGAATTATTTTAAATACAACACCCTGTATATTTTTACGTTTTCTGTTAGACAATTTAGTTGCCTTTAAAAAATGTTAAGCATGTCCTATACCTAAAATCAATATTTTTCGAGTTATTACCACTTATATATTTTTTCGAAAAAATAAAAATGTATCACAAATTATTTAATAGCGTCGTTAATAGAGCAGTTACAAAAAAGTGTTAAATACAAAAGTTGTTAAGCATCACGAGCTGCATAAACCTGCAATATACTTTAATATACAGGGTGTTTAGTTTTTGAGAACCGACATACAAGTTTGTTATTTTAAATACAACACCCTGTATATTTTTACGTTTTCTGTTGGACAATTCAATTTCCTTTAAATAATGTTAAGCATGTCCTATACCTAAAATAAATATTTCTTGAGTTATTTCATATATTTCGAGAAAATGCATCCTGTTCAAAGTTTTAGCTATAGGTAGGTACTATGTTAGCTTGTGAAACTTTTGTTAATAAAAATATATTGCCATTTGCTAGTCTTTTTCCAAAAAAGCAACGATATTTTTAAACCACAGTTTAAATGAACACCTGACAAATAATTGTTTTTAGGAAATAAATAAATTTAACGGTAAGAAATTGTTGTAGTTTACTGTTTTGTCTAAAAACTTTATTTAATATACTAATGATCACATTTTTTCATGTGCTAGATTTTTAACAAAATCGGTTTCATTAATTGTGAATTTCATATGAAACAAAACTTAATATTTGAAATACACTTTTTTGAACTAAATAAATTATTTTCAATATGTATTGCTTTCCCATTATTATAATAGTTTACTATAAATAAAATTTTTATGATCATACCAGTACAATTATTTCAAAATAGTTTATAATTAAAATTAGCCCTTCAACAGCGTTGTTACTTTTTTCAATGTAAATGGATTTCTTTTCATTTTGGTGTTTATGCACGTTTAAGAAATGTTTATTGTGTTCATTATGGATATAGATATTGTAAGAAATACAGTTGTAGTATAAAAACAATCTTTATTTACCTATACAGTATTTTACGTTAATTAATTTTAATGTAATTACTAATATTTAAATGTATCTGTTACTATTACTTTTCAATTAATTAAACTTTACATTTTAATGAGTTTTTTTGACCATCAGGTGTTTGGTATGTTCGTAAATGGGCTGAAGAAAGAAACCCTACACGGAAAAAATCTAATCTGGATTCCAAGATGTTGGACTTGCAATTGCTGAATACCAGATGGTTGTAGATACTCATCTACATTCTATACCTTCAAATAAAGAAAAAAATCTTTGTGAGTATGCAATGAAACAATTCTTTTTAGATTCTAGAGTCTAAAATTAAATGAGTTTAGTTTTAGGGAAAAATGTAATAATAAAAAATTTCAGATTATATATTTTATTATTAAATGTACTTGCTTGTTTCATGAATGGTATTGTTTATAGGTATAAAATTTGGAAAATTTTCAGTTAACTTTAATGTCTGTCTCATTATTACTGTTATTTAAACTTATCTGCCCTATTGAATTGTTTTTTACTTATATTCTTTGATGTTTTTTTTGTAAGGGTGGTGTAGTATTTCACCAATTTGCTTAAGACCCATCAGACTGTTTGTTACACTTCAACACTTATGTTTGATGTCTAGTACTTATAATTCATATACAGTGTTATCGTGAAGTGTATGTTTTTTTTCGGAGTTCACTTCACTTTTCGTGGTCGATGTATGTGTTACATCCTAGTCTGCAAGGTCCATGTTGCGAGTTCTACCCGTATTTAATGTTATCGGTTGTTTCTTAAATTTATTATCTGCCAAAGCTTTGTCCTATCCACTTCACCGAAAGCTTTTTTAAAATCGATGCGTGCTAAATGGATGTCGGCATTTTTTAATTTAAAGGTGTTGTCTGCAGACGATCTTCCTACTCTAAATCCCCAAGTCTCTCGTTGTTTATTTTCGAGTGCACTTTATAGGTGGAAATAAGTAAATTAATCCCTTGGTAATTGTTACAATTTATCTCCCGATCTATTAATGCGATACATTTTTTTTATAAAATCAAGTACACTTAATTTTAATTGTTATTAATAAAGTATTGTTGTTACAGATATTTTTTGATGAAAATGAGGGAATGACGACAGGATTTCATGGATTCTTCTAGTGAAAAACCAAAAGGGTGAGTGATTTAAATTTGTTTTAGTTTAAAAAATAGACTATAACCTTTGCACTTTGCTCATTTCTTATAAAAACAATTAATTAATAATTTGAACCATCTGAGAGTAAATAATTGTTATAAAATTTAGTTTGTAATTAACATATGTTCGTAGATTTAATATTTTTTGCATGCTTCCTTACAAAAGTGCAATGATTTTAGTCTATACTTTATAGTTTACAATTTTTCATGGACATTTCCAATTGTTGGGTTGTTTTTTGAATCTCTAACTGTTTTCTATCAGTTTAACAAGTTCACTTGCATCACAGTTAATCAGTTTTGAAGTTAAAATGCACAATTTAAAGGTAAAAAACCAAATCAACCTTTTAAAGGTGACAAAGCGCCTGAGATTTAGACAACCCAAGTTGCAGTAACTTAGTATTGATCAATAAATAAACGAGGCGGCACATTAAAATTACACAATGGATGAAATAGTTTAAACTCCATGTTTTTTTATGTTAGTTGATGTGCTGCCTCGCTTATTGACGTTCACGACCAATACTATTTTTAACCTCAAAACTTTGACGTATCTTGTGATCATTTTGTAAGTTTTGTGTGAAAGTATATGAAATTATGAGTATTTTTTGAACATCTGTGTGGTTGAATGTTCTAATATTTTAAAAGTTGGAATAATGTATGATTATTTATTTCTAATGTATATTGTTTTCGCAGATATACGAGGCGTGTTGGAATTCAACGCATTTCGTTGTAGTCGTCCCATCAGAAATTTTCAGTGAATGAATTGGAACTCGTACTGTAATTTAACGCACGTGTACAACCAGTCGTGGTTCAGAGAGAAGAATAATTAACATTGTAGGTAATTTTTATATTGTTTTTTAACCGATGCTATCGAATTTCTAAGCCATTTACCTTCGTCATTATAGGTGTCCCATTAATTTCTGCTTATATTATCTTATTATTTTTTGTGAATCTTTGTTGTTTTCTTTATTTTGTCTCTGAGATAATACATTTTTAGACCTTTTTTTATATTTTGCTTTCTTATTTGGTCCTCTATGCTACATTCTTTTATTCTTCTTTCGCATTTCTGCTGTTTGTGTCCTTTTCATGTCTGAACGTGTGAGAATCGAAGTTTATCTGCCGCACATCAACATAGGTGTGACCATTGTTTAATAAAATTTTATTCTTGTTGTTAAGTGTTCTTTTTATATTGTCACTAGACATGTGTAATCAAATCGATGTAATTTTAATTCTACGTCTTATCTTTCTCGTAGCTGATGTCTGTTCCTAGATAGCAAAAATGTGATATTCGTTTGTTCGTGTATTATTATTTTGGATTTTGTATTCTTGGGCAACTTTTTGCAATTCATATACGCTGTTTGTAAATTTTCTTCCCTATCGTGTGTTATCGTGAAGTGTGTGTTGTCATGACTGATTTTTTTTCGGAGTTCACTTCACTTTTCGTGGTCGATGTATGTGTTACATCTTGGTCTGGAAAGTCCATGTTGCGAGTTCTACCGGTATTTAATGTATCGGTTGTTTCATTATCAGCCAAGGCTTCGTCCTATCCACTTCATCGAAAGCTTTTTTAAAATCGATGAGTGCTAAATGGATGTCGTCGTTTTTTAATTTAAAGGTGTTGTGTGCAGACGATCTTCCTACTGTAAATCGCCAAGTGTCTCGTTGTTTATTTTCGAGTGCACTTTGTAGGTCGAAATAAGTAAATTAATCCTTAGGTAATTGTTACAAATTATCTCCCGATCTATTAATGTGATACATTTTTTTAATAAAATCAAGTACACTTAATTTTAATTGTTATTAATAAAGTATTGTTGTTACAGATATTTTTTGATGAAAATGAGGGAATGACGACAGGATTTCATGGATTCTTCTAGTGAAAAACCAAAAGGGTGAGTGGTTGAAATTGGTTTATAGTTAAAAAAAATAGATCGAAGTCCTTGTACTTTATCCATTTCTTATAAAACTGTCTGAGAGTAAATAATTGTTATAAAATTTCATTTGTAATTAACATATGCTCGTAGATTTAATATTTTTTGCATGCTTCCTTACAAAAGTGCAATGATTTTAGTGTTTTCTATCAGTTTAACAAGTTCACTTGCATCACAGTTAATCAGTTTTGATTTGAAGTTTAAATGCACAATTTAAAGGTAAAAAATCAAATCAACCTTTTAAAGGTGACAAAGCGCCTGAAATTTAGGCAACCCAAGTTGCAGCAATTTAGTATTGATCAATAAATAAACGAGGCGGCACATGAAAATTACACAATGGATGAAGTAATTTAAACTTAATGTTTTTATATGTTAGTTGATGTGCCGCCTCGCTCATTGACGATCACGACCAGTACTATGTTTAACCTCAAAACTTTGACGTATCTTGTAAGTTTGGTGTGAAAATATATGAAATTATGAGTATTTTCTCAACATCTGTGTGGTTGAATGTTCTAATATTTGCCGTAAAACAGTTGTATGAATGAGGCAGGTCACTTTTTATGTCGTTTTATCTTAAGCTGCCTTTGCGGTGCTTATTGTAATAATAGCTTATTAGTTTTAACAGTTGAAGTTTAAATGTATGGTTATTTATTTCTGATGTATATTGTTTTCACAGACATACTTCAGGCGTGTCGGAATTTAACACATTTCGTCGTTGTCGTCCCATCAGTCGTCTGCTCAGAAATCTTCAGGGAATGTTTTGGAACTCGCACTTATAATTAAACGAACATGTACTACCAGTCGTGGTTCAGCGAGGAAAAAGCGTTTTTGCTAATTAACATTGAAGGTAATTTTTGTATTGTTTTTTAACCAATGCTGTTGAATTTCTAAGCGAAATGCCTTCTTCATTTCATGGTTTAGGCGAACTGCCTGTTCCACCTTCCCGATATGTCATTATAGGTGTCCCATTGGTTTTTGCTTATATTCTCGTTTTATTTTTTGGCATCACGAGCTGCATAAACCTGCACTATTATTTAATATACAGGGTGTTTAGTTTTTGAGAGCCGACATGCATGTCCCTGTATATTTTTACGTTTTCTGTTAGACAATTCAATTGCCTTTAAAAAATTAATGTTAAGCATGTCCTATACCTAAAATCAATAATTAAATATTTATTTTTTATGATTGTTTCAGAATCTCTATCAGACATCACAGGACATCATCTGGAAGATCCCCGGAGCAGTTGCTACATGAGACTCCTAGTGTGGTGAATTATTTTTAATTACTGTATTACTATTCTTATGCATGGACTGTACCTTCCTTACATTTAAATTGTACATCAATGCTGTACTTTCTTTCTTGGGTATCAATGCACCTGTATGTGTGTGGTCAGACGTACATCAATATTCACCTTAATTGGTGGACAAGGGGGCACTGTTCATCCGTATGACGTGCACTTACATAGAGGCGCCATGACTTGATATTGGTGGTTTCCGAGGTCTTTCTAGACTGAGGTCTCTTTTACTCTATGTATGCTGGAACGCTCATGCAACCGGGCTGTCCTCTTGCTTGAATGTAGATTTGATCGCACCTCGGGTGGATCGTTGCTTTCCTGTTTTATGAATGTGCTCAACAATGCACCTAAATGTGTGTGTGGTCAGACTTACTTCAATAAGCACCTTAATTGGTGGTTGCTTGAATGTAGACTTGATCGCACCTCAGGTGGATAGTTGCTTTCTTGTGTTATGAATGTGCTCAACAATGCACCTAAATGTGTGTGTGGTCAGACTTACTTCAATAAGCACCTTAATTGGTGGTTGCTTGAATGTAGACTTGATCGCACCTCAGGTGGATAGTTGCTTTCTTGTGTTATGAATGCATCTTTCTTATTCAACAATGCACCTAAATGTGTGGTCAGACGTACATCAATATTCACCTTAATTGGTGGACAAGGGGGCACTGTTCATCCGTATGACGTGCACTTACATAGAGGCGCCATGACTTGATATTGGTGGTTTCCGAGGTCTTTCTAGACTGAGGTCTCTTTTACTCTATGTATGCTGGAACGCTCATGCAACCGGGCTGTCCTCTTGCTTGAATGTAGACTTGACTGCACCTCGGGTGGATCGTTGCTTTCCTGTTTTATGAATGTGCTCAACAATGCACCTAAATGTGTGTGTGGTCAGACTTACTTCAATAAGCACCTTAATTGGTGGTTGCTTGAATGTAGACTTGATCGCACCTCAGGTGGATAGTTGCTTTCTTGTGTTATGAATGTGCTCAACAATGCACCTTAATGTGTGTGTGGTCAGACTTACTTCAATAAGCACCTTAATTGGTGGTTGCTTGAATGTAGACTTGATCGCACCTCAGGTGGATAGTTGCTTTCTTGTTTTGAATGCATCTTTCTTATTCAACAATGCACCTAAATGTGTGTGTGGTCAGACTTACTTCAATAAGCACCTTAATTGGTGCTCAAGGGGACACGTTCACCCGCATGACGTGCACTTACATTTGAGGCGCCATGATATTGGTGGACTGCGGTCTTTTAACTCTTATGTATGCTGGAACGTTCATGCAACCGGGCTGTACTCTAGCTTGAATGTAGACTTGATCGCACCTCAGGTGGATAGTTGCTTTCTTGTTTTATGAATGCATCTTTCTTATTCAACAATGCACCTAAATGTGTGTGTGGTCAGACTTACTTCAATAAGCACCTTAATTGGTGCTCAAGGGGGCACTGGTCATCCGCATATGAAGTACACACATCGAGGTCTTAGGTCCACATACACCGGATCTGTACGCGGTCACGTTAGTTTGTATCCAATGTTACTTATTATCGTGACCGCGCCGGTGTGAGTTGACCCTTATACTCGATGTATGCTGGAACTTCCATGCAACTGGACAGACCCCTTTCTTGAAAAGGTAGACTTGATCGCACTAAACAGGTGACTGTCGTTTCTTTCATCCTCCCCTACGTTAGTGTCTTAATTTACTATTATCTTCTCCTAGGTTAGTGTCTTAATTTACTATTATCTTCTCCTAGGTTAGTGTCTTAATTTACTATTATCTTCTCCTAGGTTAGTGTCTTAATTTACTATTATCTTCTCCTAGGTTAGTGTCTTAATTTACTATTATCTTCTCCTAGGTTAGTGTCTTAATTTACTATTATCTTCTCCTAGGTTAGTGTCTTAATTTACTATTATCTTCTCCTAGGTTAGTGTCTTAATTTACTATTATCTTCTCCTAGGTTAGTGTCTTAATTTACTATTATCTTCTCCTAGGTTAGTGTCTTAATTTACTATTATCTTCTCCTAGGTTAGTGTCTTAATTTACTATTATCTTCTCCTAGTTTAGTGTCTTAATTTATTATATTACCTAGTTTAGTGTCTTAACTTATTATTAATAAATTACTACTGTATTAATTTATTTATTGTAAAATATTACATTTTAATAAACAATTCACTACAGTTGTATTATTTTACATTGTTATAAGCTACCTAAGTTGATTCTTCAATTATTGTAGGGATCTGTAACAAAATATAGATTTTTAAAAGGTGCAAACCAACCCTGCAGCCCGCGTGCAAACCACACCGACAGACCACCGCGTGCAAACCACACCGACAGACCACCGCGTGCAAACCACACCAGACAGACCACCGGCCGTGCAAACCACACTGACAGACCGCCGTGCAAATCACGGTCTACTACACAGGAGGAAGCCTGTCAAAAAATCACTTTTCGACATAAATTTCCGCTAGACGGCGATAAGTCTAAGAACCATTCGCCATAAAAATCCGTTAGATGGCGATTAAGTTTCCTATTTTAAACAAACCTGTCTTAAAAATTCAATTAAAACATTTTTATATACATTATCTGATTGATTAAATTCGAATTTTTTAAGCGAAAGCTTATAAATCTCACTGATTATGTCAAAATCTTGAGCACGAACAGGTTCTTAGACGTATCGCCATCTAGTGATCATTTATGGCGAATGGTTCTTAGACTTATCGCCTCTGTGGGATAATTTATAGAACTAGTTACCGGCCTCAGTCGGTTTTATATGGGAGTTTCCCAACCTGTGTAGTAGACCGTGGTGCAAACCAAATGACATCCGAACTATAAACCGACACCCGTACCTGGCAAACACTACAGCTAAATGGGATACGAACTACATGAATACGTTAAATATAAATATTGAAATAATAACAGAAATAAATTAAAGAACATATATTCTTACTTGACCACTTTAAAAACAATAACTAGATACATGCAATTCTCAATATAAATAAATAAAATAAGGAAAGTAAGGAGAGAATAGTTATTTATGTATCGAGGCCAAAAAGTGTAACTTTTTCGGTCGGGTCTGGTTTGCTGGCCGAGACGTAGTCGAGGCCAGCAAACAGGCAAGGCTGAAAAAGTACGTTTTGGCCGAGGTGCATATTACATTTTTTGTGCGATCGAATTAAAAACAATTTCAATAATTAGTATTTTCACCGTATTTTTCAAAAATTGAGGTTAGAAACTACGTGACATTCTGTCACTGACAGATAATGTTAGCTTTAATGCAAATTTACTATTTCGTATGCTGTAGCGGCTGTAAAAGTTACTTTTTCGGCCGTTGTGTCAAGGGTAACGGCCTAAAAAAAGTACTATTGCGGCCGTTGCTAAGGGTAATGCCGGTAATGCAGTACTTTATGGTTGCTAACGCATCCATCAAACAGCTGTTTCTAGTACGATCGCACAAAAAATGGTTAATTGACAAGATAATAACATAGATATAGAAAAATAAGGCAACAATAATGAAGTAGTTCTCGAGCAGATTTGTACAAAAATTCTCTTTAAATTAGGAAACAAGGCATTCACACAATCATGTGAAAATGTACGTTTTAAATGAGTTCCCGAACTTTAAAATCGCCGAGAACCACTGCACTTATCACCTAAACAAAAGCAAAATAATAAAAAACAATTATTAGGGTGAGGTGAACAGATCCAATAACTATAGTGGTGCATCAGGGCCTCACTCACTGCAGGGGGCTTTTTTTTTTCTGCGGGAAAGGAGAGTCGGAAAAACTATCCACTACCTACTCTTCGATTCAGTTTTATCAAGAATGAGAACACAACGAAAACAAAATAATGTTAACTGAATTTTTTTATAAACAAACGTAAATGAAAATATTAAGAGTTAGAGTTAATTTAAAAAAATACCAACTCGGAAGTAGTCTATTATTCTTGCGACTTCCCATCCCTGGTTTTCCCCTAATTTGCAAGCAACTTTAGGGGTAGTTATGGCACTAAAAGACCCATAAACGTGAAAACTACAGTAACGGAAGACATCATGACCCAATAATGGCATGATCATGCAGTAACTTATAAGTTCTTCACTTACCATTTTTAGTTTTCCACAAGAAGGCGGCCCTACGATTTCTCGTTATCATTCCCTTATTTTCGAATCTGTAATGATAATTTTTTATTACTAATAATAGTTAATAAGCCACAATCAGCATATTCATTCAACTTTTAGGCAATCGAACCTTAGTATATAAAAAAAAAACTCTGTTCAACTCTCAATATTACTATTAATGTATTCGGAATGTGCCGCCCCGTTTATTTATTGATCAATACCAAGTTGGACTGCCTCACCTCTAGGGATCAATACACTAGACCAGTGGTTCTCAAACTGGGTGCCGCGGCACCCTAGGGTGCCGTAAGTACACCAGAAGGGTGCCGCGAAATTTTTAACTGTTTATATGTTTAAAACCAAATATTTAACTGCTACAAATATCTAAATCTAAAACAAAAAATTATACTCCTATATTTTAATTATATTGGACAAAGCTTAAATAAAAGTTATTATTTGGTTTTTGGTGTTCCAAATCAACTTATTTAACAGACATATTTGATCACCTGAACAAGTGGAACTCCAGTATGTAAGGAAGAAATGAAAATATTTTGACTTCTGCAGATAAAATTAAGGCGTTTTAAAGATAAAATTAAAATGTGGAAATAAAATTATAATCAAATAATGTAGAAATGTTTGTTAAAGTTGCCGAATTGTAATATAATAACAAAGATTTGCAAAAGCTTAGTTACAGTCATTTAACATTTTTAGAAGAACAAATTAACCATTATTTCCCAGACATATCAGTTAATTTGTAAGATTGGATTAGAAATCCATTTGTAGAGTCAACATCTGAAATAAGTGACTTAAGTCTTATGGAAGTTGAAGAATTAATTGATATACGTAACGATCGCACGTTAAGATTGAAGCATTCAGAAATATGTCTGAATTCATTTTGGATAACAATTATAAAGGAACACCCCAATATAGGGTTCAAATCACTTAATATTTTATTGCAGTTTTCCAAATCGCATTTGTGTGAACTAGGATTTTCTGCACTCGTAAATATTAAAACAAAGAAGAGAAAGAGACTAAAAATCCTTGAAAATGAGATGAGAGTATGTCTCTCAAAAACACGACATAATATCAAAGAAATAGGCAAACACCATCACGCACATATTTCACATTAAGTTCACATTTTAACACCAAACACTTTATAATAACTTTTGTTTTGTACGTTTTTGTGCTGTTTGGAAATAAAATTACTTTAAATAACTTTCTTTTTTTTCTGTAAAAAACAAAAAAAAATAAAAAAATAATAATAATAATAGGGGTGCCGTGAATTTGGTTTAATGATTTCAGTGTGCCGCCAGACAAAAAAGTTTGAGAACCACACTGCACTAGACAGTTAATTTCAATTTTTACCCTTAAATGACGCATTAACAATTGTGCAAGTGAACTTATTTGATCGTCTTAAATTAATACAAAACATTTTGGCTTTGTTTGCAATTAATATAAAATATAATAATTTCTCAAACAAACAACTCACCTCCGGTTTCTAAATCATTCTGGTCAACACCAGCTTTTTCGGAGTTCTTCGCGGCATGTCACTACCTCCGATCAACTTCCAACTGCTGTTCACGAAGATCATTCACATACGATGTTGAAGTACATACATCGATAATCGAACGAAAGATGGTCGACGATGAAACAAAACTTGCGGGCAATCTCGAGTTGCGGCGTCAGTCAGGAACTCCGTGGTATGCTTGTATACTATCGCCATTGACAAGCCGATCTCTAAAAATGTATTGCAGCATTAGGTACACTTTAACAAAATATAATACAGGCAATTTATTTACTTATTAATATGTCTGAAATATAAAATCAGACAATTTATAAAAGGTGGCTAAAGCATCCTAAATTTCTTTATAAAAGCAACATTTTGAACAACCACAATTTAATTAACTCAACAATAACGGCAAACACTCGTACAACTATTTTAACCTCTTAAGCTGTTATGCCGCATATAATCGTCATCGGCCTTGGTAATTGCGACTATGCCGTACATATTCGCTTTGTGTAAAATTGTGTATATCTTATTGTATTTGACGAAAACGTACGATTTCTTTGCTTCGGTCATTACAAATAGGATCACTTTATGACGTCATCTACTTTGTTTGTTCGAAGACGTTTACAGCGCCACTTGCCGACATTTACTATGTGTTCTGTGCTTCAAAAAAGTAATAAGAAAAGAAAGTCATTATTGGTGAGCAATTTGCAGCACGGGCCTTTGCCCTGAACCTTGCTTTAAAGATTTTCATACCAAAAATTAAATTTTTGAAAACTTTGTACTGTTTTGTAATATTTTTAAAAACATGCCAAATGGATAATTATGCATTGTTGTGTGATACAAAATGTTGTATATACTATAAAAAAGTAAAATTTTAAATAATTCTTACGTTTTATTAATTTTTTAATTTATATTTTCAACATAATGGTTATGACGAACGAAATTTTTCATGCAATGGATATGACGTAAATACTCGCGAGCGGTCTAGAGTACGTGTCGTCTGTGCAAGGCCTCGCCCTCAGAGGCCGTGTAGGCTTAAGAGGTTAATGTATGCATTTAATAATATAATAGTCCAATATTTACATATAAATAAAGATATCAAATTAACTTACTTGAAACCTTCAA
Source organism: Elmis aenea (assembly GCA_947652605.1). Lineage (NCBI taxonomy): Eukaryota > Metazoa > Arthropoda > Insecta > Coleoptera > Elmidae > Elmis > Elmis aenea. Next base: position 52,784,690 of record OX393581.1, read on the forward strand.
GCAAACATTTAGTTCCAACAAACGAATCCGTTCATTTCATTCCCAAGTCTCGTTTACCTTCGACAAAATTATTCGTTTCCTTGTGATGACATAATCTATAATGCAAAAGGTACCTTAAGTATTACACTTTTGTCAATGTTAGCTTAAACTACACACTATAATGAATGACAAAATAAAGATACAACCAACACTTTTGGCTAGATAAAATGCTTTACTACACAAATATGGTTAACTAAACATTCTATTCAGCCAATAGTGTGCATATCAACACTGGATTCTTATTTACAAATGTATCTACTACAAACTATCACTTACTTTTTTTTAAAAACAAATAATATAACATGTAACTATACACACCCTAGAAAATATTCACAGGAAAGTTATACATAATTGAAAAAGCGTTGCAATATTTAATTTTGCAAATTATTGCACATCCAAAACATAAATCATTTGCCACAAATGGTTGTACAGCCAATAACATTCGGCAACCATCACTAATTATACACGTTATACGACAAAATTACCCTTACATGATACTGATTAACCGTTATTTTATTCATTTCTCAAAATGCACACATTTGCTTGCGTGAAATCTGATTTAAACCTTTTTATCTATGACTAAACAATGAAATCCAACATGCGCAGGGCAATTTTAAGTAGTGAAAATGAACCAAAAGTAGTTCATCTTGCTATGAGTACATTTGACCGACCGACTCGTGTGTCTAATATCCCTACTGTTTTTTTCAATTTAGTTGCCGGGAATATAAAAAGTGTCTAATTTGCAGCTGCCGTGATGTATAACTTTTTTTAAATAAAATTTAACAATCAAACACATTTAATGTTTAAATGTTATTAAATTAACAGTAACAATACCGTAAATGCAATGTAATACAATTAGTTACCAACAAAAATCTCCACAATAGTTGGTATTTATGTTTAAAAATTCAGCAAACTATAAAAATAGCAATTTTAAACTTTTACATAAATTAGTGTAAAGACATACATTATTCACAAAATGTTACAAATGATTTTACATCAGAGTTTGTGGTGATTTATGTAAAACTTTTAACGGAATTTTCACTAAAATTAAAACTGCATTTAAAATATTGTTTGCAGAACAATTTAATTCGATGACAACAGCAAACACTCACCCTGCTGATTAAATTTAACATTTTTGTAATAACCCAATTTTACATTTACACATAAATAAAGCACGGCAATCACGAAGAACAGGTCTCTGGAGTAATTCACAAGTGGCGCAAACGTAAGCATCGAACAAATACCGTTTGTTTTTTTCAAGATCAACTTTGAAACAATTTAAAAAACATTTTTAAACTGTTTCTGAACCAATTCGTTATTGAAATGTATTGAACAAATGTTGTTTAACATTTCTACAAACAATGAAGCCAATAGCAACATTTTTAAATTTTTTGGAACAAAAGTTGCAAGGGTTATACACTTGATAAATTTTAAACAACTTTGAAACAATTTAAAAAACATTTTTAAACTTTTTCTGAACCAATTCGTTATTGAAATGTATTGCACAAATGTACAAACAATGAAGCCAATAGAAACATTTTTAAATTTTTTGGAACAAAAGTTGCAAGGGTTATACACTTGACAAATTTTAAACAACTTTGAAACAATTAAAAAAATATTTTTAAACTTTTTCTGAACCCATTCGTTATTGAAATGTATTGCACAAATGTACAAACAATGAAGCCAATAGCAACATTTTAAATTTTTTTGGAACAAAAGTTGCAAGGGTTATGGTTATACACTTGACAAATTTTAAACAACTTTGAAACAAATTAAAAAATATTTTTAAACTTTTTTTGAACCAATTCGTTATTGAAATGTATTGCACCAACGTTGTTTAACATTTCTACAAACAATGAAGCCAATAGCAACATTTTTAAATTTTTTGGAACAAAAGTTGCAAGGGTTATACACTTGACAAATTTTAAACAACTTTGAAACAATTAAAAAAATATTTTTAAACTTTTTCTGAACCCATTCGTTATTGAAATGTATTGCACAAATGTACAAACAATGAAGCCAATAGCAACATTTTTAAATTTTTTGGAACAAAAGTTGCAAGTGTTATACACTTGACAAATTTTAAACAACTTTGAAACAATTTAAAAAATATTTTTAAACTTTCGTTATTGAAATGTATTGCACCAATGTTGTTTAACATTTCTACAAACAATGAAGCCAATAGCAACATTTTTAAATTTTTTGGAACAAAAGTTGCAAGGGTTATACACTTGACAAATTTTAAACAACTTTGAAACAATTTAAAAAATATTTTTAAACTTTTTCTGAACCAACTCGTTATTGAAAGGTATGAACTAATGCTGTTTAATATTTCTACAAACAATTAAGGACATGGCAAACCTTTAAAAAGTTATAAAAAATATTTTTCATCATTTTCTGAACGAGTCATTATGCATTGCAGACAGACACAAATGAAACACATTTATTTACAGGAAAAAAATACTTACACATTCAAATAATCGAAAAATTTTCATCCATATTTTCGTTAGTTCCAACGTTCGCTGATTCTGCACGAATGATTACAGCTCGGTTGAACAATGTTGCACTTTGCAAAGAAACAACGCCATTTTGTTTAAGGTTGCAAATTCCAATACATCTTCATCACAGCACAGCCAAGGCCAGAAATATACTGAAAAATAAATGCCATTATTACTAATGTGATGCATCATAACAAACCAAATAATATATTGCATAATTTTATATAATCAGTAAATCATTTCAACATTAAATTTCTTTGCATTTCAATCCAAATTCGACTTTAACAGCATGATATAGTTTTGAATAAAGGTAAAAGTTTGTACGAACGCTACAAAATTTTGTTATGAAAATATGTGGATTTAAAAAGACTTAACATCTACCTTAGGAAATAGTAAGTGAATTCATGGACTAAAATAAAGAACCAAAATAACCTTTAGTTCATTTTCAAGTCAAAATTGAGAATATACAATTATTTCCAAAATAATAATAATCACAGCTTATAAATACAAATGTGTATATTTAAAATATGAATACAAATTGTCTTCCAATTGCTATCCCTAGTTGATTTAATTACCTTATTGCATCCAATCCTTCGGCATTTCCCTTTCAGTTCCTGTTTAACATGTTGCATGGAATTTTACTTTAAAAAGAAACACCACAAGCTTATCACACCTTAATAGCACTAAAAAATGTCGACAAATACTGCCAATAATAGGTTTAACACCTCAAAACATGATACAATATTTAGCACTTGATATTATCGAGTAATTTTGGTTTTAAATATTATAATTTTGAATGCAAAGATATTAACCACAGCTTTAGAGGCACTGATGCTATGGTTGTCTGTACCTGTAACAACTGTTATCATAATTTTTTGCTCTGTTTAATCTAACTGGAGAAATAATTATTGGCAAAAATCTGCATGGGTATAAAACTTGAGTATAGCTTGAAAAACTTGATTTTAAAAGAGAAATAAATTTAGAATCGAAATAACGCGCAATATACAGGATGTTCTGTTTAAAGTAACAAAAATACATTGATTTGTGGATACTGCACACTGTACAGTTAAAACTAATTTTATATTATGCAACTAATGATTGTGAACAACTTTTGTATTTCTTAACATTAAGAGGATTAAATGTATTATGAAAACAAATTACTTTTGTTAAATATTGCAATTTATTTAGGCAATTTACGTAATAAAGTAAATTTACAAGCTCTTTTATCAGTTGCTCAGTGTTAAAAATTGATTACAGCTATTATTTAATTAATTTACCAATAAATTAAAACAACATCAGTATAACTGCAAAGAATCTGATAATATGGCGGTTGCTTGCATACTACATCAATAGTGATCATAAAATCTCTCGCATAATTATCATTTTAAGTACACTAATTCTTATAAAAATACCGATTTACATAAATAAGACATTGAAGATTAAAAAAGAAAGGGTTTATCCAACTATGTACTCTTTCCAAAACTAAGGGAACAATGAACAAACAGCATGTTTACAATTATACAACAAGAAAAACTTAATAAACATTGCATTTATAACACATATTATGCAATATTCTAGTTTTATTAAAAGAAAATATGAAATGGCATCCAAGTTTTAGCATTTCGCATAGGTTTACGTACATGAAAGGCATATTTACAGTATTTTGTCTGCAAAGTAGGTATCATATATATTTCTGATAGCATATTTAATACAATGAAAATTCACAAATCAAAGACTTTGGGTGAAGCTGATTAAAAAACATTTCTCAGCTACAGTAACAAGCAGCTGTCAGTATTTACTAAATGTAATATACAGGGTGCGCAAAATTATGATCATCTCATCAAAATGTGTATCGCATATGATTTGGCTAATGATTATTAGATAAATATTATTACTATAGTCTATAGGCAGTGTTCAATTTATCAGCAGCTTTGCAAGATTAGCTGATGTGTTACCATCATTAACTAAAGCAATAAACGATCATTATTATACTAGAGTGAAGCATACTGTCTCATTTTGGCCATGTTTTAATTTCTAGAACAGTAATGGTAAATCTAAAAACTTTTGGGGACTAAATTAGTTAACATAATTTATTATGATAGCAATAAGTGCTTGCCAAGGTGTGTAGATCTAATTAAAACAAATATTTTTGTCGCCCATGCATCATTTTGGCCATGTCATGGTTTCTAGAACAGTGATGGTAAATCCTAAACCTTTTGGGGGGGTCAAAATTAGAACTGACAAGACACAAAGTATCTTTTAAATTTTGTACAACTGCAATCAGGATATTTAGTACTAGCTTCTAGTGCAAAAATCTACCAGTCATAAGAACTAAGAAAGCTGAAGATGGCCCTAAAAGGACGAAACGTCTATTAAACCTACTTAGATCAGCACATATTAGGGAATACTTAAGTGTTTCAATATTTTTTAAGACAAAGAAAATACTGTGAAAAACATAAACACTGTTTTTGGGTTTTGTTTACATAATTTCCAAACTAAAAGGACTATTTTCAAATTTTGATGTAGCCTAAAGCTGAGCAACTTAGCCCTAATTCAACTGACTTAAAATAAGCAAGATTTGAATGGTGGTCGAGAAGTGAACTAACTACCCTGTACATCCAGACTCACATACTAAGAAATACTATTAAATTTTAATATTGCAGTAGTTTGCAAGTGACTGCTACAAAATTAATGAGATGATCAAATTTAACGAGCACGGTGTATTGTTCTGTTGGATGTGTGCATTTTATTCTTGCAGCTAGTTCAATTTAATTATCTTTCTCTAAATGCTGATAGTCCATTTTGTTTTTCAAATTCATATATTGTCATTCCAATGTGTAATAACACACGTGATATACCGTGTTAATGACTTAGTCCTACTTAATTTATAACAAGAAGTGTTTATGCAAGTTACAAGTATACAACATACTTATAAAATTAGAAGAGGAATTATGTACAAGTAATATTGGTCTGCGAACCGTCCATAGCATGCCGGGTGCGACAACAGCATAGCCGAAAAAGCTGGTGTTTGATGAAAAGTTCGTAAATCTAAACAACGAAGCCACAGTTTTTTTTTTAAATTAAGAAATTGGTAAGTCACTATACAGTATCATAATTAAGCAGTCTTAACAGCTGTGGATTATATACAACTTACAGATTTCCCCATTAACACACATTTATTGAATTCTCGTGATTACCTAGAAAAGAAACGACCAGAGATCAGCGAATACAAACTGACCAACTACTGACGTTGAAGGCTCCAAAAGCACATACATCAATAAAAAGCAGTGTTGTACATTGTTTTCCTATACTTTTTTTTCAATAAGTACTAAAACACAAAATTACCACGAATTTTACAATACTTCAGAGTAATGACATTATCATATGGTCAGTTTAACTATCAATGTTCTTAGTAAAACCAATTTATTCATTAAGGGGAATTTAATAGATTCCCGACTAGCTTAACAAAACGTACTTTAAATTCTCATATTTGCAGTTCTTTGTTAACGTCAATCGATTGACCTATTTTGAATCTTTACAAGTATCTAACTAGAAGAGTCCCAACGTGCTAGGTATAGACGTCTGGAGTCGAGGGTGGGTGACAACAAGGAGCGCACTTCAGCCGAAGGGAGGCTGAAGTACTTAAAAGTCAAAGGAGACTGTAGATGTCTGTGTCTGATTATTTCCCGCTCTGCAGGCAATGGCCACAGGTCCTATAGGAAGAAAAACAGTTAGTAAAGAACCGACTACAATCGAGGAGCTAAATACACCAAAAATTATCTCAGCTACAGCTTCCCAGCTCTGTATAAAAATTTGGACAATCACATATACACTGATTAAGAATCAGTACAATGTACACCTTTGGGTGCATTATGGCACCATTAAAAACCGATAATATTTTCAAAAAGGACTTATTCTCTAAGTGTGTGAGTCTTAAGTACCAAAGTAAGGTTGATTTTGATCAACCTGTATAAAAATTTGGACAATCACATGTAACACTGATTAAGAATCAGTACAATATACACCCTTATGTGCATTATGGCACTATTAATAGCCCATAACATTTTCAAAAAAGGCTTATTCTGTAAGTGTGTAAGTCTTAAGCAACAAAGTGAGGTTGATTTTGATCAACCTGTATAAAAATTTGGACAATCACATGTAACACTGATTAGGAATTAGTACAATGTACACCTTTGTGTGCATTATGGCACCATTAAAAGCCCATAACATTTTCAAAAAAGGCTTATTCTGTAAGTGTGTAAGTCTTAAGTACCAAAGTAAGGTTGATTTTGATCAACCTGTATAAAAATTTGGACAATCACATGTAACACTGATTAAGAATCAGTACAATATACACATTCGTGTGCTCAACAGCACTATTAACCCTTTCAGCCCGAAGACCGTATATTTCCGCAATAAAATTTTGTGACCAACTGCCGAAGGCCGTGTTTTTTCGAACTTATTATATTTAGACGACGAACACCGTACGCGTCCGTTTGATAGGTTAAAATACGTTTATTAGGCTCTATAGATTCGTGTAAAATCGTTTAAACTCGCGTGCATATCAGTGCATTAGTCAGTCTCAGTTTTAACGTGTTTATTGTGCTTATAGTTGATTTTATTTTAAAATACAAAGGTAATTATTATATTTTATTTAACAGTTTAGTAAAATTCCAACGGAAGAAGGAAGTAAACAAAAAGTTAGGAGATGCGTTGTTTGTAGTAAGCATGATAAAAGAAAAGAAACGTCGTATTATTGCAAGGATTGCAATGCTCCTCTTTGCATAATTCCTGTTTCGAAATTTATCATTGTAAACGTAATTACTAACAAACATATTTAATTATAATTTTTTGAAAATAAACAGAAAAAATTGAATATGTATTTTTATTTCTAACAGTGTTGATCATTACGTATAATATTCGAGTAGTGAGACCGCGGAACGTAGTTTGCCGAAGACAATTTGATAATTTCCTGTTTCGAAATTTATCATTGTAAACGTAATTACTAACAAACATTTTTGATTAATTTTTTGAAAATAAACAGAAAAAATTGAATATGTATTTTGATTTCTAACAGTGTTGATCATTACGTATAATATTCGAGTAGTGAGACCGCGGAACGTAGTTTGCCGAAGACAATTTGATAATTTCCTGTTTCGAAATTTATCATTGTAAACGTAATTACTAACAAACATTTTTGATTACAATTTTTTGAAAATAAACAGATAAAATTGAATATGCGTTTTTATTTCTAACAGTGTTGATAATTACGTATAATATTCGAGTAGTGAGACCGAGGAACGTATTTTGCCGAAGACAATTTGGTACAATGACGAAGGCCTTACGATTCCGCAAACGTCTAAAATAGCCCGGCATACGGGCATTTCTAATAAAAAAGTAGTCAGGGCTGAAAGGGTTAAGAGACCATAAAACTTTCAAAAAAGACTTATTCTGTATGTGTAAGTCTTAAGCACCAAAATAAGGTTGATTTTGATCAACCGGTATAAAAATTTGGACAATCACATGTAACACTGATTAAGAATCAGTACAATATACACATTCGTGTGCTCAACAGCACTATTAAGAGACCATAAAACTTTCAAAAAAGACTTATTCTGTATGTGTAAGTCTTAAGCACCAAAATAAGGTTGATTTTGATCAACCGGTATAAAAATTTGGACAATCACATATAAACACTGATTAAGAATCAGTACAATATACACCTTTGTGTGCATTAGGGCCCACAAAATTTAAAAAAAGACTTATTCTGTTAGTGTGTAAGTCTTAAGCACCAAAGTAAGGTTGATTTTGATCAACCTGTATAAAAATTTGGACAATCAGATATAAACACCGATTAAGCCTATAATATTTTCAGGCCTAACCCAATTTTTATTTAGTATTCTGAGCCCCAAAAAAAAGTGAGTCGACTTTTATGAGGGTTGAAGACCTGGGCCAAATATACCTAAAAACGGCTATTTCGGGTCCCACTTTAAAAGGGGCACCTTTCTTTAAATTTAAGTAGTGTTTAGTGCATCGACTTGTGTTGTGATTTAAATAAAATTAAAAACTGTATTAAAGATATTTACCGATGATAGTGTGATATACTTTATAGTATAAATTTAAATGGTTCTGAACCCGTTTTTCTTAATACTACTAAACCCAAAATGAACCCAAAATTAATTTTTTATATCTACCCCTGGAAAATTATATTTGCACCTGCAGAGACTGGGCTTCCTCTCAGGATTCCGCACTCTTTCCTTTTCTTCCTGTTAGAGATCCAACTATTGATTTTAAAGTAGCTCCAAAACTTTTACCAGGAGTCTGAATATTTGTGGTACATCTTCCTAAGCCTTGGGGATGTGCATCTAGGCATTTTTGATACCGCAACTAGAAAAAAATCACAATGCAACTCTGCATTTTATAAACCATATCCAATGTGTTACCTTGCAAGCAGCTTCTACGGTTTTACAAAGAGCCCCAGAAGACGGCTCACAGTGGAAAATGTGTGCCATGAATATGTCTTGGGCTGTGTGCATGACAAACGCACATTGCTTAACATTTTTACCAATTCCTAAGAAAGATAAGTAGCGGACACGGCATTCAGCAATCAATGTCTCATCCTAAAACCAAACAACACAATCAAGTAAACTGTAATTAGCACAAACAATCGTACGTACAGTGGGATGCTGAATTGTGATCATCGATGGAGCGACTGCTACATTAACTGACTGCCATTGGTCTTGGGGGATTGTGGTTACCATTCGATCGATAGCTTCATTTAGAGTATCCATACCACTTGCTTGAGTTACCTGAGTACTTCCAAGGTACTGAGCCCGCAGTACTTTTTTGGGTTCCTCCATGGGAGTAGGGAATGACTGAGCTAAAACGAAAGAATACATAGTTGTAGCAGAAAAATAAACAGTACATAATATACAAGCATTAATGCAACAATAGATAATAGATGTTATAAAAAATATACTTTTGAGGCAACAAAATATGTCATTGAAAAAATCTTTTTCTTAATTCGGTCCTCTTAAACCTTTCAGTGTTGAAGCATTTTTTCTAGTTCATGATTATTTTTCTCTACCTTTGTCTATCATTGGCTAACTGTGACACATCTCTCCAGCTGACTCCTTTTCTTCTAGTTCATGTCTCACTTTGTTTTCCTATTTTGTTCCTGGTCTCTTCCTCTACTTGATAAGTAAGGAGATCTCAAAAGAAACCAAGACCCATTCCAAAAAATGGATGTAAAGTAAAGTTTGAGGAAAAAAAAAGAGTAGAAGAAGGCCAAGAAAATGGAAAAAACCAAATAAGACAAGAACTAGAAGAAAAAGGGGTCAGCTGGAGAGTTTGAGAGAAGTACAGGAAGATCAAGAACAAAGTGGTGAAACGAAGCGAAACACAGACTAGAAGAACAAGAAGTCAGCTGAAGAGACGTGCCACAGAAAAGCTACTTCTGAATTCAGGATTTATGTTTGAAAGTACATTTTGGCTTAACTCAAAACCCATTACTTTCCAAGTCATGCTAGGCGAAGAAAAAGAAACTGCATCGGTTAAAGTTCCCAAATGTTATTGAGAAAAATGTTCAAAATCAAATATACACAAACTTTTAAGATATCCAAAATTGAATTAAAGCAGGGCCAAGAAAACCTCAGATACTCAGTGAATTATCATTAAACGAAAGTAACTTTCTCCTGGACTTCCAGGAAGCAACTGATGCGCAAACATTAACACGATAAATCACATCTTAAACATGAGAATATTTTTTCAAAACTATACTCTACACGCAGATTATTAACAAAACAGCTAAATTTAATGTAATAAGTTCATTTTTCGAGCAAAAAATTAGCTTGTAAGTGAATCTGACCGTATATTAAACTTTAAAATGAGTGGTTTTACACAAAAATCTATTTTATAATGATTTTGAATGTATTACATTACACATTATAGTGCAAAATTGTTAAAAAGTCATTTAAAATCAGTTTAGTCAGTAGTTTTTATGTATATAGCAGTTTTATCGTTACAAACAATCTTCAAAATACAGTAAATCGGCAGTACTCAATGAAAACTTTTAATTAGGTATTTCATGCTTATAAAAGCAAGCATCTGGCAGTTTTTGACTTTAAAACATTACTAATTATTGGCTTTTCATCACCAAACGTTATTTTTGCGAAATAAGCATTTTTTTATTAAGTTATTACGATTTTTAATAAAGTTTGGAATTATAACCTAAATTTGTCAAACCAGTTTTCGACGATTAGATGAATTAATATTAATTTAATTTAATTTTCAAGGCATGTGCTGTGTGTTTTGGCCATTAATGATTAGTTTAATCATATATTTATTGGAAAATAAAGCAACAATTTTTTGTGTTGACATGTATCATCGGTGTGCATCGAATCTTGCAATTTCTTCCGTGTTAGCTACTGTAATTGACATTTTGTAAATTTGTATGTGCTCTTATAAATAATGTGTTTTATAAAATGTTTATATATTCTAAAATTTTGGTTTTAAGCAGGGATGGAAAACGTAACGTAACGATACCCGATAACGTTATAATAACGATTCAACTACAATTTTGTATACAATAACGTAACGATATTTTAATAACGTTATATAACGTTATAATAACCGATAACGTTTCATTAAAAGTTATTTTGTATCGTTATTCTCTATAAATTAAATTTTTATATGGCGTTCTTTTTATTTTCAGAAGATGTAATATTTTGTTTGAGTTTTAGAAATTAAAATGAACATAAAATATCTCAACGTAATTTTATACTATTTTTTAAATTTGCATTTACAGATCCCAAAAATAATTTTAGAGTTACAAATAAAAATTATTTTTATAACGTTTTACAGGGTGGTGCTTTTTTCGATGTTCACCATTGCTATCTTGGAAACGGTAAGAGATACAAGATCGGTTAAATTAGAGAAAAGTTGCACATTTTTATGGCCATTGAGAATCTGAAATGAAATACTGGATATTTTGAATCGTTTTTGATTTATTAGAAAAATATTATTATCTTCCCTACCATTTACACTATTTCATTTAAACTTGGTAACTGTATGTTTTTGACCGTCCTGGTTTTGATGACGTCGTTAGTCGGTCGTCGTTCGACGATCGTCTTTCTTCGGTCGTCGTTCGTCGGCCGTCGTTCAACGGTCATCGGTCGTCGTTCTTCGGTCATCGTTCGACAGTCGTCGTTCGTCGGCCGTCGTTCGTCAGTCGTCGTTCGTCGTTCGACGGTCGTCGTTCGACAGTCGTCATTCATCGTTCGACAGTCGTCATTCGTCGTTCTTCGGACGTCGTTCGTCGTTCGTCAGTCGTCGTTCGACGGTCGTCGTTCGCCGTTCGTCGGCCGTCGTTCGTCGGCCGTCGTTCGTCGTTCGCTGGTCGTCGTTCGCCGTTCGTCGGTCGCCGTTCGACGGCCGTCGATCGACGGTCGTCGGCCGTAGTTCGTCGGTCGTCGTTCGTCAGTCGTCGTTCGTCGGTCGTCAGTCGTCGTTCGTCGGTCTTCATTCGTCGTTCTTCGGTCGTCATTCGTCGTTCGACGGTCGTCGTTCGTCGGCCGTCGTTCGTCGGTCGTCGTTCGTCAGTCGTCGTTCGTCGGCCGTCGTTCGTCATTCGTCGTTCTTCGGTCGTCGTTCGTCGTTCGACGGTCGTCGTTTATCGGTCGTCGGCCGTCGTTCGTCGGCCGTCGGCCATCGTTCGACGGTCATCGGCCGTCGTTTAACGGTCGCCGTTCGTTCGTCAGTTTTTTAATTTATTTACATACAATTTACACATATAAATAAACAAGTTTTTTTAAAGAAAAAAGGTATCTTGGTTACCAATCTAAAAAGCTAATTTTTTTGTCTGTCTGATGGTGTAAAAATCCAATATGGCGGCCATAAGAAATAAAAAAGTTGACTATCGCAACTTGAAATCTAGAAGGCTTAGAAAATTTCTGTTGACGTCATCAAAATCAGGACGGTCAAAAACATAGTTACCAAGTTTAAATTAAATAGTGTCAGTGGTAGGGAAAATAATAATATTTTTCTAAAATCACATTTTTTAGTTTTTTTTGTAATAAATCAAAAACGAATCAAAATGTCCAGGATTTTTTTTCAGATTCTTAATCGCCATAAAAATGTGCAACTTTTCTCTGATCTAACCGACCTTGTATCTCTTACCGTTTCCAAGATAGCAATGGTGAGCATCGAAAAAAGCACCACCCTGTATATCATAATGTATGTAGCGTTATATAACGTTATATAACATAACAATTCATTTTTTTAATGTTATTTATAACGTTATGTAACGAAAACAAATAATAAATAACGTTATATGATAACGTAACGATTTAAAACGTTATTCCATCCCTGGTTTTAAGAATGTTTTAAATAAATAAAACCACCTACAAAGACCAAATACTGTTTTACGTTTCATATTTTTGTAAAATTTCTGCCTTATTGATCAACAAAAATAACCAGAATTCGAGTCCAGTAATTATCAAGTATTTGTTTTAACTATTTTCTGTTAATCGCTTTCCTAATTGATCATTACAATCTCTTATATCCCGTGTTAAGTTATTGTTGTTTTCTTCAATGTACTTAACACTTCTGCTTTTTCTTTAATTAGTCCCAGGGTTAAGACACATGAAGGATGGAGCAAAACAGAATATAAAAGATAATTATGAAGCAACAATGATGGAAAAGACCAGGAGAATAACACCATGAAATAATAGAATTAAGAAATGAAGGAAGCAATAGAAAATAGCAGCAGTTGCAAAATACTCCAAGAGGAAAACATGAAGAGGAATCTGGAGAAGAAAATTTAGGCTGAAAAAGTTTGAGGAAAAAAAAGAGTAGAAGAAGACCAAGAACAAAATGGAAAAAACTAAATAAGACCAGAACTAGAAGAAAAAGGAGTCAGCTGGAGAGTTTGAGAGAAAAAGAAGTTCAAGAACACCAAGAACAAAGTGGTGAAACGAAGCGAGACACAGACTAGAAGAACAAGAAGTCAGCTGGAGAGACGTGCCACAGAAAAGCTACTTCTGAATTCAGGATTTATGTTTGAAAGTACATTTTGGCTTAACTCAAAATCCATTATTTTCCAAGTCATGCTAGGCGAAGAAAAAGAAACTGCATCAGTTAAAGTTCCCAAATGTTATTGAGAAAAATGTTCAGAATCAAATATACACAAATTTTTAAGATATCCAAAATTAAATTAAAGAAGGGCCAAGAAAACCTCAGATACTCGGTGAATTATCATTAAATGAAAGTAACTTTTTCCTGGACTGCCAGGAAGCAACTGATGGGCAAACATTTGTGTTCAAATGATATTGAAACGAACAGAAACAAACTCCAATAGATGGAAAAGAAGCTGAACATTTTATTGTACAGCTTCTTGTTGTGCACACTCTTGGGCACCTTTTGGAATGAAAAAATATAAATGGTAATACTTACTAATTAAAGCTTGTCCATTTCTGTTTGAACGTCTGTGTTCTGTAGGTAAGTTGGTTGGCCTGGTAGCCAATCCTCTTCCATTAATATCTATCGGTTTGGCTAAATTTTGTTGTAAGCTGCGTTCGATCATAATTTTCTTACAGATGTCCCTAAGAGTATTGGCTATCGTACGCGCTGGCATGTCGCATCGGAACACATGGCACATGTGCTTGCGTGTGCTACGATCCCTTGCAACATATGCAAAGTCCCTAGACAATACACTTCAATTACAAACCGAACAAAAAAAAAACTACAACATCAAACATCACAACCGGAACTTGATTCTAAGGGATTGGTGACTAATTCGGAAAAAAAGGGGTGTCTCAGGGTTTCATTCGGGGACCATGCTTGCTATTAGCAAAGTTTGGCATTCATTCTTCAAACATTAGTGTAAGAGTTAGTGCAAATCACAAAGGCTGTGCTAGTTATTCATGAACGAAATGAACTATGTGCTAAATTACCTCTCTCTGGACGTTGGAAAGCACCACCACAAGAAAATAACAATACAAATTAGAATTACTCTACTTGAGACCATGAAGAACTTATCTACTTAACAAGTATCACTAGCTAACTGTAAAGTCATCACCAAACACAAGGGATGGCTAATGATTTTTTTAATGTAAAAAAAATGTAATTACCTTCCATTATCCCTACCCACGCCCCATACTCTGATGGTATGGATAGGCTGAGTATTCAGACAAGTGAGATTCTCCGGGTCTATAAGTTTTAAAGCTCCTTCATCGAGGTCCATAAATAAGTCTTTGCCCTGTTAAAATTATCAAGAAATTACTCTTTGATTATGGTTTATCATTAATTGTTTGTTTAAAGTTACCACCAAAGTTTGCATAACACTTCTGTGGTACGTACAGGGAGTAACAAAATTCCAGATTCATGAAGTCTAAATGATTCAGTTTTCCATGTTACAACAACTTAAAATGAGGTGATAAGCAAAGTACTTCAGGATGTCTGAAGGAGAGAGAGCTAAAACACACCAATAGAAGCAGAATTTTTCATCCACTTAAAAATAATTAGCTGTAGAGTGACATCAATAAGGAGTCTCGAAGCTCTTTTCAAATATCACAACATTTAGCAATAGAAATAATTAATACGTTATATATTAACATTAACAAGATAAATCACATCTAAAACATGAGAATATTGTTTTAAAACTATACTCAACACACACATTATTGACAAAACAGCTAAATTTGAAGTAAAAAGTTCATTTTTTGAGCCAAAAAGTAGCTTGTAAGTGAATCTGGCCGTATATTAAACTTAAACATGAAATTTTTTACACAAAAATCTACTTTATAATGATTTAGAATGTATTAAATTACATATTATAATGTAAAATTGTTAAAAAGTCATTTAAAATCAGTTATGGTTCAGTAGTTTTTATGTATATAGCAGTTTTATCGTTACAAACGATCTTCAAAATACAGTAAATCGGCAGCACTCAATGAAAACTTCTAATTAGGTATTTCATGCTTATAAAAGCAAGAATCTGGCAGTTTTTGATTTTAAAACATTAATAATTATTGGCTTTTCGTCACCCAACCTTATTTTTGCGAAATAAGCATTTTTTTATTAAGTTATTACGATTTTTAATAAAGTTTGGAATTATAACCTCAATTTGTCAAACCAGTTTTCGACTATTAGATGAATTAATATGGATTTAATTTAATTTTTAAGGTATGTGCTGTGTGTTTTGGCCATTAACGATTAGTTTAATCATAAAATTTTTGGAATATAAACCAAAAATTTTTTGTGTTGACATGTATCATCGGTATGCATCGAATCTTGCAAATTCTTCCGTGTTAGCTACTGTAACTAACATCTTGTAAATATGCATGTGCTCTTATGAATAATGTGTTTTATAAAATGTTTAAATATTCTAAAATTCTGGTTTTAAGAATGTTTTAAATAAATAAAACCACCTACAAAGTCCAAATACTGTTTTACGTATCATATTTTTGTAAAATATCTGCTTTATTAATCAACAAAAATAACCAGAATTCAAGTCCAGTAATTATCAAGTATTTGTTTTAACTATTTTCTGTTGATCAGTTTCCTAATTGTTCATTACAATCTCTTACATCTCGTGTTAAGTTATTGTTTTCTTCTTCAATGTTCTTAACATTTCTGCCTTTTCTTTAATTAGTTCCAGGGTTAAGACACATGAAGGATGGAGCAAAACAGAATACAAAAGATAATTATGAAGCAACAATGATGGAAAAGACCAGGAGAATAAAACCAAGAAATAATAGAATTAAGAAATGAAGGAAGCAATAGAAAATAGCAGAAGTTGCAAAATACTTCAAGAGGAAAACATGAAGAGGAATCTGGAGAAGAAAATTTAGGCTGAAAAATGGAACTGAAGATTCCAAAAAATGTATTTCAATCTTTTAAAATCGGTAGAGGGACCTAAATCCAGTGGTTATCAAGTTATTTCCTCTTTTAACTTACTCCCTATTACTTCCATATTGTCTTCTAGTTATGCTATTTTCCTATTTGCCTTTATTTTGTCTTTTCTTATTTCCTCTTTAATTTAATCAGTTCTTCTTTCAGTTGTTAACATTTTTTTTTTGTTGTTGATCTGTTGTATCTTAGTTTTTTCTTCTCACAGTTTTATGGTAAAGACATTTGAAGGATGGAGCTAAACAGAACACCAAAGAAAATGCACGAAGCAAGAACCTTAGGAAATACCAGAACAAGACCAAGAAAAAAATTAATAAAGGGAATAAAGTAATAGAAAATAGAGCAGTAGAATGCAAAGAGTGAAGAAATACTTTGGAAAGTAAATTAACTTATGATAAAATTTGGAAAAAAACATCAGGGCTGAAATATAACGAACTGAACTCTCTACAGAGAAAAGTAGAAGAATTGAAGATTCAGAAGGATGTATTTTGATCTTTTATACATTGTAAATGCACTGAAACAGAGAAGTGACTGAATAACGTCAAACACATTGCAAAATGGCACTTCATAAACATCATTTTTTATAATTCCAGAATTTTGTTACTCTACATATTTATTGTGCAAAACAAGTTGATAATAAAACTTAAAATTACTTACATCACCCCATCGTCCAACAACATCCAACAGATCATTTCTACCCAGGGAAAGATCAACAATGCATTTGTTAACAGCTTTACTACTTCTTTCAGGTGTTAAATCTTCTTCAGCTATTTCCACCCATCCCAGCGATCTGACAGCAAACCTAATAGGTCTCTCTTTGGATTCAGGTTCTGGCCTAGCTGGGTAACTACGTCTTCTAAAATGACAAAACACTTAAACACCTCATTCATTAATAAAAATGAACTGTCCTTACTTAAAAGCAAGCTCGTCTTTTCTTCTCCTGTCATCCGATTCTAAATCTAATGCCGAACTTGTGCTGCTTCTCGTAACAGAAGTTATCATACTAGATTCAAACTTAGTGAGAAGACTATCGGTGTCTTTATTAAAATTACTTTTATTTTCTATTTTATCTAATTTATCGTTTGTTGGTATAATTGGAACTTCCCGTTGGATCGTTCCACTTTTTATGTGCCAGTAGTAGGGGCCATCATTGTCTGAAAACATAAATAAATTATTATTTATTGTTTGTACAAACAAGTGCTTCTTATTATTTTTTGTACACAGCTAATTAATAATACGTTAAAAAATACTTAATTTACTTTACATTAAATTCATTTTTTTAAAGGCAAGTCTAAAATATGCGCTCCTTTGTGCGCATGGTGATATTTTTATAAGGTAATTTCTACATAGGCGCCCTTATTCCACGATTTGGCGCCCCTAAAATTTGCCCTTGAAGCGATTGCTTCATCTTATTAACATCGAATTTGTCTGGAATTCTGATGAAATGGTAACGAAAAATTGTTATGAAATAATAAAGTGACTTCTGGTTGTTGTTTTTTCAATAAAAAAACCTTTGATCGACTCACCTTCATGTTTCTCCCAGCCGGGCGGTAAGTCGCTCTCGTCAATTCTCTCCTTGTCAGGAGATCCAGAATCTATTTCTTCAGGTGATTTGTGTGGTCTTCTTTTAACAGGAATTGCGTACAGGTCGTTATTAAGTTGGCCTGCGATATGTGGTACCCCCATTTCTTCCTCCTCCCTATTGTCCTTGTTGTTTTTCAGTAATTGTTCACATATGCTGTGGACAAAATATTACTATTAAACAATCGTCCATTATTAAAAAGTACAGAGTATGTTTCAGAATAGAAGCAACAAGAGATGTGGTGGATAAAATAACCAGTTCCTAGTTAATACTTTATGGGGGTGTCGTTTTTGCTCGACACAAAATAATTTCAAGCATGAACGTTGCAAATTGAATAGACTTTAAGAAACTATCACTGGGTGTTTTACCTGGAATTTTTGCCGACAGCGCTGCCAATGTAACTGTTGAATCGCGTTAATTAGGAAACATGTGTAGGATACAATATACGTTGCGAGCAATACTTTTATTTCTCATTGTGGCTACTAGTGGGTTCTACGAGAAATTTTCCCGATTTCAGGGATTTTTCGAATTTAAATTAATTAATATCTCTGTTAATAAAGTAGATACAAAAAAGTTTTAAATACAAAAGTTGTTTGCTTTATGACCTTCGTGAATCAAACTTATTTGCAAATATAGGTACCGAATGTTTGGTTTTCGAGAACCGACATGCAAGTTTGTTATTTTAAATACAACACCCTGTATATTTTTACGTCTTCTTGTAGAAAATTAAATTGCCTACAAAAAACATTAAGCATGTCCTATACCTAAAATCAATATTTCTGGAGTTATTTCAATTTTAATAATTTATTTTTCAAAATGGTGGAGGTGCCGGGTATTTTAATATGTTAATACAAATCAATTAATATCTCTGTTCTAAGACAAGCTACGAAAAAAGTTTAAATACAAAAGTTATTTGGCATCACGAACTGCATAACCCTGCATAATTTTTAAATATACAGAGTTCCGATTTCAAGAACTGACACGCAAGTTTGTTATTTTGAATACAACACCCTGTATAATTTTACGTTTTCCTGTAGAAAATTTAATTGCCTACAAAAATTATTCAGCATGTCCTATACCTAAAATTAATATTTCTCGACTAATTTCGATTTTTAAACTTTTTCGAAAAAATAAAGGTTTAACACAAATTATTTTTTTGCATCGTGATTTGACTAGATACGAAAAAACTTTAAATACAAAAGTTGTTTGCCATCACGAACTGCATAACATTGCATAATTTTTAAATATACAGAGTGTTCCTTTTTTGAGAACCAACATTCAAGTTTGTTGTTTTAAATACAACACCCTGTATATTTTTACGTTTTCTTGTAGAAAATTTAATTGCCTACAAAAAACATTAAGCATGTCCTATACCTAAAATTGATATTTCTCGACTAATTTCGATTTTTAAACTTTTTCGAAAAAATAAAGGTTTAACACAAATTATTTTTTTGCATCGTTATTTGAGTAGATACGAAAAAACTTTAAATACAAAAGTTGTTTGCCATCACGAACTGCATAACATTGCATAATTTTTAAATATACAGAGTGTTCCGTTTTCGAGAACCAACATGCAAGTTTGTTATTTTAAATACAACACCCTGTATATTTTTACGTCTTCTTGTAGAAAATTAAATTGCCTACAAAAAACATTAAGCATGTCCTATACCTAAAATTAATATTTTTCAAGTTGTTTCAATTTTAATAATTTATTTTTCAAAATGGTGGAGGTGCCGGGTATTTTAATATGGAAATACAAATCAATTAATATCTCTGTTCTAAGACAAGCTACGAAAAAACTTTAAATACAAAAGTTATTTGGCATCACGAACTGCATAACATTGCATAATTTTTAAATATACAGAGTGTTCCGTTTTCGAGAACCAACATGCAAGTTTGTTATTTTAAATACAACACCCTATATATTTTTACGTTTTTTTGTAGAAAATTTAATTGCCTACAAAAATTATTCAGCATGTCCTATACCTAAAATTGATATTTCTCGACCAATTTCGATTTTTAAACTTTTTCGAAAAAATAAAGGTTTAACACAAATTATTTTTTTGCATCGTGATTTGACTAGATACGAAAAAACTTTAAATACAAAAGTTGTTTGCCATCACGAACTGCATAACATTGCATAATTTTTAAATATACAGAGTGTTCCTTTTTTGAGAACCAGCATTCAAGTTTGTTGTTTTAAATACAACACCCTGTATATTTTTACGTTTTCTCGTAGAACATTAAATTGCCTACAAAAAACATTAAGCATGTCCTATACCTAAAATCAATATTTTTCGAGTTATTGCAATTTAAATAATTTATTTTTTAAAATGGTGGAGGTGCCGGGTATTTTAATATGTTAATACAAATCAATTAATATCTCTGTTTTAAGACAAGCTACGAAAAAACTTTAAATACAAAAGTTATTTGCCATCACGAACTGCATAACCCTGCATAATTTTTAAATATACAGAGTGTTCCGTTTTAGAGAACCAACATGCAAGTTTGTTATTTTAAATACAACACCCTGTATATTTTTACGTTTTCTTGTAGAAAATTTAATTGCCTACAAAAAACATTAAGCATGTCCTATACCTAAAATTGATATTTCTCGACTAATTTCGATTTTTAAACTTTTTCGAAAAAATAAAGGTTTAACACAAATTATTTTTTTGCATGGTTATTTGAGTAGATACGAAAAAACTTTAAATACAAAAGTTGTTTGCCATCACGAACTGCATAACATTGCATAATTTTTAAATATACAGAGTGTTCCGTTTTCGAGAACCAACATGCAAGTTTGTTATTTTAAATACAACACCCTGTATATTTTTACGTTTTCTTGTAGAAAATTTAATTGCCTACAAAAAACATTAAGCATGTCCTATACCTAAAATTGATATTTCGAGAAATATCAATTTTAGTCGAGACTAATTTCGATTTTTAAACTTTTTCGAAAAAATAAAGGTTTAACACAAATTATTTTTTTGCATGGTTATTTGATTAGATACGAAAAAACTTTAAATACAAAAGTTGTTTGCCATCACGAACTGCATAACATTGCATAATTTTTAAATATACAAAGTGTTCCTTTTTTGAGAACCAACATTCAAGTTTGTTGTTTTAAATACAACACCCTGTATATTTTTACGTTTTCTTGTAGAAAATTTAATTGCCTACAAAAAACATTAAGCATGTCCTATACCTAAAATTGATATTTCTCGACTAATTTCGATTTTTAAACTTTTTCGAAAAAATAAAGGTTTAACACAAATTATTTTTTTGCATGGTTATTTGAGTAGATACGAAAAAACTTTAAATACAAAAGTTGTTTGCCATCACGAACTGCATAACATTGCATAATTTTTAAATATACAGAGTGTTCCGTTTTCGAGAACCAACATGCAAGTTTGTTATTTTAAATACAACACCCTGTATATTTTTACGTCTTCTTGTAGAAAATTAAATTGCCTACAAAAAACATTAAGCATGTCCTATACCTAAAATTAATATTTTTCAAGTTGTTTCAATTTTAATAATTTATTTTTCAAAATGGTGGAGGTGCCGGGTATTTTAATATGGAATACAAATCAATTAATATCTCTGTTCTAAGACAAGCTACGAAAAAACTTTAAATACAAAAGTTATTTGGCATCACGAACTGCATAACATTGCATAATTTTTAAATATACAGAGTTCCGATTTCAAGAACTGACACGCAAGTTTGTTATTTTGAATACAACACCCTGTATAATTTTACGTTTTCCTGTAGAAAATTTAATTGCCTACAAAAATTATTCAGCATGTCCTATACCTAAAATTAATATTTCTCGACTAATTTCGATTTTTAAACTTTTTCGAAAAAATAAAGGTTTAACACAAATTATTTTTTTGCATCGTGATTTGACTAGATACGAAAAAACTTTAAATACAAAAGTTGTTTGCCATCACGAACTGCATAACATTGCATAATTTTTAAATATACAGAGTGTTCCTTTTTTGAGAACCAACATTCAAGTTTGTTGTTTTAAATACAACACCCTGTATATTTTTACGTTTTCTTGTAGAAAATTTAATTGCCTACAAAAAACATTAAGCATGTCCTATACCTAAAATTGATATTTCTCGACTAATTTCGATTTTTAAACTTTTTCGAAAAAATAAAGGTTTAACACAAATTATTTTTTTGCATCGTTATTTGAGTAGATACGAAAAAACTTTAAATACAAAAGTTGTTTGCCATCACGAACTGCATAACATTGCATAATTTTTAAATATACAGAGTGTTCCGTTTTCGAGAACCAACATGCAAGTTTGTTATTTTAAATACAACACCCTGTATATTTTTACGTCTTCTTGTAGAAAATTAAATTGCCTACAAAAAACATTAAGCATGTCCTATACCTAAAATTAATATTTTTCAAGTTGTTTCAATTTTAATAATTTATTTTTCAAAATGGTGGAGGTGCCGGGTATTTTAATATGGAAATACAAATCAATTAATATCTCTGTTCTAAGACAAGCTACGAAAAAACTTTAAATACAAAAGTTATTTGGCATCACGAACTGCATAACATTGCATAATTTTTAAATATACAGAGTGTTCCGTTTTCGAGAACCAACATGCAAGTTTGTTATTTTAAATACAACACCCTATATATTTTTACGTTTTTTTGTAGAAAATTTAATTGCCTACAAAAATTATTCAGCATGTCCTATACCTAAAATTGATATTTCTCGACCAATTTCGATTTTTAAACTTTTTCGAAAAAATAAAGGTTTAACACAAATTATTTTTTTGCATCGTGATTTGACTAGATACGAAAAAACTTTAAATACAAAAGTTGTTTGCCATAACGAACTGCATAACATTGCATAATTTTTAAATATACAGAGTGTTCCTTTTTTGAGAACCAGCATTCAAGTTTGTTGTTTTAAATACAACACCCTGTATATTTTTACGTTTTCTCGTAGAACATTAAATTGCCTACAAAAAACATTAAGCATGTCCTATACCTAAAATCAATATTTTTCGAGTTATTGCAATTTAAATAATTTATTTTTTAAAATGGTGGAGGTGCCGGGTATTTTAATATGTTAATACAAATCAATTAATATCTCTGTTTTAAGACAAGCTACGAAAAAACTTTAAATACAAAAGTTATTTGCCATCACGAACTGCATAACCCTGCATAATTTTTAAATATACAGAGTGTTCCGTTTTAGAGAACCAACATGCAAGTTTGTTATTTTAAATACAACACCCTGTATATTTTTACGTTTTCTTGTAGAAAATTTAATTGCCTACAAAAAACATTAAGCATGTCCTATACCTAAAATTGATATTTCTCGACTAATTTCGATTTTTAAACTTTTTCGAAAAAATAAAGGTTTAACACAAATTATTTTTTTGCATGGTTATTTGAGTAGATACGAAAAAACTTTAAATACAAAAGTTGTTTGCCATCACGAACTGCATAACATTGCATAATTTTTAAATATACAGAGTGTTCCGTTTTCGAGAACCAACATGCAAGTTTGTTATTTTAAATACAACACCCTGTATATTTTTACGTTTTCTTGTAGAAAATTTAATTGCCTACAAAAAACATTAAGCATGTCCTATACCTAAAATTGATATTTCGAGAAATATCAATTTTAGTCGAGACTAATTTCGATTTTTAAACTTTTTCGAAAAAATAAAGGTTTAACACAAATTATTTTTTTGCATGGTTATTTGACTAGATACGAAAAAACTTTAAATACAAAAGTTGTTTGCCATCACGAACTGCATAACATTGCATAATTTTTAAATATACAAAGTGTTCCTTTTTTGAGAACCAACATTCAAGTTTGTTGTTTTAAATACAACACCCTGTATATTTTTACGTTTTCTTGTAGAAAATTTAATTGCCTACAAAAAACATTAAGCATGTCCTATACCTAAAATTGATATTTCTCGACTAATTTCGATTTTTAAACTTTTTCGAAAAAATAAAGGTTTAACACAAATTATTTTTTTGCATGGTTATTTGAGTAGATACGAAAAAACTTTAAATACAAAAGTTGTTTGCCATCACGAACTGCATAACATTGCATAATTTTTAAATATACAGAGTGTTCCGTTTTCGAGAACCAACATGCAAGTTTGTTATTTTAAATACAACACCCTGTATATTTTTACGTCTTCTTGTAGAAAATTAAATTGCCTACAAAAAACATTAAGCATGTCCTATACCTAAAATTAATATTTTTCAAGTTGTTTCAATTTTAATAATTTATTTTTCAAAATGGTGGAGGTGCCGGGTATTTTAATATGGAATACAAATCAATTAATATCTCTGTTCTAAGACAAGCTACGAAAAAACTTTAAATACAAAAGTTATTTGGCATCACGAACTGCATAACATTGCATAATTTTTAAATATACAGAGTGTTCAGTTTTCGAGAACCAACATGCAAGTTTGTTATTTTAAATACAACACCCTGTATAATTTTACGTTTTCTTGTAGAAAATTTAATTTCCTACAAAAATTATTTAGCATGTCCTATGCCTAAAATTGATATTTCTCGACTAATTTCGATTTTTAAACTTTTTCGAAAAAATAAAGGTTTAACACAAATTATTTTTTTGCATGGTTATTTGAGTAGATACGAAAAAACTTTAAATACAAAAGTGGTTTGCCATCACGAACTGCATAACATTGCATAATTTTTAAATATACAGAGTGTTCCGTTTTCGAGAACCAACATGCAAGTTTGTTATTTTAAATACAACACCCTGTATATTTTTACGTTTTCTTGTAGAAAATTTAATTGCCTACAAAAAACATTAAGCATGTCCTATACCTAAAATTAATATTTCTCGACTAATTTCGATTTTTAAACTTTTTCGAAAAAATAAAGGTTTAACACAAATTATTTTTTTGCATCGTGATTTGACTAGATACGAAAAAACTTTAAATACAAAAGTTGTTTGCCATCACGAACTGCATAACATTGCATAATTTTTAAATATACAGAGTGTTCCTTTTATGAGAACCAACATGCAAGTTTGTTGTTTTAAATACAACACCCTGTATATTTTTACGTTTTCTTGTAGAAAATTAAATTGCCTACAAAAAACCTTAGGCATGTTCTATACCTAAAATCAATATTTCTCGAGTTATTTCAATTTTAATAATTTATTTTTCAAAATGGTGGAGGTGCCGGGTATTTTAATATGTTAATACAAATCAATTAATATCTGTTCTAAGACAAGCTACGAAAAAACTTTAAATACAAAAGTTATTTGCCATCACGAACTGCATAACCCTGCATAATTTTTAAATATACAGAGTGTTCCATTTTCAAGAACCAACATGCACATAACAAATTTTCAGGATGTATTCCTCTACCAAATCCGAAAAAATCCACCAAAACTTGGTGTTTATTTGCTTCCTTATAATACCCCCAATTTACAAGTTATTTAAAAAATTTAAAACAAAGTGAAATGTCTAAAGACTTCATCACTCCCATTAATGACAATGATTCAATACATAAATAAACTTGTATATGAAATACGTTATGTAAATTAATTATATGTACTTATATTTCTAAAAGTACTAACACTTATTATTTGTGTATTTTATGAATATTAACGACAATGAAAAAATACTTGAATGAACTTATAATAAAATACATTACATAAATTACCTATATTACAAAATTTACTCATCAAATTACTTCAATTCTGAAATGACGCGTCTCAGCTGAATTTTCCTTATCAATTAGAAGCACATTGGCGCGAAAAATGTATCTAATACGTATTTTACAACAAAAAACTTGACCTGAACGGAATGAATTCCGTCCGTACCGAAAATTACCAACTTATGAGACGAAATAATCTCTTAAGTCGCGTCCAGATTTGCGAGCAAAAGTGAGAGCCGAACCTAGCGCAATCCATCATTTTAGCGAGCCTGCTAAATACCAACACTTGGCTGACTGCGGTTTTGTTGCACTCGCGAACCTGTGGTCATTAAACTATTAAGAGGCAGGCTCGCTAAAATGATGGATTGCGCTAGGTTCGGCTCCCACTTTTGCTCGCAAATCTGGACCCGGCTTTACATTCCACCGACAAGACCCACCTGATTCACAAAACATTTTTCAACTCATGAACAAACGAATCCCAAATTTTGGAATGGACACTAAACACTTTTATATCACACCTACCTACTGTTGCTTCAATCCTAAAAGACTACTACACACAACACAAATGATTAATGAGAGGTATGATATGTTGAACTATTAAACAATTTAGTGCCAGTTTGGTGGACATTTCCAAAAATGAATACAGCGTGTGGTCAAAGCGCAAACAAAAGGGTAATGTCAGCATACAAGCTCAAAAAACTTGACGGAACTGTGATTATATCATTGAACTATTACATACTTGTTTCGCGGGCATGTAGCAATTGGACTGGTGTCCATTGGACCCATGGTATTGCCGTTCCTCTCACCACCGCCCCTACAACAAACATATTGTTGAGTAAAACGGCACTATCAAACTAACAATATAATCTAAAGCGTGAAACATTATTATTCCCTTGGCTCATACAATTGACAAAAGCAAAAAAAAACTATGTTAATGTTACGACTCGCTCATTGTTATTTGTGACAAACGCGGACTACATTATTTTAGCCGCCCGTCTGATGACAATTACTTTTATTTGCGCTATTTTATACTGTATACAACGCTATCTCGCATATAAACAGCTCATTACGTGGATAAAAGACACGTTATTATTGGGCAAAACGAATTTTAAAACTTCCGCGTACATTATTCCAGCTGCATTCTAGTCTGTGAACATAAACGGAATGTTAAAACGCTGGTTATAGGCGGGACCGTGGCATGTGGTAATCAAAATGCAGCGAGATGCACTTCCTACTAAAATACTGGTACACCGAGCCCCTGTTATTTCCGTGGGTGTGTCCCCTGAAATGTGTCACGAACACTGAAATTATGCTAAGCAAAGATAAACGATAGGCGAGAAGACCAATTTGCATTTCTTATGGCAACGCTGTGTGTTGATTGCAACAGAGAAGCACCAATCTCATAATTGAAGAAAAGACTTTATAGTTGGTGCCGATTTACTTGCATGAGGAACGAGTCATCGCCGTTAAATGAGAAGAAGTTGGCCACTGGGGTGAAGTTGACCAAGCATTAAATTCTTATGAAGGCAACATAATTATTCAAGTACGCAGTGCTGCGCAAAATTATGGAAACACAAATATTTAGAACTCTATCGAAGATATTACAATGAAATTTGGTATGTGACCGTTATTGTATGTTCCGGATTCAATGACTATATTGTGGTTGCAAAAGACTTCCGGTACAACCGAAAATGGACTCAAATTTTGAAATTTTAGACAAAACACCCTCCATATTTTTCTTTAAATTTACTTCCAAAAATGCATGCGGTTATATGGGCCTAAAGTCAACAGTTATTGTGAAATTTACATTTTTATAATCATTTGAGCGCCAAAGGACTTTTAAATATTTTCAACATTTAAAAACTTTGAAAAGGCAGTTTATAAAAAAAAAATTCGTTTGAAATTTAAACTGACAATAACTTATTAAACACTTTGCACTACATTTTTAGAATATTATACAGGGCGTTTTTTACGGTAAGTTAAACTTGTATAACTTTAAACATCGATACCTCATTTTTCTTTAATTGTCTTTTAAAAACATTAAGCCTGTTTTATACCAAAAATTTCCTAGTTATCGCGATTTCATTGTTAACTATTTAGGCAACGTAATACTTAGGAGTGATCACAGAGAAAAATGGAGGAATGAACAAAGCGAAAGGACAGGAAATGTGGAAAGAATATTCAACAGTTTAAGATCAACTTTTTTTTTGCAAATAGAGAAGTCCCAAAACGGACCAAAGTGGAAGTGGTCAAAATGGTAGTAACTCCGGCACTTTTATACGGAAGTGAAACGTGGACACTCACAAATAAAAATAGTAGCAGAGTGAATGTAGCTGGAATGAGGTTTCTAAGAAAAATCCAAGGAAAAACCAAAAAAGAGAATCAGAAACGAAACATATAGAGAACAATTAAAAATAAAATCAGTTGAAACAAAACTACAAGAAAGACAGTTGATATGGTTGGGTCACATTTATAGGATGAAAGAAGAAAGGTTAACCAGAAAAGCCTATGAAGCAAGATCACAGGGAAAAAACAAAAGAGGTAGACCAAGAAAAACCTGGCAAGACGAAGTAAAAAAAGCAGCAACGGATAGAAACATAAAATGAAGACATAAAAAAAAACAACTTTACACAAAAACATGGAAAAAAGTCAGCACAACACAAATACACAGTCTTACATCTAACAGTAGAAGGACTTATGGCTAAATAAAAAAAAAAAAAAAAATTATTTTCAAGTATAGACTATGACGGAGACAGCGGTAATTTTGGAACAACGAGAAAGTTTTAGTTTATCTTTCTTTCCCTACGAATTTTTAACATTTTGTTACATAAAAGATGTTATTTCATTATTATTGTTTATGTGTGCCTATAAACTATCATTGATACAACAAAAACTCGAGAAATATTAATTCTAGACCTAGAACAACTTTATTGTTTGTTAGAGACAATTAAATTATCTGCAAGAAAATGTAAATTAATACGGGAGTTCTATCATAAAAATTAATTTCATTTTAAATTCTGTTCACTGCAAAATATTCTGTCATTGTAGGCGCAATCCAGCAAGTAAACGTTAACGTTTCCACGAATTTTGCGAACAATTAGGTTACGCTGCGTTGGATTCGATGATTTTCCAATCTGATGAACATTACACGTAAATTATACGACAACCATTCAACCGACACATTTTCATTGGTAAAAAATAACCACAAATGATAAAATTCGTTTCGGATTGGCTTCAATGTTGTGATGAACGGCTGACAAGTTTATGGGAACCAGTATTTCGTTATTTCTTATTTACATTACAGCAACAAATAATTACCCTAATAATAATCAAAGTCGGACTTAACTGTTAATACTAATTATTAAAATGTTCATACGCGGCCAAGTTCCCATGGAATTACGTATGAGGCTCAGCTAGGAATGCACGTATGCCCTCGATAAAACACAATTACACCAAAACTTGGGTCTTCATTGTACAGAACGAAATGAGAATAACACAACTAAATGTAAATCCGGAAATAATTGGCCAGCTAAAAAGCTGCCTATACGATTAAGCAAGTTGTAAGTTGGTTTTAACTGGAACGGTTTTCGTGGTATTTAGTTTTATTCCCTCACCATTATAATAATGTCGTGTGTTGTATAATTTTAAAAGATGAACCGTTTTTTTATAATAATAAAAAATTTAAATTACAAAACAGCGTCGCTATTACGAAGAACTAACCGAGATTACTCTGTTTTACAACATTTTTCTTGGACAATCATATAGTTTACACCTAGATTTCCTTTAAGCAACACTAAGATGAATTATCATCTAGGGCTTAACGCTGTTCATGCGGAAGTCTATCGAATTGGGTCACTTAAAGTCGTATGAGCCCGAATTGTACGCACTTTCTAGAGCATGTATTGTAAATAAATGTAGCGAGAAGATGCAATGGGGGAGATTGGATCAATATGAGCTAGTATATGGCTCGGAAAACATGAGCGTGCCAAAGCTCGAATAGATGAGGCTATCAAACTACCGACAGGACATAAAGGAGTCCAAGAAAATAACAACACTCTGTTGTGTGGATATTAAAGAATGATAAGTTTGAGTTGACTATGAGAATGATCTTTTTCTTACAGATTAAGCAAGACGATTTTTTTTAACAATTTCGATTGTAGGTTACCAGGGAAGAGTTCTTTACATGCGGTTACAGCGGTTTTCAACCTTTTTTACTTGCAAACTTCTCTCAACATATTTGTTACCGCGAATTCCCTCTCAGAAATCATACAGGGTGTAAAAAAAATTTTAGTGGAAACTTTAAAGGGTTAAAGAAGATATTAAATAAGGCCGATATAACCCAAAAAAAAATCTATATATGTTTCAGAGATATTTGACTGTTAGGATGAACAATTTTACTAGTTTTAAATTATTCGTTTACACTGATTTCCTGTTTTACAATTTATTAGTGGTTTTAGAGCAGTTTTTGGGCCACACGACAACCGTACTTGCAAACGCCAATTTACTTTTTAATAAGCAGTGAGCGCCAAAATTTACCTGACTACCCGTACACCCCATTCAGACGAACTTTGATGCTTTGAGGAGAAAGACCTTCGCGAGTAAGAAATTTTATAACAGCTCGATACTCAATTTTCGTGATTTCTGACATCGTGATGAACGAATGACAGTTATAAGAAAACTAATTGACATAAAATCCGTTTTTGTTTTCCAAGGCTAATAAGACTTGAATCAATGTGTTAAACAATTTTGACCCGCCTACGGGACCTAGATCTATGCCAGGCCTGGAAATTTTGGCGCTTACCTCATTAGTTTTTCAAGTAAATCTGTACGTAAATTAAATTTTTGGCGTTGGCCATACGATTGTGCCATTAGCATAAGATTAAATTTAATCTACATAAAAGTTTTAGCTGTAACTAATTAAGACACCTACTCTAAAATTAATGAAGTTAAATTTATTGGATAGAATGCATATTAGCATGTGCTCAAAATGAAAAATTCGCATTTAAATAAAACATAATTGGCAGATTATATGCACCATTTTTTTAATGAAAGTGGTATAGCTCTATCTTCTATCTTCTCTGTTTCAAGATATTTAAGGTTTGCATTACAATCGATTTAAAAATACTGATGAAGTCTAATATTTTGCCCAAGTTCCTATGAATTTAAATATATAGAAATTTATTGGGCAAATCTTACCGATTAATTGATTATTGGAGATTTACTCAGTCCACATTACTTCGGATAATCGGGACTGTACTATAATTTATTATTTAAATTTGTGACATACTGATAACGTGATAACTAATACATCAAAATAATTCCTTATTTGTTAGAATGTTTGGATGTTTAAAAATTATCACACAGCCAGAGTAATAAAAATTCACCTATACGATATAAAACCACATCATTTATAGACATTTATAAAGTCAAGTTTCTCTAACGCCTCTTCTTATTTTTCACATTGCTCGGCACAAATATTATGTAAGTTGGTTTTATAAACACTGGAATACGTAAAAGCACTTCAAACGCGAATTGGGTCGGTAATAACATCACTACGAATGCACTACGAAGATGTTAGGCCGCAGGAATTTAAATAAATTATCTTAACGGCCATATCCTGGTCCAAAACGGGCCGTAATACTAACGCTGGTAGGCGCAATTTGAATCTTCCATGTTCTGTCTCGTGGTACAGTTCACACAGAGACGTGTTTAACGAACTTCACCAAGAAACCAAAAGTCTAGCACCAATGAAGCGTTGCCAATATTCGCGCAGCTTTCTCTGTAGACGCCTAAACAAGTCGTTCTCGGGATTAAACAACTACCAGAACCTCCCGAGAACAAATTTCCGAGATAAAACTCGCAGATACACACGGTTTGTGTATGGAATGGATGGAGATACGCATGTAATACGCACAAAACGGCGCCGAAAACGATCCGACAACTCCGCGGCGTCTCTGGCGTCGTCTCATAACGACGCTCGGATGTAAACATGGGAATTCGAACTCGAAATTCGTCGGGTTACTTCGTAAACATTTAAATTGTAAGTTTTTTGCTTGCATTCATTTTAGCCTGACTCCAATTTGTGACCTAAAACACTGGGTGTCAAAAATAATCCTTCATTGCATGGATCACACGAAAAGACTAGAAGAGGTACCGACGCTTGGGCGTCTTTTACAAAAATGAAATAAAACGGCTTCGACTATGTTAGCTTAACATGCCCAGGTAATTTTAGAACCATGACTTTAATAATTTTCTAGTTATTGTATCTGATACGGGGTGTTGTCTTACGGTATTAATGTTATAATCCATATATGAGGTATATATTGCAAAAGAGGTACCGACGCTTGGGCGTCTTTGGCAAAAATTGACAAAAAAGGCTTCGACTATGTTAGCTTAACATGCCCAGGTAATTTTAGAACCATGACTTTAACAATTTTCTAGTTATTGTATCTGATACGGGATCTTGTCTTACGGTATTAATGTTATAATCCATATATGAGGTATATATTGCAAAAGAGGTACCGACGCTTGGGCGTCTTTGGCAAAAATTGACAAAAAAGGCTTCGACTATGTTAGCTTAACATGCCCAGGTAATTTTAGAACCATGACTTCAATAGTTTTCTAGTTATTGTATCTGATACGGGGTGTTGTCTTACGGTATTAATGTTATAATCCATATATGAGGTATATATTGCAAAAGAGGTACCGACGCTTGGGGAGTCTTTGGCAAAAATTGACAAAAAAAGGCTTCGACTATGTTAGCTTAACATGCCCAGGTAATTTTAAAACAATTACTTTAATTATTTTCTAGTTATTGTATCTCATACGGGGTATTGTTTTCCGGTATTAAACTTATCTTCCATTTATGAGGTATATATTGCAAAAGAGGCACCGAAGCCTGGGCGTCTTTTGCAAAAATTGACAAAAACGGCTTCGACTATGTTAGCTTAACATGCCCAGGTAATTTTAGAACCACGACTTTAATAATTTTCTAGTTATTGTATCTTATACGGAATGTTGTCTTACGGTATTAATGTTATCATCTACATATGCGGTATATATTGCAAAAGAAGTACCGACGCTTGGGCGTCTTTTGCAAAAATTGACTAAAACGGCTTCGACTATGTAAGCTTAACATGCTCAGGTAATTTTACAACCATAACTTTAATTATTTTCTAGTTAATATATCTTAAACGGAAGTGGTTTTGAACCAGTTTCCATCAATGTACCCCTTGACCTCACTGTGAAGCGTCACGTACTCCCTGTCATTAGTTCATTTCAAAAGAACTTTATTTATGCATAAAACACAAAAATTGTTGGGTCTTGCTTAACCCCTGTAGAAGTTTCACGTGCCCCTTGGGGGTCCATGGACCCCTGGTTTCGAACCCCTGACTTATTCATATGGGTTAATAGTACCTATTAGAAGATTTTACTACAATGACGTTCAAGACGTTTTGTGTGTTAGCGTCGCGTCTGCCCTGAGAACCATACAGCACGTAAAACGAGTATATCTGCATAATGAACTAGTTAAGCGTTCATTAGCACTGCAGGTTCGTAATTATCGTCGTCGCATTGTCGACATGCAGTGCGAAAGTTCTCTCATTCGGCAAGTTTTGGCCGGAGCGCACCTCGCATTGGTATTCGCGCATTAACGAATGTAGATCTAATTGGACGCGTTCACTGCCACATTTTGCATGTTTAACCAGCACTATTGGTGAAATATCGCCTGAAATATTGCTGTACTTTGGTTCTTAGTGAATTTGAATGCGCTCTTTATCCCCATCCGATGCCACAATTAATTTTCATGAGATGGATCCGAAAACTTTGCTAATTACGCCATTACGTACATATAAAAATATTTTTAATCGGTTTCTAAACAAAATAATACGCGTGACGTATTGCATAAACGTTGTTTAACACTTCTACAAACAATTAGGCTCATAACAAAATATTTGATTTTTTTTACATAAAAGAGTGAAGGGAACATTTTAATGGTTTCAAGCAACATCAATAAAATAAGCAAATTTTATTAAAACTCTTTGCTAGTTAGGTTCAAATTTATATTCTTAAACATCCTTTCACAAATAAACTGTATATTTTTTTCAAACAGCTACACAGAAAGTTAAATTGTAGAAATTTGAATGCACAAACAAAAACCCGAACTTAATTAAATCCGAACAGGTGTCCAGATCTGGTTTGTCGATATTGTTTTTATTCACTTTTGTCAGCTTCCTTTATCTTAAAATTCGTACGTGTCTTATCAACACGAACGACGAATGTTAAATTTCGAATGACATTTGCATAAATCTGTAACAGACTGCGCAAATGTATAGGTATCTAAAGGAAATGATAGACGGATAAAAAGCAATATCGGATCAAAGCGAACCTGCCCAGCATCGGCGGCTTTTATTCAGCAAGATGAGAGAGGAATTGACCCCAAGATTGATTTTAGCTTTAGAAATTGTGGTGGTTCCAGCTCAGGCCATGTTTATGCAATGAGGAACGTGGCCCGAAACCATCCATACCGTTAGTTTTAACAAAAATGCTAGGCCGCTTCGCTTTGGCTACTTCCTATTTGTTTTTTGACCGTCAGTGTAACGTTATTTTCAAAAAATTGTACAAACAACAAGTTACTCCATTTTTTTACAGCAGTCATCCGTCCTTTATTACCATAAAATCAACTTTGCCTATAAGCTGCTCGTTTCAGGACACATCTTAAACTTGTCTTTTGTACACCGACGCATGCTATGTCGTCTTGAGAGTGAAATTTCCATGTTGCTGACATAAATACGACGGTACGAGTTATGAAAACAAATTATGCCACGAATGCATTCATAATAATAACAGTAATGTGACCTTACCCCAAATAAGTAAGCGTAATACTACAGACCTCTTGCAGTGTAAGTGAAAAAAGTACTGCAAACAATAGAATTACATGTACTTTAATGCATGAACAAACGTCGATTATGTAATAGTCGATAACAATGAGTTATGAATAAATGCGTGTGCACGCTAAATACAAAGTGTCCATAAAATACTGCATTCGACGCTCTACCAAACAAAGTTTAAGTAAGCTGATCAAATATTCTTGTTGTCACTGATATTTTTACATTTGCATACGCAGATTTAAATATTGTTCTTCTTGAGTATTAAAAAACAAAGTTGGTAAAAATCTGCTGAGTATTTCCTACGATACAAACGAAATATTAATTACTTACAGAAAGTTTTTGCGCTTGAAAAGACCTAACACTAAACCATTGTAGGTACTTAATCGTATTCCACATACAATGACGTCTAGTTTCATGGTGTTTAAAACCTTATAACATCCTAAACCGGACCCACTGCTTTTTATAATTCTAACAAGAAATAATACAGACGCAGGAAATAGGATTTTGGAGAAAAAAGATAAAATTAGCAAAATCAGGAAAACCCTACCAGTGGAAGTCGTAAAGAAAAGGATGAAGTCAAAGAAATGAAAATGATTGGGGCATCTACTGCGCATGTCAGGAAGCGGGTACGCAAAATGGGATGGCAAACAAAGTTTTCTAACAAGAAATAATACAGACGCAGGAAATAGGATTTTGGAGAAAAAAGATAAAATTAGCAAAATCAGGAAAACCCTACCAGTGGAAGTCGTAAAGAAAAGGATGAAGTCAAAGAAATGAAAATGATTGGGGCATCTACTGCGCATGCCAGGAAGCGGGTACGCAAAATGGGATGGCAAACAAAGTTTGAGAAAAAAAGAAGTAGGGAAAACCAAGAATAAAATGTGACTGAGAGACTTAAAGAAAGAGCATTCAGCCGGAGAGAGAAGTTGGCAAATAATGGACAGAGGTGAAGAAACATAGTTATGAACTAGGATAACATACCTTGACACCAAAAAGGTGCAGGGGAATCCAACTAAGAAGGAAAATAATCGTTATTTTAACTCTCCTAATTGGGTTATACCATTTCCAACGAAATTCAACTGATTTTTTGTGATTTAATTTATTTCTTTTTACTGTAGGGTGCAGGGTACGTTAAAGTAAAGGTCATGTTATGATTTAATTTAATCTATTTTAACATATTTAACGTAATATTGCGAGAATCTATAATTTTGCGCTGTAAAAACCATAGTTCGTTTATTCTCTCCACGACGGATAAAATTCTGGCAAATTATTATCAACGTACGTGCGCGCAAGTTCGGAACTTCTTACTTTATAGATAGCACTTCTTTTATTCGTATTATTTAAAAATTTACGACGGAAAATACATTACAAAGTTTGGTGTTACTTCGTCGAATTTTAAAATGAAGTTTTCGCTTCGTCTTTGTGGCCGAGTGTTCCGAAATAGTACACAATATATTATGCAGGCCGTGGATAACAGAATAGCTTCGCCTGACGAGCATCTTACATCGAGTTTCTTTGTCATACGCCTCGAACGAGAAAGTAAATTGATGTGGATATTAAACAGTAAATTTGTTCTTATGACATGCGAAATTTAATAATGCAACTTATCAGGCAAATCAATTCGTGAAAAAATGGGTTACAGCAGTGTTTACCAAAGCGTGCTACGCGTACCCCTGAGGGTATACGGAATAATTGTTTATCTTTCTTTAGAATTTTTTAGCTGTGGAAAACATATGTGTTATATTTAAGCTAGTCTAGTTAGATGAAATATTATTATTTAAAACTACCTCAAACTAGTTCTCTATCTTCGGCCAAGAACGGTAAAAAATAAACTCTCAAAAGGAGTACGAAATGGTTTTGACTTTGGTAAACACTGGGCTTGAGTATTATCATCAATTTATAGTTCCATCCAGATTTCTAATTAAATGAAAAGTAACTTGTATTAAAGTTAAAGAACTTCCCCTCAATTTACGCTCAAACTATGCGAAATTTAATATTAAATTCGTACAATTAAGTTGGTAATTCTGGTTACACAAACAAAAGATTGAGGCTTGATCAATGATAATAAATAACAACGAAACAAAATTAGACTATTTAACATCTGATATTTTCTCTCAAGTTTCGCAGATCAATGCTGTTTTTTCTTTGAAAAACAAAGAATGTTACTTCTAACTAAAGTAAACAGCATTAAATTGAAAGAAAGTAACTTAATTTACAAGAAAAACACCTCTCGCAATCTAACCAAGCGTCAAAGTACGAAGAATAAAGTGCAGCTTTTTTATTTTGCGAACCAACTCTTTCAGTTGGGAACGATAACGGAGTACAAAGAACGAGCAACGTTAGATTTACATCACAAGCTGCCGACACTATTGTTCTTGAGTTAAAATTGGAAAAATGTTGCAGTTCGTGCCGTATGTAGTATTCGCTGGAAAGCACTTCGCGTCTTGACTTCATAAACTTACAGCATTAGATTAGGAGAAAAGTAAAACAAGCTTAAGTTAAAACAACAAGTCATAATGTTTAACGAAATATGGACCTCCTAAGGGCGGTTCATAAAGCAGGGTACACAAAAAACATCTGAAATTATTAATTTATAGTATACAGGGTGAAAAAGTAAAGCATCTAGCTTAATTTTTTTTTTATTAAGAAGGAACAAAAAATGATCTAAATTAAAGATGTTCGGCTGATTTTCAAAATTTTTTGATGTACTTCTATATTTGTATTTTACGGTTATGTTGCTATGACAACCGATATTTTTTTATAAGCAACCTGCCTTTTTACGCTTTTAACTCGGCAATGAAGTAAAATTAAATAAATACTGCCGAACACAATGGTGGCATACTCGACAATTTCGATGTTACGCGAATTTAAAAAACCGGAAATCGTCAATAAAAATACAAATTAGTGTTTTAAAAATTGAAGTCGATTAAAAAATACCTATGTTTAAGTTATCACCTGTGCAAAACCTAAACGGGAAAAAAAATTAAAACTCCAACGTTTAGCGCTTGAAGCAATGCGTCGCGTTCTTTTGTTTTTTAAGCGTTGGTCAACTTTTTTTTTGTTAATAATATTAAAAAGTAACATCCCATGCTATAAGCAACAATTCCTAAAAATTCCAATGAGCTAGCGTTATTAATGGCAAAGATATCGCTGCTCAAAAATCCTGAAAAATACATTCGATTTTTTCAGGAATTTTCAGGTCTCGTATCTCGCGAACTATTTACGCTAGGTAAGTCCGGTTTGGACTAAAAGTTTACTCGTTTTTTGGGTAATCTTTTAACACAATTTTAGTTGTTTTTGCGTTTGTGGTTTCGGCTCAGGATCAAAAAGAAAAATATCCCTAGTTTCTAGCAAATTTCATCCGCTTTAGAGCGAAAATTTCGATATATCGTCGATTATATGTTATTTGCGACCCTAAATATCACCAGGTGTAAACGAAATTTAGCGTATACTATTTTTTCTTCCGTTATTAATTTAAAAATATAAAATTTTAGGCTTATAATACGCAAATAACTGAACATCTTTACTTTAAAATTCGGTTTCACCTGAAACGGCTGTGATTATGTTATTTTAAATGGAAAATTGTATTTTTCAAAGAGAAAATCATGTTAATTAAACTACTTCATTTTGAATATCTACTATTTTAAAACACAAATTATCTTTTGGCCAAAATTTACCGAACACCGAAGGAAAAATTCGACATTTTTGCACAGTGACCAAATTTTGAAGTAACTCAAAAAAAACTTAAGTATTAAGATTGGAAGTCATCATAATGACACCCTATTATAATAAAGAAGCTTTTCGGTACTAAATTAATGTTTTGTGAAAATCACAATACGACCATCTTCTTTCGGCCTGTCTTTTAGAGAAAGCATTTTGATTTAAAAAAAAAAACTATCTTGAATGTTTTTATGCCAGTTTTTTACAATTTAAATTTCACGATTTTCCCTATTTAAAAACCTCAAGATCATCTCCAAGACGCAATATTTAAAAAGAGAAACGACAACAAACCCATCGCCACTACAAAGTACACTAAATAAAAATACGCTATAACAGCTAGCTCACCTTCTATTATCCGTATAATTTGAAGAATCTATATTTGTAACGGGGCCAGTGGTGATATCAACCCCCATCGACCCGATGTCCAAGGTTGCGTACCCTTTCCTTCCGGGCCCTCCCGAAAGGGGCGCCTTCACCCCAGTTCCCATGTTACAAATGTCATCCAATTCCTGGTAGAGCTCTTCGTAGAGCTCGTCCGTATTGGAGTTCAGGGCATCGTCGAGGCGTGCCGGATCCAGATGATAGTTTGGATTTTCATAACTCAGCAGCCCGTTTTCTGTAAGGAAAAAAACACGTAAATAAGTAATGCTAAGATAATGAAATCTCTTGTGAATATTTGATGAAACGCAGGGTTAGAATTACGACGCTATGCCGCGTTTGATTAAGGTAATGGAGTTCTGTTAAGTGCTATTAGTAATTACTGTGTCAATTTGGGATGTAATGACTGCTGTTTAGGGCTAATTATGTTATTAGATTAAATAAATTGTATTTGCGGTGTTTTAACAGTAAGTACTGACATGTGTTTTGTTTCTGGCAGCAGGATTAGACGCTGAAAGTACTATTAATTTATATTCAGTGGCATAGCTGGAACTTCTAGGTCTATAGGGTACGGTAGCAATATTTTCTTAGAGAAAAATAAAGCCAACTGACAGAAACCTATACTAAACCACGTCCGATGCCTCAGTTAAAAAAAGCTACAAAATTAACCATTTCTCAGTGGTCTTAAGGACAAAAGTAAAAGTTTAATTTCAAAGTACTTTTCACGTCAGTAACAAAAATAAAATATAATCCTTTTCATGCACTACACTAATATAATAAGTACTTTACTTAATAAATAGATAAAAATAATTTATAACTTTATCTTATTTTCAATGATATTTAAAGGAATGTAATGTTTACAGGTCATTTTTGTGTTTTTTGTAATTATTAAATTCTACACAGTTCATATTATAATAACTTTTGGTGTAAATGCAAGTTTCCAGTATTTCGACGCGTTTTTTTTTTAATGATACAGATTTTATTTCTTGTAGAAAATACCCTCTTAGTAGTAGTAGGTACATAAAACATACTCAACAAACAGCGATAGGTTTTTCAAAAAGTATTAGATTTTCAAAAAGAAGTTAAAATATTGCAACCCATTTTTGTTCAACGGTTTTTGAAATTTGCTGCCATTGGAAGAAAGGGTTTGATACAACAAATTTTCTTAAAGATCGCCTTTTATTTGTAACTTTATTTTATTGGTCACCAAAAATAATTTTTTTCTACTTTAGACCAAACGGGATTTTCATTCAAAAGGACCCGGTTAATTTCAACAATTTCTTGAAAAGCATTATCCAACTGATTTAACTAGTTAATCAAGTTAAATAAAATGATTGCACAAATTCTTTAAACGATTGTGTTTTCTGATAAGTGATTTTTTTCCAATCGTTAGTTTTTTTACATTAATGTGTAAAAACTTTTGTGTTCTTTTACAGTAACGAAATATAATAAAATGGGATAAATATTAATCTAAAGATCTGTCCCAAAATTGTTAAAATTGGAGACACAATCTAAAGCAAATAATATCTAAATTTTATTTAAATAAAATAACGCTATATTAAAAGGACCTATTAAGTATAATTTCCGAGTAACTTTGATGTTAAAATTAACACCGGAGTCCACGAGTTTATAAAACTTTTGTGTTCAATTTTGATTCCTGAATCAATACCTACATATTATGAGTTAAAGCAGAATCGGTCTAATACAATTTTATAAGATACTTAAAAGCAATTATTTTAAACAGCAATAAATACACCGTTTACCAAGTTTCCGCATTTAATGCCCTACCGTTAATTTAACATTATACATAATTTATTTTATAGTGTGTCACTAAATTAACCACGATAATCTCAGTGTACAGCCAATTATGCTCTAATCAATAAATTAATCTTAGTTGTATAGAAGTTACACGTTGAACTTATTCGCTTGAAGTAACATAAAAATTCGTACGAGATTTATATCAACACTTATTATAATTTGATCGTATCTAAATGCGTTTAATAAACATATGTAAAGTAGGAATGAACCGAAACTAAACAGATGCAAACGGTTACTTTTAAGGTTAGACTTAATGTAATAAAACATGATGGAATTTAGAAACCGGTAATTGGCGAGTGTTAGTAATCATGGATTTAATCGTTATGATGATTTAATCATGATTTAATATGCAAAACGTGGGTGGACAAAGTCAAGTTATGCAAATACGTAATCTATTCAAGAACTATTTGGGAACTCACATGTACATTAAATAAGCAACACTTAAGGAGATTGATTTTGGTTCTAATGTTAATGATGTTAAATGATCAAATAAATTTGATAAATGCAAGACATTTCAGTTAAATAGCGTTTACTATTAGCCGTGATATGAGTATTGTGTCAAAGGTGCAAGATGTAAATACAGCATAATTATTGTATAAATAAAACGAATCTAATGTTTTGTAATTTGGTAAATTAAATTTTGTTGAATTAAACATTCTTCAAAAAATTGACACACTTATTGATGGACATTAAAAAATTATTCTGGATAGAGTGAATTGAGTAATTATTCTTATAAGAAAAGTAACATAATATACAGGGTCGTCCACATACATATAAGGGTCACTTATGGGATTCGTTAACGGTAAGAAGTTTAAATTAGACAAATTGTTTCTTTTTCTGAGACCTATCCAGTGATGCTTTGATGTTTCAAAAAAGTTCCATATATACACACACTCAAGACAAAGTAATTAAAAAATGCAAACTGTCATGGCCTTGGACATTGCTCCACTTAACATAATAGTTCGATTTTTTTAATTATCTAAAACATTGGGGTTGTCATATCGGTTCAAAACTAACGATATTTTTCTATCAGGCTTCTAATTAGCGATATCTATCAAATATTAAGATATATCTGTTCAAAATATCATAGAATGATAATAAGGTGATCAAATGCTTTCGTTTATCACCAAAATTTTGCCCTGGTTTACTTGAAAATAATTATGTTAAGTCTGTGTAATTAACTTCCGTTCCAAACTTAACCTGATGTCAGGCGGACATCTATTAATATTCACTTTTACTGCTAAAGATTCTCTCCAAACAACTGCGCATCTGCTAGAAAGACGAGCCCAAACGACTTCCTTGTTTTTATTGTGAACTTTTTTCGTCCAATTAATAAACGTTTCCCACACAAACATTTGCAGAAAGCAGAGCCGCCCAGATATTCCATTTACCTACATATTTAACGTTCGCGCCTTAATTTAATTCGTTAACCATTAGCATTGTAACGGCATTGTCTTCATTATTCCCCTACGTTCCCGCTTCACACGCTCGCCTTGAATAATGCATGGAAATTTCTTATTTATTTTTATTTAAATTGGATGCCTGCGCTGTATTTTTGTGAGAAATTTTATGTGTATAGAGCGACGGTTAGAATTTTAATATTTGCCGACGTTCGAGGGAAAATTTCACATATAGATTTTGTTACGTAAACATTAAAATTGTAACGGTTCACTTGGTGAATGTGAATTGAAACTTGGCAAATTTGCTTTGCGAAAGGTTAAATAAATATTGTGTTTCTTAATTTTGCGAGAGTTATTGAAACAGGCATCGAAGTTAAAAATCACAGATTTGCACAGTTGTGTCAATAGATCTGTAAAAACAATATTGCCTTGGTAACTTTAAACAAACTATGGAAAACACTAGAAAGCCACAACGTGTACCGGATAATGCAAAAAAAAACCTTATGAAAACGCTTTTGTGCTAACAAAGTTTGCGCTACATGCGAAGCCTAAGTTTGGGCCATGTCTAAATATTCAAAACAGAGAACAAGAACGAAGGAAATAAACTTTTGGAGAAGGTGTCGTCCGCTAACGATAACAAATAAGGTAAGAATCGAGGATATGCGGGAAAGAGTAAACGCAGAACAAGGCCTGACGTAATCGAAGAACAATTGAAGGTTTTGGTGCAAGAATCAGCTATGTAGTTTAGAGAAAAACGAAAAAAACGGTTTGCAGTCCTTGTGTTTGGAGCAAGAATGGGCTATGTTTCATGACAAATACATTTTCCTATTCAATACATTGACGATTCTAAAAAAATTCTATACAATAATAGATCCAAAACTCATTTTGCTCGAAAATGGCGTCTAACCGGTTATTGCACCAAGCCCTTCAATTGGTCTGGTCACCTAAACCGAACATAGAATCCGCATCAAACCTGGACATGGTTCTAGGCTAGAAAAAGAAAGAGGGGATGACCGAAAGGGAAACGGATAGATTGGGGAAAATACCAAGGCGTATTTTTTTGTAATCTACTTAGCAATGAAAATGAAATATCAAAATCAAAATTGTCACTCTGTTAAATAGCTGTGACATTTTGAACATGCAGAGAAAAGTTTCATCGAAATATATTGAATCAGAACAGTTCTCTACAATTATGTTGAAACAAAAATGAGTGAAATTAAACTCGTACATAAAGTGCAATTAAATTTCTCACGGAAGAGGGCAATGGGCCAAAACTATCCATCCAACAGTGACCGACTTGTATGGAAATGAAGTCCCATCTTCATTCCAAGTAAAATTTTGGTCAGAGCTTTCACTGAGGTCGGGTCTCTATACGGGATGATCCAAAACTAGGTCGACCAATAGAGACAAGAACTGAAGACATGGTTTAAAGAAATTGGGGTATGTAGACCGATCGATAAAATCAGTAACGAAAAAATTCGAAAAAACAAGGAGTAACAGATTTTAAGAAAAAGATGGAGACGAATCAATTAAGATGGCTTGGACATCTAGATACTACGCATGCCAGAAAGTAGATACGCGAAAATAGGATGGAGGGAAAAAGAAATAGAGGAAGACCAAGAATAAAATGGGAAAAAGAAGTGAGGCAGAGGCTAGAAGAAAAAGAAGTCAGCTGGAGAGATGTGCCACAATTAGCTAACGATAGGCAGGAGTGCACAAACATAACACAGAAATAGAAAAACATACATCGATACCGAAAGGTACAGGAGGAACCGATTAAGAAGAAGATGTTGAACGAAGTTGTATAAAATATTTTTTGTGGTTCTGCTAAGTGCTTTACTTCATGGCCAGGTATATAACATAAAAAAACGCCTCGTAGCAATAGTCAAAAGTA
The DNA here is from genome assembly GCA_947652605.1 of Elmis aenea. Lineage (NCBI taxonomy): Eukaryota > Metazoa > Arthropoda > Insecta > Coleoptera > Elmidae > Elmis > Elmis aenea. Next base: position 52,828,507 of record OX393581.1, read on the forward strand.
ACTTCAAGGATAATAACTGAAGGACAACATAAAATAAGTAGCTACTTAAAAATTATTAGTAATGGATTTCTCAACTCGTGTAAAATATTTCGATTTTTCTTTTGTCCATAAAACGCTGCTTCATGTAGCTTAGCTGACACCACACAAAAACAGACTTTAGTAATAATTCAAAACCGCAACGAACTCATACGCCCCAACAGTGCTTCTCATAATTAATCATCATCAAAATTAACTTTTAAGAAAGTTATGAAATTTCACTTGCACCACATCATATTCCCGCAAAGTTAGCATTATGTAATATACAAACTTGATGCTTCATTGAGATTTAATTTCAAGTGTTAATTTTAAAAAAATTATATAAAACAGAACATAACACTCTTCTCTCTGTAGAAATATAATACATACATTACATTTGTTCTTCGAGTGCATCTTATTGCTGTTCTGGTCAAATATGAGTTTTAATTTAAACACAAAGTAATTACATTTCTCTGAGTCACCAACACACAGATGTACTTAACTGGTTTTTAAAACCTTATAAAAACTTTTGAAATATGAATATGATATGCACAATAGCTTGCGTAAATTTCTGTTTTTGTGTTTGGTTTCTTTACAAATCCTCGACCTACACAAAATTTGGCATATGATGCAATCCCACCAAAAAAACTAAAATTAACATCGAAAGTTCAATGTTAAATACGTGCCGTAGGCGATTGAAACACCAAACACACAAAATTTACGATGCTGTTCTTACATCTAACTTTTGGTCTTTCAAAAAAACTCGACCTTGCCAAATATTCGCGCCGGCCTTATACATTACGACGTAAAAAGCATCCAGCTTTTATAAAATCATGTTTCGAAGCAGGACTACAAGGCGCCGTTCAACAATGGCACGGATGACTAACCGAACAACGACAACGAACGCTGGAGCAATTTCTAAAAGCCCGATAAAATATATTCCGACAGAGAAGTTTTACCGCTCTTATTTGCATCACCAAAAGTTGCGATGAAATGGTAATAAAACGCAATAAAAAACGAACATGTTGAGATTGTTAGCAAAAATCAATGGAGATAGGAAATGAGCGAATATAGTACGAAGACGTATGAGTAGCAGAAATATTTGCCCGGGAAAGTTGCTGTTATAAAAAATGTAATATCCGGGAATCTGATGAAGAACGTATGTACTCTACAGGGACAATAAAGTTTTTATGAACACACACAAATGCCGAGGCCAAATAAAACATAGAAGATTCGTCTTAAACTAACACTCATGTGTTTTTTTTTCCTTCTTTATCAAAATGGTAAGTAAATGCCTTCGTACGCACCTTCAAACACAATTGAATGAAAAAGTCAAACTTGTTTCAACTAAGAAATTATTCTGTTCAGATCAAAAAACTGCCATAAATTACTATGTTAAGATTGGCGTTCAATTCACATAAATTCAAGTCAGTTGATAAGCTCACATGACAACTGCAAACCCAGAAAAAGACTGAAGCAGTTGAGATGGACGTATTCAGAAGATCTCTAAAGATATTACGCATGGATGAAATAAGAAATGAACAAGTTCATGGCCGTATGGAAATAGAAGAAACACCAAATAAAGAAATAGAGGCAAAGCAACCGGTATGGCACGGTCTTGTGCAACGAATGGGAAATAAAAAAATCACGCTAGAACACTGAAGGTAAGAAAAAGACCCAACGCAACGTGGAAAGGAGTTACAAAAGCAATGAATAATGAATGCTGGTCTTCTCAGAGATGGACAATGAAGCAATAGAGAGGAATGGAGGATTTAACAATTAATAATAATAAACGACATTTATATTTTATAGTTTCCCAAGTACCAGTTAGCAAAAACGACATCTAACAAGGAAAAAACGAGTGTGAAAAACAGTTATGAACTTAATGTCGAGTTAAAATCTTTTGTACGTGATTTCTGTGTTTACAAAAGCCTTTAAACAACCCCTAAGGAATGGTAATAATGGAAAATCATCATAAAAAGTAAGTGGACCCAAGTTTAAACACACAATGACGTATTTTGAGACCTGCATTGTTCGTAGTTGTTGGAAACTAAAACAAGAGAACGGAGAGCATTATTGTTCTGAGTACTACATTCGGAGGACATTGTAAGCTTCGCAAACTCAGAAAACGGAGTACAGTATTGTAAATTAAGGATCTAGAATGTTGAACTAACTGTTACAAACAGAGCAAAATAGTTAAATTACTGTGGGAAATTAAATAATAGAACAGATGCTTCGTATCAGTAACTTAGTGGCGATAAAAAAGGAGTAAAACAAAGAGAAATAAACCCGAAAGCGGATTTTTTTCATCCCCTCAGGATTAAGAATGCCAGGGAGAAATTAAAGAAAATTATGCACTTTCTAAAAATGTAACAAAAACTAAATAAATACGGAGAGGAATTTTCAGAGCATTTAGCGTATGCAAGAAAATGAAAATGGGTGCCAATCAAAGAGACACAGAAAGGCAATAACTGGAGGTGGTTTCGTTACGCAAAGATGAATGAAAAAGGAACAAATGCTGGTATCTGTGTGAAAAATGGTAATGAAGGAAAAACACTGGAAATAAAATGAACACAGGTGTGTAAAGGGGAAATCCGAACAAGAACTGAACAAAAAGGAACAGATTGAAAGGAAATAAAGTGGTTGATAGGTGTACATTATCGACACTTGCTACCTTGTCAAAGAAGAATAAAGACACCGGTTGGGAGATCAATATATGCCACGATAGCTGCATAGGAATAAATAAACAAAAAAATAATGTACTGACGAAGGAACCAGCTCTAGAAACCGGTGTAGATTAATCCAAGTAGCAATTGTTAAAAATAAGAAGAGTGATTTATTTACTTATTTTGATCTAGTTTTCTAAAAGGGGAAAATTTTTGTTTTACTAAATTTTGAAAATTCGATATTTTATTTATAAAAGCACTGACCAAAATAGTTTTTTATATTTTTAATAAGTAATTTGTGTATAATAAATAAGTTAAATTAAAAATCACTAAAATTTAATTACGAAGAATCTCTTGTAGAAGTGCTACACCCATTTTGAGAATATAATCTAAACTAATAGTGCCCTCAACGTTAGATCGACCAAGAGACGTCAATGGATGACCCTTAGATCTAAACTTCTTTAGTATACCAAGAATAGAACTAAGTTTCTTATTAGTCCAAGACTAGATGGTAAAATTTAAATATTTAAAAAATGTATAACATAATAACAACAATAAAATCATGAAATGTCACTGAAAAGCCACTTTATTTTATGGATCTATGTCAGACCAGTTTCAAGACTCTCTTATCTTCGCAAGTATAGCAATAAAATTGCCACTGACTAGAGGAAGTCAGCATTTCTACAGAAGATTCTTCAAAAAAATATGACTTATTTATAGTTAAACTTTATCATATTATTCAAGCATTTATCAAATACATTTAATGTGTTTTCAATTCCTGTTAGCTTTTCTACCGAACTTTCAGTTTTTGAACCATGCCGAGGAAGTGCTTAAATAAAATTGTCTTGTTTATTTCCGGTAATATTAAATAATTTATAGGAATATCCATTCTTTTATTTGCTTATTTAAAATGTAAATGCCTTAAATTATAAGATTATTTATTATTATATAGGAAGTACCTGCATGTTTTTCTATCCGAACAATAAAAATACGCAATTAAAGTTAAAAGTTACTCATTAAATTCGTTCAGTGTTTATCATAAGCGAGGCAAACTGCAGATGATCCATAATTCATAATTATCCGCTCTGTGTTTATGGGATAGTGTAATTAGGGAAGACTTTCTGCATTATTTACAGCATTACGCGGATGATACGGCAATTTAACTCCGGTTACCTGCACAAGTGCTAATATAGCTAGAGACACTTCAATTACGCCAATTAAGTAGTCCCATACGAACAATTTAACCGCAAACTGCCGTGTTTATTGAACAACCTATAGCTTGCAACAATACCATACGTAATGCTAATGGCTTATCTGGCAAAAACCTGACACTATCGCGGGGATTAAGCCTGTTCTCGCAGATTAACTACACATTAACACTTTGAATCTATATTTCGCTGTATTGTTTGGGTTATCGTTAATTAATTTGAGTGCACCTGAGATTATAGGGTCGCAGATAGCTCTCGTTTTTACAGCACAACCGCGGATTATAACAATGCTTCGCGTTCAAAGGTGTCTCATCACTACACGTACAGTAGTGACCAAAACAATCTATTAATAGAATTTATTGACAACTACCATCTCCACAGAAAAATCCGATTGCTATATGAAAAATTCAAGTCCTATATAGGTTAATAATAAAAAGATCTATAGTAAATAAAATCGCAATGTAATAATATTAAATGCTACAGAAAATAACCAAACGCTGTATGAAGGAATATAATGTTTTTAGCAAAATGTAATATATTTTAATAACACGTCACAAGTTTGTTCAAACAAGAGAAGAATTAAAGGTAGAATTCATAGAACAAAGACAACTTGGGTGGTGGAAACACTTACAAAGATTGGACAGCTTAATACCAGTTAAAAGAATATGAGACAGTAAAATGTCAGGTAAAAAGAAAGAGAAAGACCTAAGAAAACTGGGGAAAATCTTAAAGAAAAAAGGGCACGTGGGTAGAGGCAAAGCATCTAGTACAGAATAGAAAGGTTTGGAAAATTATTATTAAAAAATCATTTTGGATGTATGGAAAAACTCTACCCTTACACCCTATGGGTAGAAAAGGAAAAAGAATTTTTTTCCTACAAAGCGATTAACACAGGTGGATTTTTACCTGTGAAAACTGAATAACAATTAAAATGAATTTTAAAACAACAGGATTTATCATGTCTTAATTTCAATGTTGTCTCCTCTGTGATTTCCTAATATTATGCACACCTCAGTATACATTTTTTGTAAAAATATTTTTATATGCGTAACTCATGCTTCAAAATTATGTTCAACAACATAAGCGATCTTTCAGCACATTACCTATTAATAGTAAGAATACTTTACGGTGTGTAAATCGAATCAACAATTAAAATACTCAAAATGCTGATAAGCTTTCCGGTGTGATGATTTCCTGAGAAAAATGTTTCCGCGTTCTTGGTATAATCTGGTACTAATTATAATTTATTTTACAAGTTGAAAATATATAATCGAGTGATGCTTGAAATTATATGGCTAACAGCTTCGAGTATCCATTTAGCAACGAAGAAATTAACTACAGTTAAAACAGCAAAAATGCACTTCATTAACGCCATCAGATCTGATACCGTAATAACTGAATCGATTCCACGGGAAGTGCAACTTGTGCGTTATCACCAATCAAAGTGCACGTCCCGGAAACGCGATTTTAAAATTCAAAAAGTGATTCTTAAGTTATCTATCGAATTAACCGGAGAGGAGTGTAGCGCAAAGTCAAAGGCAGCAGCACTCAAACACTTTTAAAAGTTAAAATCTTTAGAAGATTACGTGGCTGTAGTGACAATGTTAGTACGGGAAGTTCGCAGAATTTTGGACCTCGTTTGTGAGAAGTGGGTAACTCGAAACTTCAACAGAACTACCAGGGCGCACATCAATACTCGCCCGTTAATCAAGTTAGCCGAAACTAATAAACCAAGTTGGCTGTGTATGAAACTTTTGTTTATTTTTCGGTAGAGGGACGGCCCTTCAAGATAAAGCCGACATTGCAATTACTTTTGGGTAATGATGTTTGGGAAAATTAGGCGTTAATTTAACAAAAATACTTCTCCAATGGTATGGTATGCGAAGGATAAATTAATACACTCATCAAAGGCTTGTGGTACATTTTTACACCGATTATGCAAGGCAATATTATTGTTGGGCCACTAAAATGTACTGTAAATTAATGAAATATTTTTTTAATACAGTACAATAAGGCTAAAGAAATAAATCGAGAAATAAATGAACAAACTATATGTAGATAAGGGGCAATGAAGATCGTGTTTTAAGAACAGCTTTGGAAGGGAGGAATACAATTTTGGAATAGTTAAAAGTTTCGAATACCTAGAAGAGTTGACAAAAAAAAAATGAGAAAGAAGACGAAATTAACAAACGACTGGCAGAAAAATAAAAATGTTGAAGCTCTAACCACGATACTAAGGTCAAAGAAAAAAGTAAAAATGTATTGTTTGGGGTGTTCAACATTTCTAGAAAACATGAAGAGTATTTGTGTGGGAGTTTATATATAAGATTTTCAAAGTGCCCCTCGATGGCACCTTGGTAAGTTTTAATTCACATTTATGTATATTTATTTCCTCTTTAACGAAATAAAATCAGGTAGATTCTATAGTGGTTCTATAATGGTTTCTCATGGTCGTTTCGCAAAATATCCGAGTACTTAAATGTTTAACACATGATATAAAAAACGTCTACTTTGTAAATCGTTACACAGTCCTGTTTTTTCCGCTTTCCTTGTAATTTTCCATGGCTTCATGGATTATTCTAAGCTGCGTTATTCAATTACGAGCCCCGTATATGCAAGCGTCGCATGCGTTATACCAGGATTAACAGACTCGAACGATGGTAAGCCGATTATCCGCTTGTGCCATAAACATTCTGCATTTTAAATCATTGATTCGTTTTGGGCGTATCACGAAAACGTCAAATAAAAAAGCGAACGAACAAGAGAGTGTAATAAATTCAATTGTTTGTTTAGTTATCTTGGATGTCGTGTGTGTGTGGGCATTTTAACGAGTGTGCAGATTGTGGAAACAAAACACAAACAAATCAAATACACTCTTGAATGAAATATTATTATTAGGTTCTGAGGAGCATGATTTATTTTTTTTTTAACGAAAAAATTCTCCTGAAGTCATTTTTCGAAGCACAGAGTTGTAATTTGGTAAGGACATGCAGAAAACATTACTCAATTTGCTTGATATGAAAAAGTTTGACTCACGCATAATACAGGGTGTTCATAAACAGGTGGCAACTTCCATGATTTTCAAAAGCTCGTAACTCAATTTTTTCAAATGCAAATCCTCGTGTTTTCTTTTGTCATCGAATTCGTTTTTAAGAGAGCTTAATTTTTTGTTAAGTATGTCCTATACCCAAAACTCATACTTGTCGAGATATTCGACATTATTTCTTCTAATCGTTATTGAAGCAAATAAAGTGCCGAGAAAATTGAAAAAACTGACTGTTCACTTCACTAACGTCAAAAACTTGTCATTTGTTTCTTGAATTATTGCATTTCCACAATGAATATTGAACAATGTGTAATAAAAAAAAAATGATTTCTTCTGGTTTCTACAAATTAACTACTATTTAATTTTTAGTCTCTGCCAATAAATTTTAATATGTGCACAAGCTGTGTCAATCTCGACATTGCAAAATATACAAGCGATCGTTGTAACGCGACTGGCCAAGATTTAATGTGGTCTAGACACTTTATTACTTGAACCGAAATGGCTACAGCTTGCTCGATATTTCCCCCAAAATTAGCATAAAATATGACTAACGCGGGCTTTTAATTTTCGGACTCAACTCAAGAAAGGTTTCCGTTTCATTGTGGCCTCTCTTATAAAATATATTGTTTCGATTTAAAGGGTGGTGCGGCCAGGGTTAGCTAAAGGATCGAGGACGGTCAAAGCTCTCCAAGGAGCTTTTAACAAATCTAGGCCAGGCGAAGGCAGGCTTCGTTAAATATGCGATTTAGTTACTGATAGTGTATGAATTTTTGCTCGTGAATAACCAAGTTAAAAGTCGATTAGCTTAGGTTTAATCTTTAATCTTTGCAAGTTTAGAGTGGTCTAGCGATCATGGCATGTTAGCGATTCGTTCGTTTTTGCTTCATATATCAATAAATCGGTTTCCCATAAGTTTAATAGCACGATTGGGAAGAAAAACACCAAAAATAATTCACGCATAAACCTAACTCGCTCCTATTAAACCAAACTTGGACTGAGCTGGGTTTTAAATTAATTTAAGTGGCGTTTTCTCTTAGCATGAACCCAAACTAATTAAATGCAGCTAATAATTTAACAAAAACTACTTATTTGAAACTTTTTTAGATTTTTTTTACTAAAGAATATGTCATATTCAAAAATCTATATTATGCAGAAAACTTTACTTTAATAGTTATAGTACGTTTTTGATAAAAATACAATGTTATTTCTTTCAGTATAATAAGATTATTAAAAATTAATATCTGCGAATTTTTTATCTAACGTTCAAGACTCTATATTTGGTGGGAATTGAATAGTACGAGCAAGGCCCAGCTAAATTTATTTATAATAAAAAAACAGGTTTATTATTTTTTAAGATTGTGTTTTAAAAATATTCCCTGATAAGTAGGAGGGAGATTTCAAAAAAACCAGGACACGAGTATTTAATACAGTGTGCCAATTCTTACTTAAAGTTCAAAAACTTGGGCACGGATTTTGAGGAGAATGGAAGGAAATTGAGAAGATAAGTAAGGATAAAATCGGAAGAAAAAAACAGGAGTGAAAGACAAGGAAAAAAAAAGAGACAAAGCAATTAAGATGCCTGGGATATCTACAGCACATGCCAGAACACTTTAGGCAAATATTTTCCTGTGTACATTTTGACTGTGCTTCTAGCTTGAAGGTATTAAACAGGTCCGTACTCTTGAGCAAAACTGTATACATTACTGTTCCAATTGCTCGCTGCTTCTTGCTCATTATTCTTTTTGGAAGAGATTGATACTGCCAATCATGATTATTTTGCAAGTGTCCCGAAATAAGATTGGTTGAGAGGTCTAGTAAGAATGATGAGGTGCATTCTTGCTGAACGACTCAGAACATAATTCAGGTACAATCTAAAACTGTGTTTTTATTCTCAATAGGTTAAGTTTGGTTCTCGTATTTGGCATCAAACAATATGCAAATCAAATTTAATTAAAAATAAGTTCATTAACAATGTTCCACACTGATAATTTAACTTTTATGGTCGCAAGAAACTATAAAATGTACGCCGCGTGTACTGCATGCAATAAAGAGTTTACCTACGATTAAACAAGACAATGAACTTGAATTGCTCAATAGCATTATTCTAGAAAAAGGCCAATCCGGTAGCCAAACATCACTATGGACCATTATTCCCGGCCACTGAATTTAATGAACACTAAAAGTCTTAGTAAGACGACCTACGGCGCACAAACTATTGAACAAAACAAGCAAATAGACTTAAGTTTTCCTGCATTATTTAATGAAGAAGCAATTCAACCCCAAAATTACAAGTAAACGAAAGCCGGCAGAGGGCGTAAGTACCGTAAGTAAGATGCACCAACACCTTAACTCGCTCGTAAAATTAGTTTTATTACTTTAATTTCGGGATTACACCGGATTTTCACGCTACACTTTTATTGCTCAGACAAGAAGTGAGAAAAAGTTGCTTTCTCCTCCGAGTTAAAGTTTACGATTTCAGCGCTGCACGGGATTAAACGCGAACAATATTATGCAGTCGTTTGTTTTGTCGTAAAGTGCATCGCAAAAAGCAATTGTTTGGTGCAGAGATGGACGTGTTACTATAATTTAGACGCTCAGATGTGGTTTGTTGTTGAATTGAGGTACATATTGCGAGGAGCAGCTTCAACATCTGTTGAAAGGAGAACGGAACTCCTTTACATACAAGAAATTCTGTGTTGCAATTAATCTTTTGTGGCGAATTAGTTATTGTGTGCTTATTCACATGCACTTATGTTATTCGATTCGTAAAAATCTTTAAAAGATGACGATTTTTGTTGAAATTTTCCGTTAGCTCGTACAGTATACGAAGAATGTTTTTCTGGGTTTATGTACGAGTCTAAAATAATTCAATACGCATGATATTTAAAAATCTCTGGTAACTATTTTATGAACATTTATTTTTAGCATGAAAATATACTGGGTGTAAACAAAGTGTGGTACATCCCTTTTTTTCTTTAGTTTTGATTCTAGATTAATGAAATTTTAGACATATGATATGTGCAATAAAACCGGATTTTTTCAAGTACACGCACAGTATTGTTTCACTTCCGGTTTCGCCGGAAATGACCCCAACTTTGTTATTTTAAATGGAACACCCTGCATATTTTTACATTTTTGGAAAGAGGAAGCGATTTTGGATACAACTGCACTATTTTGGTTAATTTTTATAACCCCAAATATTTTTTGAACCAAAATTGAAGGAAAATGAACATTTTGTCCTATTTAACTAATTAATTTTATTACTCTGGCCATTTTCAAGATTTTTGTAGCGATTAAGCAAGAACTAATGTTTGTGTACGTTAATTATTGACGAACAGTTATTATCGTTCGTTTAAGTATCTCTTTCCAAACATAAACGCCCATTTGTAATTAATTACAAACTAAAAACGCAATTACGTTACGGGTCCCGTGTGAGTATGCAAATTAATCCATGCGTACATCCAATATGCGAGTGAGGTATGGGGCTAGATGTTTGTTGAACTCAACGCAATATGTTTTCCTATCTGGTTAATTTCAAAATAATCACTTCAGGTGTTCATTAGCACATGGATATAACGAATTGTGCGAAATGCAACAGGGAATGTCATTACAATTCAGTGATGCAAGAAGAAGCTACTTCATTCCGCAATCTATTAAATGGAAGTGCAGTGCAGATTTCGATTTAATGGAGTTAGATACATTTAAAAAAGTTCTGCAATAAAATATTTTGATGCCTTATTATATTTCTACGTGCTTTGCAAACTTGTTTTTCAGTTGCATATATATTTAACCTTACAAAATTATCTGATTGCATTAATTACTGACGCACAAAAATTACAGATCAGTTAAGCAAACTCTTCATTAAAATTTTGTTAATCTTCATTTGGTAATACCAAAATTTTGTTAATTTTTACTTGGCAATAACTGAATACCATTAAACAAGTCTTCGATTGCCTTTCGAAGTTATTTGGAACTAAATTTTGACACCTCCTTATATAATCCGTGTCATTTTTAATAGTAACTGTAATATTTCATTATAACTTACAACATTAAAAAAATGCAATACTGTCTTATGGTTTGCGAAACAAATTTTTATGCGAATTTTGATTTCTTACCCAACATTATTTTCTGTCAATAGTAGGAATTCATTAAATACATATTTTTGGATTCGAATACTTGATATTTATTATAAATCAAATTGAAACACCTTTAATTAATTTTGATGAACAACTCAACTTTTAAGCTTATAATAAACAATTAATTTTGCGTTTTAATTGTTGGGTTTTAATTTGTTTTAAAAAAAGAAAACATAATTATCAAAAAATAGGTTTATAATATGTAATGGAACAAATATAGTTTTATTTCCAAGGATTTGAACCCAAATTAGAAAACCTGTCATTCTAGATGCCTGTAAAAATGAATTTGTATCCCTTTTATTGTTGTTATTTAAATTTTATTTAGATAAATTGCTTATATTAAAAAGTGTGCCTAGTTTGATTTTAATCAAGAAAATTAAAATTCCAAACAAATTCATTATGCAAATAGAGCGTTGACAGTTGAAACTACAACAACCTAGACAAAACACTGCAACAAGAAACAAATTCGAAACGAATTCAGCGCTTAATTCGCTTATCTACGACAAACAATGGGTATTATTACGTGCCCGAATAAGCAATGACCGTTAAAAACGTAACGTTTTAATTCAACAACAAGCCAAATCTCCATGAAATTTCCAAATATCCGTTAATAGCGTTTGCCTTGGAATTATAAAGTCAAATTTGATAAATTCACAGTGCAACCACGTAGACTGCAATGAATTGTCATTCCACACGAAGTCGCTAATTTTATTTTCCGACTAACTGTATGAGAAAAAACAACAATGATAGTGCAGGCAGTTAAAAATGTAAATACGAGAGAGTTCAAATTCAAGCCGGAATAATTCCACAAATACCAATTTTAATGGCAAATTTAACTAACAGAAAGGTTGGCTGTGACTCTTGGTTACATATCCATAACAACTTATTCCTTTGTTAATTATTTGGACACTTGGAAACACAATCTCTGAAACTTCTGTAAATTGTAGCGTGGAACAACGTATTATTGTCGAATTTTTAGCAAAGGAATTCGTTAATTCTACCGAAATTTTGACTACAGTTTGAACAATATGGAAGTATTTAAAAGTGCAATCAGCAAGGAAGAAAGAAAACTGGACGCTCTGTGTTTTCTTTAAGACAACATTAGGTCCCATACGTCTGCAAAAACCATTGAGCAAATAACAAAACTACAGTGAGAAATTCTACTGCACTCGGCCAGCATACAGTTCGAATTTTGCCCCCTCCGATTTTCACGTGTTTGGAACCCTAAAAGAATGTTAGTTGCAGTTATAACTTGTCCTCTTGTAGAGGTCTGTCCTTCGCTAGCGTTTCCGCTTGTCTCCAAGTTAGCTCTTTTGTCTTAAATATCTTGGCTATCTCCCCATTACAGGTTCTTCTGGGCCTTCCTCTTTTTCATCTTTTGTTAATATTTGTTTCACTATTCTACTTCCTTTCATTCTTGTGAATGAATTAATCGAAGTAATAAGTGAGCATGTAGCCAAAAAGCTTCTTCTCCAGGAATCGGCAAGCCTCCTCATCGGTGGGCAAGGGTACCAGATGCAGGGGTACTTTATTGCAAGATAATATAATTTTTATTCGTACAGCAGTCTTTTATGTTTCTCATTCCTGGTTAAACCTGAACGCTTCGCGTACCATATGTAAGCCGGTTTATTGTTTAAAGGGTCAATTAAAATGTCAACCAGAATGTCAGGTCACGCGAAATAACGTATAAAATTCTGGCTAAATATAGTGAAACGCCCACCCTATAGGGCAAACGTTGATATACACCGAAAATAATTACACAAACAAAATGTTAATCAACTTCGCCTAATTTATTTATTGTTAACCTGAAAACTAAAGGGCCGCTTCACATACATTTCACGAAATATCGGATTTTAAAGAAGGTTAGTCGCGAAAATTCCCCGTATCGTGTACACGGCGCAGTTATGAATACATTTAAACGCGGCTCATACCACATAAAGCCTTTTGTTGGGCATTAATTTAATATGAAGTGGGCGGAACTGTTCTTAGAAAACGCTATTTACAGAGAAATCAAGTACAAAACGTCAATAAAATGACCTCATTTTTATTTTCCGATACGCTACCGTTATGAATAAACTATCAAACATAATAACAGTAATTAAAAAACTGATATATTCTTATATATAATGCAATATTCGTGCATTAACTGAAGCAGTCGTGTTTGCTGGTCGATTTAACGACAATATAACAGATAACAGACAAACTATCGATAAATATTGCTTATCGTTCACGGTCTCAATAGAAATGAAAGGAAAACTTAACAACTTTTATAAAATCAGCAAGTTTATTAAGCGTGCTATGAGATGCTAAACATCAAGATTTATAAAAAAGTTTTAATTAGATTAAATAAACATATAACTATGACAAAATAGCAAACTAAAATCCAGAAAGTGTCCCAGAAACAACTACCTAACTGGCTTATCGGGAGGAATTCCTCTCTGTCCCTACATAATTAACTTTTGCTTTACAAGCAAATTTTAAAGCCTGTATGGACCTATGGCATACAGTTATGGGGATGCACCAAACAGAGTAACATTTAGATCATCCAGAGATTCCAAAACACTAAGGAACATCTCTGATGCACCTTGGTATTGCAGAAATAGTGACATACATCAGGACCTCAACATGGACACTAACCGACACCATTAAAAAGTTTTCCAAGAGCCACGAAGAAAGGTTCCTTCAACATGTAAACGTCGAGGCGATCCAGCTCCTGGACACTACAGGATTAGTAAGAAGACTTAGAGGGTTCAACCTTTTGAGTTGGTTTAAGCAAAAGTTAAAAAGCAGAGACTATGCGGTAGTGTGCACGTTAATAATTAGTGTACTTATATTAGCAAACTAGGGACTACTATTGGGTAAACCTTAGACTAAGTTTGAACATTATTGTACATTGGTCTCGAAGACCAGATTGCATGTTGTAAAAATTCTATAAGTGTTTAAATAAAAATAAAAAAAGAAGCTGTTGGCTCATTAAAATAATTTGAGCAAAGTCGTAAAATTGCTTTAATATTATAAATAATTAAACTCGTTTTTAATACGTACGTATGAGTTAAAGTAAACACATCACGAATATGTGCAGAGACTGTAATATTTGATTCGCTTAGCTTCACAGAAGTTGATCCCACTGCTTGCAGTTTGTCTGTACAGTTGAAAAATGAGACGTGTACTGTTGCATCTTGCAGTGACTATTGTGACAAGATAAATGTATTCTGTAATGATCTTTATTCCGTTAAAACAACACGCTACCATGTCGTGCTCAGTGTATTTGGGGAATACTCCAAGTAACTCTATAATGTTTCACTCAAAGTTGCAAAATGTGCAACGATGATAAATGATTAAATGCAGTTGAATTCGCATTGTATGTCTTTTGTATGAAGTAAAATCAAATATAACTGAAAAAGAATTAGACTGTAAAGTAGTTTAGAATATTACAAGTCCATTTTAAAAAACGTATGAGCACAATTAATTTGCAAAAAGTAAATACATATTGAGATTAAACAATAATATTTTGTTTCTTGTTCTTATTTAAAACCGAAACAAACAAAAATTAAATTTATTGTGAGGCAAAGTGACTTGTATAATGTCGAGATATTTGGTTTCGTATCGTAGTATTTTCATCTCCATAAGTTAACAAAATTGATTTTAATACCGTGTCACCGTTAGCTATAATCGAAAATAACTTCGTAAACACAGACTTCAGCTCGCCTTTACAAAGCTGTTTACTCTTCGCCTTTTTTCGTTACATGAATAGAACGTAAACAATCGCAAACAGACACTAAACATATGAAACCATACAAGGGCTAATAAAGCCTTCAATATCCGTTAAGCCTAACAGTGTCGTATTTTTTCCTACGGCCCATTGAAAAACACCGTTTCGTAGGTATGTATAATTACCCTGACCGCTGCCTCTATAAACTCTTAACCCGTCTCTTGCGCACATTAATATCATTACAATGAGGAAGTACTCGTAATAGTTATTAAATATCAAATTCCGCTATGCCCACTTTCGGTTGTTTATCATGCACATCGGCTGTAATTATACGGTACAGGGACAAAACCAGTCATCGAGTGGTGTACGGTGTAAGACGCATACATTACGCATTTTGAAGAGTTTGTTTATGCAAAATTAAGTCCCACTTTCGATGGCTTGTAGATGGTAAACCAGTCGTGCCACTATAAGACGTTTTATCAGCAAAATTCACAGGATAAAGGTGTAAATAATATCATATGCATAAATAAAATTGCGTATAAGCAACCAAATTCATGAAAATAAGGCTAGTTAAACTCCAAAACTTTAAATACTAGTTAAAATTCGTTGCTAACTTTCTCGTTTTAAAGTATTCTGTTTATTTTTTAACCTAGTAATTCCTGTAGATAAGGGAATTGTACTAGAAAGCCACTAAGAGGGACATAAGAGTGGAGTTGAAAAAAGGGGAATATTATATTTAATTTTATTTGTAAGATTATTTGTATTATTTAAGAAAATAGCAATTGACTTGGCCTTACACCCGAAAGGGTAAAAAGGCGTTAGGATTATGTATGTTATATGTGTGTAATATTAGAACTTAAAACTTTACTTAGATTTCAAAACTAAAAACCATGGCTAATTGCTTGCAGTATGCCATAGAAACGTTTATTATTACTAATATGTATATGATTTGTTTGATAATGGATTTCATTATCTCTAATGTACATACGTTTCCAATCGCAGGCATAAACAATTAATTTAATGCGTGTTTGAAATTCAATACAGCTAAAATCGTTGATTTAATGGGAATTAATTAATCACTGCCAATATTAAATGGAAGCAGGGCGTATGACACCCGATAGCTTGTCTAGGCTTAGTTACAATTAGCAAAGACTGATTTTAATATAGTTCACGATGTATATTTTAATTACAGTCTATGAGACACTGCATCTTATACCATCGAATACTCATTGCTTAATATTTAAGCTTTATAGTTTGGTTTATTCTTAGTTTCGAGTTCCATACACATATAGAAGCCCACATACCTTCTTTATCATTACGAAATTGAAGAAACTAATTGGCTGGGAGTAGGAATATTTGATTGTTAGTAAAAGAGAAACTCACATTAACTCGCTATTTATAAATGAACAATCAAATATAAAAATTAACTTGGTTTGTGGTGTACACAAACTAAAAAACAATCACAAATTAAACTTGAAGTCAAGCAGAAATTATCACGGGATCCAAAACCACGTAATTATGTGAAAATTGTTCTTGTGTATAAAACGAACACGTAACAATGTGAAATTAATTAAGCGGTGCATAAGCTCGTAGCTAGTGGACATAGAATGTAATGGGGATCAAATTTACATTGCACGATTCGCTCATACATTACAAGCGAAATTAGCAAGAAGTAAATAGGAAAATTAATCATGGCAGCATTAATAAAACATTGACTAATGATTTTTCACTCGTTAATGAACGATAATATGGTTAATGTGACGTGAAATTGTATTTTCGCTATAGATAAGTAATCATGGCCTTCTAAATCATCCAACCTTAACAAAATTTGTTATATTTTATTAATTTATAACAACAACAAAATCCATGGTAATCCACATAATGATTCATTTGTTTGTAGTTATTGGTAATTTAAAAAAAGAACTGAAAAATGATTGCCTAGAGTAATTTCCCTGCTGTAGTAATATTATCACTTACAATAAAATGTATGTCTATAGCAAATTCCATTAATTAAATATGAATACCTATGAAGGATCGTAAGTGAATTAAAATTAAAAGATTTAAATTGCGAACATTCATTTACAACATTACAAAACAGGGTTATAGTTGATATTAAAATTATTTCGATACATCACTGCTAAATTTACTTTCAAAATTCTCGATATATCGCTCAAGCCGAAGCATAAAATATGATTAAAATCTAAAAGTTAAAAGATGTGTGTCACATCTGCGTATGCGGTCCACTTTAAATAATTTTGAAATCGAACTGCAATCAAAAGTATATCACTGCTCGATTTCAGATAGCTAAAGTAAACTAACTTGATTTAAGTATTACGATTCTATCGAACGTAACATGTTTAGAATTAAGTAACCGTCAAGTTTAAAAATACAACATAATATTAGCAATAAACCATTGGTAAGGTGAAAGAGCAATTTGGTGAAAGGTATAAATTACAGAGTACAATTTGGTATTGTCAGGTCATAGTTCATCAACACAGTCAACTTCGATAATACTACAGCAATAATTATTTTTAAAAAATTGTGTGCATAACATCAGTAATTGCTGAGCATCTTCTTAGGCGGAAATTTATGTAGTTTCAAGTAATTAGACACTAAATTGCTGTATATTTATCTGAATCAAAAGGAAGTTATAACGTTTACTGTTAAAATCCCGCCAAGGAAAGTTAAAGTTACGTAATTTATAATTTACAAAAGAAGAGATACAACAATACTAATTGTAGAGAGCGCTGCTAGTGAGACATTTATATCTTTACATTTTATTGTGAACGAAAAAGTTGTTTTTTTATCGGTTAATTATACTACATCTACGCAATATGAACATAAACAAACCATGGTAACCACCAAAATAAAACGTTTTATTTTAGAATGTTTAATGGTTCATGTTCACTCACTTAATTTTTTACTCAAAAACTGTAGGTTTTACAGGAAAATTTAAAGAATAAATAAAATTTCTAAATACATCAAGCTTTCAATGCAAAATTTTAAGCCTCCAAAAAGTTCTGATAAAAAGACCAGCCCCTTGTGAAGGTGGGAGATAATTAAAAATATTACTATGGGACACCTTTCAATAAATACAAAACATCTACCAAATATTATTCTCCTATACATCTCCAAATTGGAGATATACAATAAACACCTAACTTTACCGCTTCTCTTTAGGGGGTGTAACTCCGAAAGGAGACGTCTAAGGAAAAAAATTTAAATGAAAGCCCCCCTTATTTTTCGATAAAGAATTACCTTCCAAAGTTTTTCGCAATATTTAAGAAACAACCTGTATAGTAATGAAAGTACACAAATCAACTTATTAAGCCTTTACAATTTAATTTTTTTGAACAAAATCATCGGCGCAGTTTAACCCTGTTAAAGCGAATACTGTTTTAATAAGATTAAGATTAAAGCAAGCTCTTATGAATTTAATTTATCACTACAAGTGGTAGATTACAAATTAACGTACGATGCAATCAAGTGGCATAAATAATAAGTAGTTTTGGATTATTTCGTGTTTCCTATTAAAAGTTAACAAAATTAATAGCGAATAACAGAAAATGCGGGGCAATGATTGATGGCAAGTTCTTAAATGGTTTTGAATTGAACTGAGAATTAAGAAAATGCGATCCATTGCATCTGATTTTCTTTAGCTTGGTGCTTAAAAATATTGTTAGGGAGATGTACCAAAAGCATAAACCAATGAGTTGCTTACGCTGATCTATTATTGAAAACACGAAGACCAAGGGGATTAAAAAGGGTTTAGAAAACTGGAGAATAAAGTTAAAAGATTTAGGTCTGGACATAAATGAACAAATAACAAACTTTATGAAGAGATAAGGGGTAATCAAGATCATAGTGGGGATGTTTTTAAAATATCATCCAGGAGAAAAAAGAAATATAAATTTGAAACAGTTAAAAGTTGTGAAAGCAAGAATTGTCGTTAACAAATAAAACTAAGGAAGAGTAAGAAATTAATGAGCCACTGACGAAAGGAACTAGAAGTGTTGGTGATTTAAAAACCATGCTTAAGTAAAAAACAAAGCGAAAATAAAAATGTATCTAACACTTATTCGCCCTACAGTTCTCCATGCATGCAAAAACCGGGTTCTCAATAAACTTTTAGGGAAGAAACTGGAAGTATGGAAAGGAGGGTACCAGGAATGTACATGGAGGCATAAAAGAAAAAAAACTGGTCATCCCATACATAATAATAGAGTTAGCAAGCTTTAGCGCGAAAACATTACAACAAAACACCAAAAAAATGCACGACTAACTCAAATTTTTGAAAACGCTGCTTAATTTCAAATAAAAGCAACTTAACGCTGCATTCCATTGTAAGGATATCGACCACGTGTTATCAGCAGTCGCGCGTTAAAGGAATTTGACCTTCGATGTATTAAGAACATCAAAAATACTAGACGTAGGTAGTCAAAAAACGATTCAAACTAAATACCTTAAATTATCAGCTTGTAGTCCTCTAATTGCTTCACCGATTCTTAATAATTTTGAGTTTTAATGGCCACCATGAACAAACACTTAATAATTCGCGCACGAGTTGCATCACGTCAACGTAAACGGAAAAGAGCGATACGACCCCACAGCCCGGGCCACAGAGATGTAGAGCAAAGTGGGGGATGCGCACTGTGAACTGCTAAAGCTTACAGTCAGGACTTTAAACTCCAAAAACTGATAAGACAGTTTCCTAAACGTTTTGGCGGGCCCTGAAACTGTTTAAAAAGCAACTGCGATGCGATAAACTAGCTGACATCTACAAATAAGTAACTGAAGATTCAGCTGGAGAGCTATTTAAAACCCACGGAGGCAGTAACAGAAGATATTGGGCAACTCCAGATCCAAGAACTAAAAGAACTTTCAAAAGGGGCGGAAGGAAGCCGTATTACCCTTGAATAGTCCACTGCAACAAACCCCTCCCAACATAATATTTGTTACCACGAATCCCCTCTCAGAAATTAATACAGGGTGTAACAAAATTTATAGTGGAAATTTTAAGGGGTTGAGATTGACATCAAATAAAGCCCAAAAATTCCAATTATACGTTTTAGAGATATTTGATTGCGAAGATGAACAATTTTTCTAGTTTTTTTTTAAATATCTCAGTTATTTATTGCAATTGAGTGCTCAGATTTGGTATACGATGATATCATGTTAATTAGTATGTTAAATTAGAAGAAAGACTTAAAGAGAAAATAGTAAAAACACTAAGCGACACACGGGCAGATGGTAGATGAGGGTGAGGATAAGTAAGTATAAATAAGTAAGTACAAACAAACGCTAAATAAAAATAATCTCCAAGCGCTTTGGTGTACAACTAATTTTTCCAAATTCGTTTTCATTTTATTTACTCGCTCAAACTTTAACAACGTCTTAATCTCAGACAAAGAAAATTACATCTAAATAATTAATAACACGAAGATTATAAAGCATTTTTATAACTTCAGTTACAACGAAAGATCGGAAATAGATTAATGTACACAGTTTTTGATCGTACAAATCTTAAATACACCTTATCTAAACGATCTGCATAAATAAGCGTATAATAACCGCCGGTTTTATAATGATGAGCTGCTAATAGTACAAGTGTGTACCGACAAGGCCATCATAAATTGATTTCCCAAGTCCTCGTATTTAAGATTTCTAGTAACCCACTTAATTCTGGACATGCATTTCGCAACCCAACAATGTACAAACACGGAATGTACGTTAAAACGCCTAAATTCGACGTTCGGAGGAATGGGTCGACAAAAATATGCAAATATTTGATGGTAATGTAAATCAACGTTTGGATGATTGCAACTGCGAGCCGGGAATTTGTGTCAAGTTGCTTAAAAAATATTTTAAACAGCTAGACATGTTTATGTACCACTCTAGAATGTAATTAAGGAGTTGGAGAATGTTAATTAGGGGTGCTATCACTTGAAAATTGTACCGTTTACGAACTAAATTAAACAGCGTGAATCAACAACAACTTTGATACGAAGTATAGATAAAAAATATTCAAATTTAAATCGCTCATTCATTTTGCCACCTTTGCTGCTATTTCTTAAACCAATTTTTTTAGTTCTGGTACTGGTTTCTGCGTACGAAATTTGTTTTTTTTTTTTTTAGGAATAACAAGACAAAAAGAAGTCGAAGAACTGTTAAATACCAAAAAAATAATAGAAAAGTAAGCAAAAAGTAGGTGATTTCATTTAAATCTATTTATATTAACAGTTTTAATTAATTGCAGAAAGATTTACAAGTTATAATACCGTAATAACTTACACCAAAAATTCTTTAATTAGTCTTAAGCTGGCTAAGATTGATGGCTGAACAATAAAAATTTGACTACAATAAATTAATTTACAACATAAAATTGTAATTAACAAGGACGAGATTATAAAAAACATGCTGTGGTTATAAAAATTTTGTATGATTATATTTTATTAGGTAGTTGTTTAATATTAACAAAGTTTTTAAAGCAGTAATTCGTAAAATTAAAAGTAAAGAGCCTTTTTAACAAAGAAAAAGAATTGAAAACGAATAAAGACATAAAAAAAGACTTAAAAGAAAGGGAAAATCAAAATACACAAGGGATATTGGCTTATTTGGTCAGGAGTAGAAGAGAACGAAAGAGCGAAACAAGGGGTAGGATGAATAATAGAACCAAAAAGAATGACAGATATAGTAGAGGAAAAATACATAAACACTGATAGTGAAAATAAAACTGAAAATTACAGAAATGAAACATATAGAGAACGAATAAAGGTAATATCAGTAGAAACAAAAATACAAGAAAGACAGCTGGGATGGTTTATAGGCTGAAAGAAGAAAGGTTAACCAGAAAAGCCTATGAAGCAAGATCACAGGGAAAAAAACAAAAGAGGTAGACCGAGAAAAACCTGGCAAGATGAAGTTAAAAAAATCAGCAACTGGCAGAAACATCAAATGGAAAGACAAAAAAAAAGATAGCATAAGACAGAAAAACATGAAAAAAAGTCAGCACAACACAACTCAACAGTCCTACGCCTAACAGTAGAAGGACTCATGACTAAATAATAATAATAGACATAAATGCACCTAAGTACAGAATTTTTTAAAATTAAAACATACTGTGGGTTTCCTATGATAAAACGAAATTTATTCTTACGTTTCTCAGTTAATTTTACAACTGTCCTTAGTTTTTTTTTTATTCGTGCAGTGGATGATTGTACGTAACACATTGTTATTTTAATCTTATTTTACCCAACACATTCCAAATTAACTTGCAGGCATAATCTTTTAAAATTATGTGAACAGTAACAACGCCAATAAAACAAAATTTGGTATATCCATATTTTTCAATTACCTGCACTGAAACTTTTTCAACAATCATGAAAAATTGCCGTACTTACTTGCAAGTTTATTTTTGTACAGGTTCAGCGCGCAAGATTTATATCAGTAGCATAATATTTTGCGCATTTTTTTTTTATGTGGGCTTGCAAGTTTGTTGAAAATTTAAATTTATGAGCTATGACCAGAGGTTTCCAAACTATTTGATCGCAGAACCCTACAAGATTTTTCAAAATTGCGGAAAATATATTTTACGGCCTAACCTAGTTTTAATAAAAAATGAAATGAAACAAAAACATTTTGATTGATACTTATTTTTTAATTGACAAATATTGATGCCTTATTTTGGGGTGTGATTTAAATGCTGTAAAAATAAGCAGAGCAACACCAACTAACACGGGAACCCCTAAAATGTACGGGAAACCCCGGGGTTCCGCGAAACCAATTTTGGAAAATGCTTCACTTGTCTTGATTTGTCTTTGGTAAATTATAGGTTTAAATAAAAATTCGAAAATAAATAGGAAATCTACCGGTGAAAAGATAAGTCTAGTCCACCTAAGTTGCAAGAAATGATTCCTCTAACAAGTAAGATATTTTTTAGCTAATATTTGAACACGTATTATCAAAATTAATAATATTTTCTTGGTAATAATTATCTTCTATATTTTTAGCTAAATTTCCATGATTACAAGGATACTTCAACAAGACATCGGTTAACCTCTGCAAGAGCAATAACATATCGAAGAGTACCTCTAATAATTATAACAAAAATCGCGGCGCATTGGACTGCGAACTCGGAAGTAATAAATAACAGAAAATATAAACACACAAAGATACCGCTAGTCTACGCATTGGTACGTTGGCTTGCGCGACGCATAATATTACTATTCAAATGTAAATAATATGCAGATTAATTACTTAATTTATTAATTTATGTTGTCGGTATTTTCACTACTTTCATTACATGACACTTATGTGCGTACATTTATGCTGCCTTTATTCTGTTGAATGCTTTATTTAGCACCTCACAAACAGGATATTTACTATTTTGAAAATGGAGACAACAATCGTATTAAAAACTATATGTTGTTTGATACTAAGCCACTGAAAAATACCAAGCATCAGAGCAATTTTCGTGTACTTGGAACAGTGCAAAATAATTCTCATAGCCCCATTATGCAGTTTTTGAAATCGGTATAAAACGTTAGTATTCCCCAGAAATAAAATACTACAGAAGAATTTAAAATGGGTTGCTATGATACTTTTATATATTGGAAATTTAGTAAGAAAACCATTGTTTTAGAAACCTTCTGGAGTATATAATCTGTAATGTGCTATATAAATTTAATTTTTGGTATTAGGTTCCACACACGATATTTCTTTAGATAAAACGATTGTCTATTTTGAAGATTCAAAAATATTATTAATCTATTCTTTATTTAATGCAACAAAAATACAACCTAGTAAACTGGTTAAAAATAAATAAAGGAAAAAAGCACAGACTTCTCCAACCTAGGTTAGGACGGTGCAATTGCACAAACGACCATGAATACACGGTCAAATAATTTTCGCACGGAGGCAGTCACTTTTGTTAGTGCGACCATGGCTATAGAGTTTTTAATAAACAGGGGAGTGACACCTACAATGTCCATATTTTAAACGTTTTGTAACAAATCAAAGTTACGCAAATTTTTGGCAATCCTTCGTTGGTACAATATCGAGTTCCTCTACCACTATAACTTATGTTATACACCAGGAGCACCCGTTACGTCATTAATGTTTACCAATAGCAAAATTACGGTGCTAATGTGTTGCACAATTGTATTTTCAGCGCATTGTACCGACTGCCCAATTTTATTACCACCATGTCACAATATCTGTCTCAAGTTTTTTAACGGCCCGATATTGCATTTTTTTACCCATGGAAAACTTTATTTTTTTCTTAGGCAACTAAGCTTGACCTGCGAAGAAATCGTGTGTTTGTTTTGCAAGTGGTTCTTATGCAAATTGGTGTAAATTTGGCCGTGGGTGAAAGCTAATTTTTTATGTAATTAGCGTACGTGGTCGGTTTTCACACGGTCCGTTGTAGTTATTGTTCGCTTCCTTGTGTTCTTAATTATAATTGTTCGTTACATAATGAAAACGTCTTACAATTAGCGCTTAAGTAGCTAGCTACTGTTAGTAGCGTTTTGGTGGCCCAGTTAAATTAAACGAAATGGTTCTCACCTTGAACGTTAATCTTCCGCAATTTTAAAAATAGTAGGCTCCGTCGAAAACCGGAAATAAAAACCCGGCCCGCGAACCCTAAAAATACGGCCCGCGCGATATTAGACCATCCGCTATCTTGAAATCATACCAGATAATTTGCTTTTCACAAAAAAAAATTATATATCCCTACACGTTTTGACATTTCGAGTTTTTGTTGGTTCTTCAGGAATCAAGGTCTCAAAAACACTTTTTTTTGGCCCGCCAAATACTCGGAGTTTACAATTTGTCCCGCCTGGTCAAAACTTTGGGACCCCTGCGTTAAAGTATATAATGTCGGTACATTGACATATTACAGAAACAAACATTCAAAAGTTGGTAAAAATCACATCAACCACAAGTATAGCATAAAAAAATAAATTAAAACTAGACAACGTCGTATGAATGGTCCCAATTAATATGATTCTGCACATATTATCCAAGTTTAATTGCTCTAAAACGTATTAAACTTTAATTATTGGCTCGCTAAGTTAATTATAAAGTAGAGGCCAATCATTACGAGTAGAATTCAATTAGAAGAACAATAATTGTATAGATTAGTAACTAAAAGGTAGATTATGGGAAAACTTGTGTTGTTTTGCTTTATTTATAAACAACGTTTTAATAGTCATTAACAAAAATGTTTAGCGATTTAAAGATGATCAAACAATCACAGTAAGTATAATTTTAAACTATAAAAAAATATTTTGGGAATAAACATACATAGTTTTATAGCGATGCAAATTTTTGTAGCAAAATTAATATTTTTAGCTGCTTATAAAACCAAAATATTTAGTTAAATGTTAAGCATATAATATAGTTGATCGCTTTATTAATTTATTACATCATAAAAATTAGACTGTACTTCATTCTTTTGCGTTTGAAAATTACATGAATACATAACCACAATATATTTAATTTTTAACACCTCAATTTTATTAGATTATCTAAACTATTAATTAAATAACGTAATTTCACAAAGAAGAGCGATACAGTTTTATTATTTTTTAATAGAAGTTACACAACTAAATAATTAAAAAATAAAGTGTTTAATATTTAATAAATTTTGGAATTTAGTGTAACGAAAATTTGAGATGGTCAGTATCTTGGGTGTGAATTTAAAGTACATTCATTATTATAAGCATTATACAGCAATAAAAAAATAACAGTAAGGTACCAAAACCGTTATTAAAAAAAATCCTACAGCGCTCTCATAAATTTTGCTAACGATTGTGGTTAGTAATTTGAAGTAATCAAAAATTATATATGAGGAATAAAGTAATATTATATTATAGTGCCATTTAATGAAGTGCTTCTATAATTTCTTGAACATAAAACCGAGATTATAAATTTTTGAGGTACGTTATTTAAAAAAACAGCTTTTACAGGCAATAAGGACGATACCTAACTAGGTTTTATTGCAGAATTTACCATGAGTCATGGATTTGCTACGAGTTTACAGTTAATAAAGGAGAAGTCACGTTAAAAATAACATAAATACCGAGCAATAGTTGCTTAAAAAATTGCACTTTTATTAGCTAATTATAGAAGTTTAAACCAAAATTCTCAAATTGTTATTATTTTGAAACTGTCAAGTTTTGCGTTTTTGCACATTTTATGTTGAGTTTATTTAGGGACACTAAGAGGAAGTTTTGAAGTTCAAATTAATAAATTCGCTGAACTAACAATTGCTGTAGGGATATTTCTAATTTTGTATTTTAAGCAGACATTTAATGTGCAGCAAAATGAGCTGTCCTTTAATAATTATGTTCTTTTTCGCGTGAAAATACTTCAAAATATAAGTAAAGAGTCTGAAATCTTCAGAAACCAAAATTATAATTAAGGACAAAATTATACAGGCTGGACCAAATTCGAATGTTTTACAGGTTATTTCGGTTATCATAATAGTAAGCGGTGTTTTTTTTTTGGAGATTAACAAGCCTGTGTTATCAAATTTTTAATATCACTTCCATTTTGGAACGCACTTCAAACAAAAAATTAAGTTACATCGTTTTTAAAAATTTACTGTAACTTTTTATTAATAAAAAAGAACAAAATCGATGGATATCTTGCTTATTTTTATTGATGGAGAAACAGCTACTTTACCAAAATATGCAACTTTTTTTAAACAATTCACAAAAATGTTCTACTCTATGTATTGTTTCTTAATTTCCATGGTCTAACTCAGTGTTTCTCAAAGTTTTTACTCTGAGTACTCCTTACAAAATTAAATTTTTACAGAGGACCCCAATGAGTTGTTTTGTAGACAATATTTTTGTTTCTTCTTTAGATTATATTTGAACATTATGAAAGGGCTCGCGACCCCTTCAGAAGGATTCAGAGACTCCCAGAAGTGCACGGACCACACTAATATAACTTATACTTTTATTTTTATAATACAGGGTGTCTCAAATTCCAAAATAGAGATACAGATTTGCTGATGTTATGGAAAATATATTTAAAAAAAATAATACTCTTTCCTAAAAATATCTTGTAGATATGATGGATCTATTTTAAGAGTCTCGTATCTTGGTCAAATATAAGATTACTACAAGAAATCCTGCATAGCAATAGTTATTTATAATAAAAAAACTATTTATTTATATTATTAAGGTATTATATTCTTTTTTTTATTTCAATTTTTATTGTAAATCAAAAAGTGTGTTAATTTATTTATATTAGTTAATGATTTAATAAAATAATCCAAGTATTTATTATTAAATTCATCTTCTGATTAGTACTTTTTAATTCTCTATATTATTTTTAAAACCAAAAAGTGTTATAAAATTTGCAAATCTTTACTGTATCGATCAGGCCCGTGCAACCTGCGGCCCGAAGGCTACATGCGGCCCCTCTATTTTTAAAAGAGTATAACATTAAGTGTCATTACATGTCAAAAAGTGCTAAAAAAATATGAAAAATTAACAGGTGATTAAGGAAGAGAAAGAATAATGGAAATGAAAGAGAACTTAGCGGGACAACAAAACTTATTAAAAAATGCGTATAAACAACAAGACCCCCAAACAATAGCAAGTCATAAAATTTTTAATAATTCAGCTAAACATCTGAAACCATTCTCTGATTGTAGTATAATAAAAGAACGTATTAAAATGGCTGTTAAGAACTAATTTATAAATAAAAAGTGAGGAAATCGCTTCGAATTACCTACGTTTGTGACTAAGAAATGTAAAACAGAACTTTTAGGGAATTCTTTTTATGTCACTGCGTTGCTGCTCATAATGAAAATTTATGCGCGAAAAAAATCAGTTTCAAGATTTCTCCGGACCCTTCACACTGAAAAGAATCTCCATCTCCACTAGAATGTGGTTGCGATTTCGTCAAATTTGCAATTGGCCCTTTGGCGTAAAAAACTGCAAGAGCACGAGTAGTTTAAAAACATAACATTGACTTACTGTTAGCAGAAATCCTTTGGTAAACCATTGTGATCGTAACAACGACGTAAAAATAATACAGAAACAAATAAAACCAATACAACAATTGTACAACACACACTATTGCATTAAAATTTTATAGCGTTAACATTTACATGCGCCCCGTTCAATAAAACAAAATACGCAGTGCACAAACTACAACTTTCCATCGCTTAAGTCCACTGGGGCGAGTTCACTTGGTACCGGCGCGCAATTATAAACACACCGGAATGTATGACAATATAAATATAAAAAGTTAATCTAAAGCCGAATCCTAATAAGTCCAACCGACATGACTAACCAGGCCGCACTAGTCGACGCGGAGTTACGACCGCGCGCTCGACGCTACCGGACGGATTTCGACGATGACGTCATTCCCCACTGAAACGCGGCGTCTACACACGGAAATTACAGTGAGTCTAGCCCGGAATTGTACATTACGGGGTCTGGAGGAATGTCGAACGGGGCTGAGGGTGTGAGACCCTCGCTCTGTTGCTACATGCGTCGATTGTTTGGCCAAATTCGTTTTCTGTTCTATTCACACCGAGACGGCTGTAAATACAGAACGTAGAAATGTGTATGCGAATATAATTTGATTAAAATATCGACCAGACGCAACTTTCTCAGTTTACTTGAGGTTGGAAGAGGCACTCCAATTTAAAGTTGAAAAGTAGGACGAAAAATCGATAAATTAAACTTTTCGAGAAGGTTAAATACAATACATTTTGAAATCGCCTATGGTATCGGTAAAATGAATTGAAACACTCAATGAAAGTAGCAAAATTTCTCTTTATTCACGATATTTTTTTACATTTCTGATTAATTTACAACCTGTCTTGCCTTAAAAAGTAAGCAACTGTAGAAATACTTAAATCCAGTGGTGAGATTTAATGGCTAACACGTTTTTTAAGTTGATGTAATACGAAGAAATGAATTTAGGAAGGATTATCTACAATAGCTACAGAGTATTCCCTTTGGAAAGCAACGAGAAAGATAGAGCTAGCTTTGTACCACCAATTAGAACAAAAAATGAAAAATGGGCCAAAAAAAGAAGATTTGCAAGACACTTATAGAATCATTACCTTAATAAATAACTGCTGAAGAAAAAGTTAACGATTTCAGTTCCTGAAAGCACCATGACCTTCCAGTAAAAAAGTTTACAGTAAAAGAAATCCATGGAAAAAATTGGCAAGGATTAGAAAGAAAAAAGAACTCTGTAGCTTTCTCAGATATGACTTGGGTCTTCGATGGAATTATCCTACAAAATTAAGCGGAAGTTCCCATATTAACAAACTTTTTAAATCCTGCTTAAACGACATACACTTCCTGGTTAAATATGAAGAAGAACATACCAAACTTCACGTGGTCAAGGTGTAGATACCACAAGGAAGTGTCTCCTGATAGCACGGTATTGATTTAAATTTATACGAAGAATCTAACAGTGAAAACTGATATCAATATCTACATCCATTTCAGAGTCACAGCCCAAATAATTTTAGTTTTCTAACGGTAGCACATAACGTACGTTTGAATGCAGAATATAGTGTTACACCAGATTCTATGCATCATCGCTTCAAAATATAACTAATTCATGATGTCATTTACAACTACAGTTTTCATTAAATAAAGGTTAAACTAACAACTCGTAAAATATCTACGTTACATTCAGTTTTACTTCTCTAAACGATTAAGAGGTATCTAAAAATTTGCAATAAATATGTACTTGTTTTGAGCAGTGTATTATTATAACTCTTTATTTTACAGTCAGAAATATGCAGACATGTACCGTTCCATGGTTGTGATAAATAAAAACAAATTTAAATTAGTGTTAGGCACAACGTAAAAAGTTGAGCGATTTACGTAATCTTACCAAATCTGTCGAGGAAGTCTTTTTTGTTTTTATCTGTCCATTTGACTTAGTTTTGCAACTTTTACGTTTTTTAATTCAACAGTTAGCACATGCTACAAAACAGGTCTTAAAACTGTACCGGTACGTATAAACTAGATAATGAAGCTGTTCTAAGAAAACGAACGTGTAAAAAATAAGTGACTACAATTTAAAATATGTAATATAACACATGCGTTACCTTAGCATTTACAAACAGCTCGGTTTTATATAACGACAATGAAGTCATGCTCATGAAGTCATCTTGTTTATTTTTAAATACAGAAACAATTACAAGTAACTTGTGACTGAAGAACTATATCATGATTTGGAGAAGTATAAGCGATGTTTTATATCTTCAGCAGGCCAATTTTGTTCAGTCTGTTTTAAGCAACAGATGTAAAGGTAATAAAATAAAAGTTCCCGTGCCTTGCCCTGGGCAATGTTTATCTTGAATGTCATTCACTCATATGACGATCACTTTTGTTACAAATAAATACGCACTTGGCCAAATATAAGGTTAACTAAGTCGTGTATTAATTGTTTGGAATTCGGCAACACCCACAATTGAAAAAAAACTATCAAGGACGGTTATTAAATCACCATAATTCCGTTATATATACATACAATACAACACGCGGAGGCTAGATTTATTTACAAACTTCTTAATTACTGTTAGGCAATACGTTTCAGAGATAATAATCGGACGATATACTTTATTTTATTTCCTTGAGTGAGGCATTTTTATGAGTGAAAGTAAATTGTTCGTTTGGTATTGTGTTTGATCTACTTTAAACTACATTAAATTGGGTTAGTTAGTAGTCTATGTTTTCTTTTAATAATAGCATTTAACTAAGAGCCTTGGTTATCAGGGTCGGATTAGGCAGACGAAATTTCTGGGCCCAAACGAATTAACATTGTGTTTGCTAACAATATTTAATATGATATGAAATATTTCGTTAAGCCATGGGTTATGATATAATAAACTTGTCTGAATTGTTACAGTTGAGTGTAAAAGAAAATTCTTTGTTGAATTGAGGTGTATTCGAGCGACTGCAATGGGCATTTGGAAAATTATATTTTATTCAGTTTTATATTTCATTATTTTTCTGAAACAATTCTTGCCGCAAAAAATGCAAAGCTGTACCAACCTTGGAATATATTAAAATATTTTGGCTCACTGTAAAACTTGTTTTATGCAGTTTTTAAAACAAATTAGAGATAGAAATGCATTGCTTAGCTTAGCTTAGGGTGTCTTAACTGTAGAGCATGAGTCAAAATATAATTCACCAAGCCATAGAAGTTCTTATAATGAATTTAATTTACCAAGTTTAGATTTTCGTCGGCTGTATTACATACATCTATCATGCTAAATGTGAGTTTAGCAATATCTAAATCCGTTGACTTCCTGTTTGAATAACGGTACAGCAATAACTTTTCAGGAACATACATACAACTCAACTTGTTTTACAGTTTATGTTAGCTAAAACGTGAAATCTACCAAAAACAAGTTTTTTAATGTGCAGTAAGGTTAAGAAAAATATTTTTTCACACAAGAAATGTCAGAAAGTTAGCAAATCTTCAGGAACTGATACCTAAGCTTTTTAGTAATACGTATCAATTGTTTCCAGTTTTGGTTTTGTTTTGAATCAAACAAATGTTTAACTTCGAAAAGAAAACATCAAAACGTAAAACCTATTTTCATTGGACACCTTTGCAACAAAATTAAGAGGGCCATTTTATAAACCTTTTAGCACAGAAAAATATTCCAAGATTGATCGCCTCTTCAATAAAAGTTATATAAACTAACTACTGTATTTATTAGATTATTTTATATAAACAGCAACAAGAAAGATTAATTTCTTAATACTAATCAATGTACTAAGTTTCACTACTTCATCTTAAAATTATTTTGGGGAATGATTTACTAACCGTTTGCCAAAAACTGCATTTAGTATAGAAAGCTTGAACAAGACAAATTGCAACTAAACACTAATTGAAAACAATTAAAATTAATTTGGCAGCTAACTCATCGCTTTCCTCGGTAAATTCATGCAAATTCGTATTCAACAAACCGTATTTCAAAAACAATAAATTACAGATTTATTTAAACAACTTTCTAATACACTGAGTCAAATAAGCACACATATATTGTTGTAAATATGGATGTCGTCAGTTAGCATACACGTGAAAGTTTATAAATAAATATGAAACGTAATGAAATTGAAAACGTACTGGACTATTCAGTTTCAATTAGGAGTGTACTAAACCGTAGTTTGCTATTTATTATAGTACATGATTTGGTGATTAATCAAATGTTATGAAAATGTTCGGGAAAGCACATTTTGTTCATTATTTCAAAAGCAAAAATAATCGTAACCAGTATTTTAATCAAAGGTTTTTATCTACACTAAATAAGGTCTAGCAAAGGTATCTAAACCAGTTTGTTTGTTAAGGGCAGGGTTTCTCAAATTATGGGCTGTGTACCCTGGGGTTCCCTGAAACCCTTACAAGGGGTTCGTAAAATCATTAACAAGATACAATTTAAAATTCTAAAAGCTTTGCTTACGGTGTCTGTAACATTTTCATAGAATATACAAAACTTTAGACATTTTCCTAAACAAAAAATGCCAGACTATACAAAAGAAGTTTTTTTCACACCTTTGAAGAGCTGTAACAAATGGTTTTAGACCGTTTTAGAACAAACTAAAAAATGCATTACTTGGAGTGTGATTCAAGGAACATATTTAGAATTGTCTTACTGTGTTAAGTTTTCGTTGTTAATTACACTAAAGGAAATTATTCCGAAACATTAGATTTAATAAACCTTGTGTCCTCTACAAATAATTAAAAATAAATTTAGCATTTTTTGGTGTATGTTGCTGTTACATAACATAACGGAACTATACATTTATCGATTTCATTATGAAATGTTGTAATTTACACTGCGATAATTTGTTCCATCACAATCATTTGTTTACTAATCAATTTAAAAACCAATTGTTTCCGCATACATTGCCAATAAATTGTTCAAACCTTTAATACTCATTTGTAGTGAAAATAAACAAAGTAAGGTCTTAAATACTTGGCAGAAACGTGCACAAAATATTTAAAAATTGTACTTGCACATTTAAAGAACATTTAAAACGATGGAATTAAATTATTTACTGGTAAATTTCATCGTAATTCAAAGAACAAACATCCAAAATCAAATAATTACTTCCAAGAAACGTATGTACTATGTGGTGCAATGGGAAAGGGTGTTCATTTGAATTTTTAAATATACATAAGGATGGAAAGAAAGAGGCTGAAATCAACAACAGAATACAACTTAACTCTTTTACACACTTAAAACACTTTTATAAGGAAAAAAGAAATATCGAAGAAAACGAAAATGACAGTGTACAACACAATATACAAAGCAGAGAAAAACAACATCTAAAGTGGTTTGGGCATCCAGTAAGGATGGAGGATGAAAGACAAACGTAAAGAATTTTGCTAGCCAAATCTACACAGGAAAGACAAAGAGGAAGACCGAGGAACGCATGGA
This sequence comes from Elmis aenea, assembly GCA_947652605.1. NCBI lineage: Eukaryota > Metazoa > Arthropoda > Insecta > Coleoptera > Elmidae > Elmis > Elmis aenea. Next base: position 52,861,738 of record OX393581.1, read on the forward strand.
ACCAAGTGGTGGCTGAATGTTTGAAGGATAGAGGAATGTCCTGGAGTGAGGGAACGAAGATGGTAAGGAACAAGAAAGAATGGACAGTATTTATTCATGAAATTAGTTGATGTTTTGTAACGTACCTTAACACCTTCAGGTAAATAAGGTTGTTGGTAAAAAAAAATGTAACGTTTAAAAACACGCCTCTTATACAAAAACAATTAAGTTTCCAAAAGATTCTTCTTCATAACGTTCAGTTCAATTACCAGCAGAACTATTATTAGCAAATATATTTCAGTTGCGATTCGTGTACACGCAATAAATAATAAATCAATATGTGTACGTGTAATTAATGGAACATTTATCAAATAGTTAACCGTGCGTATGAACACGCGCTACGGACAATGAAAAATCTATACCTTACCAATTACCGCTAATAACCGACTAAAACGGTGTTTTAGAAAAATCGGAGCCATGGATGTATTACAATTTCGTTGAATTATGATAAGTTTGAGCGTTAAAACTCACGGTGGCATTCAGAGCGTAGAAAATTACAGTTACTATTATTGTTATACAAGCGTTGTTAGTTAGCACCAGGTTGCTTAAGACCTCTTGGGGTAATGCTCAGAAGCATAGCATGTTGTTAAATAATAAGGTTTTATCGTCTCCGTGAACTTACATGGCAAAACAGTAAGTACCATCGGACGCGAATGAAATGGAGTGTTGATAAAGATCTGAATTAATAGGAAGTTGATGTATTTCACAACTTTGTGCTCCTATTAACACATGCCAGTGCGGTGAACCACGTCAGGTGACAAGTTGCGAGGCAAATGAAACAAAAATAAAACAGATGATATGAGAAAATTAAAAAATCTGAAGGAGTAATGCAAAAAATCGAGGAACTGTCTATATTGAATCTTGTTTAATGTAATTTTTGTCTTGATCGAACATAATGGAACTGGATATTGCAGATAAAGTATTGTGAATGCAAAAATTGTATCGAAAGTTTTAAACATTCTGGAATTTCCTAAACACATTTTGACCAATTTCGTAATGCTATACTAGTGCGCGCGTTTGGCTAGATATTAAAATGTATACATCACTTCAATTTTTATTTCTTCACTTTTTACATGCTGCAAGTGTTAAACTATAGACGTATAGTGTGAAACAATGTAATTTATAACACAAAGAAACATTACATTTAGCGCAAAGCATCGTACATTGATTTTACAATTGTACTAGCAGACATAAAACTCGGCTTAACATCCCACCTTATAAAATTTCATACTGTTATAAGCACATAAAGTGGTAAGTGGAGCCTATAAAACCCCGATTAAATTATCCAATATCCCTGAAAACCAAAACCGATTCAGATTTACGCACGCGCGCAAGTTGCGCGAAAATCACCGAGCTTTTTCTATTAGGCTGAGTCGCGGTTGGATGACGCTACAAGGAAAAGGAAAATCACCTGTTTTTCGTAGATATGTCCTCACTTGGCTTAAAGAAGCATTGCCGTTGATTGAAAATTATTGAATGAGGGAAAAGCATTTCAGCCTTTTGCCGGATATTGGCAATACTGCGAACTAAAAGCTCGTATAGAAGCGGAACTGTTCCATCTGGGAGCTAATGCGATTAATGCAGCTGGACAGATGTGTCTAAATTAAGTGAAAGAAAAGCTTTATGGCGACAACTGATGTATTTGCACCCAATAAATTGATAATTAGCAAATAAATAACTAGATAAATATACAGGGTGATTGATTGGGACCGGGCATTAAAAATATATGAAGAATGAAACGGGGTATAGATCTGAAATTTTGGTTATGACCATAATGACACATGATCTGTTTAATGAAAATATTTTCAAGATGGCGACACTTCCGGAAATACCGGAAGTTGACGTCTACTTTCTTATTTCAAATGCAATGGTTCATTTTTTATTGCATTTTTGGATTAAACACGTTATTTTAGAGGGACTTTTAATAGCATTCCCTATACCTAAGTGCAGTCGTTTTTTGAATTTTTGAACTTTTGTTTTAAATCTTGATTTTCATCGTGATGCTTAATATTATCTAGCGTCGCCATTTTTGAAGAGAAAACGCTTACATTTAGATCATGCATAGAAGAAACCTATATAAGCATAAAAAATATATACATATATTGGGTATTAGGTAATGATCATTTGTTTTATCTGCAGAAGCTGTGGATAATTTTTTTAATTGTTTGTTTTCTGTTGGCTCCTTTGCTTGTTCGATCTCCTAACCCTAAAAGTTAGCGCTAGTTTCTAATGTTCGCGGTGCGAGAGTTCCATCCTGCGAACGATAACAATACAAGGGCAGATAGGCACTCCGGTGGTCAAGTGCCCGAAACAACCGCAACATAATATTATCTCAGCCTCCAGTCTGAATGGTTATTGCGGCAGATTATCTAGCAAGTCGAACACGCGTAGATGAAACGTGAATAGAAAGCACACGACCGGCCCCCATGTCCGCTGATACTGCATGCGAGAGTCTGGAAATTATTATTACAGCGTTTGGAAAACATGATACAACGTACACATACACACACAGTACACACTATATCTTTCACCGTGTTTGTTGAACGTGTCAACTCGGCTAATTGACAGATAAAGCTTGTTTGCGCTTTGTGTCGGAGCTTTTTCGATTAAGTCGGAAAGTGTAAAAGGTTTGCAACTTTTATTTTGTAGCACAATTGGTTACAACGAAATGAAATTATTGTATATTCTGTATTTTATATTTCTGTCGCTAGAAAAGTGTGGTCGCCACCACGCCAAATTTTTACAGTGTTTATAATCATTTGAATTTAATAAACTGAGACCAGGAACAAATCCTCAATAACATTAAATTGTGATGAAAACCCAATGAACACATTTCTTTGCTTAAGTTATGTTATTCAAAGTAAAAACAAAGCTCTTTAAAAATGATCTGCAATGTTCTTAAGAAACCTTACAAACAAGCAATCAATCACTTTTCAATTTCATGCTTTTCTGAGCCGTAGTTTCAAAGAAAATAAATAAATATCGCGGTTTTAATTAGAAACGCCGGGAAATGCGTCCATCCGCCACAGATTTCATTTCATTTATTTAAACAATGGACGGTCAGGAGATGCGGTAATTGCCGCGAAGTTAACGTAAAACCTGTGGCTGGCTGTGAATGACAGTCTTCTATTGTTCGGCAGCCACCTCCGAGCGCCCATCGTGGGCACAAGAATAGTTCGTAACGACCGATATTAAAGTGCCTTTGCCTGGGAATTTCTACGCAATGGAGTAATTGTCCGAAGAATGGTCTATTATCGCACGTCAGCGAAGACCACACAGCACAATCACCATTCAAAAATATATAATGATGAGTATAATACAGGAAATAGGCGCTTGCGAACAGGGGTGGACTAAGATTTGTTTGTTAAAGAGTTTAAGGCTTATCGTAATATTTTTTTTGTGTAAATTTGGCAGATATGTTTCATGTTAACAACAAAATTAAAGCTCTGCCTGCCCCTTTTTGCTTTAAGTTAACACACGACAGAAATTAACCATCAAAATCAACAAATCTCAGGTCGAATGTTAAGTACTATCTGTTCAAACTTGTTAATGACAATTTAATTAATAGCTTAACGACGCCAAATTGATACTTAAACCGCTGCAGTATAAAAAAAAGACGACATGTGCCAAATAGCGTTTATAATAACGTCGTACAGTTTACTTTTAGTACTACATTAAGCAAACCCGTTTTAATGAAGCCATAAATGAGCAGTTTACAAAGCTTGTTAACGTGTTTTTTTAGCACTAGCTGACAGCTTCATTAAAATTATTTTTTAAGGTAACCAACACCAGATTTTTTTAAGTCAAAGTTCAAAATTTGATCATTGATTTACAAGAAAAAAAGCCAAATACTTTTCGAGTAGGTACTCCTCTCGATAATTGCTGAAAGCATGAGGATTATAAAGTTCAGCAAAGTTTTCAGGATTCTAGTTAGTTCTGGCTAATGCATACTCTTTTTAATTCTGATTTATCACTCTGCGACTTGTTTTACTCAAAAACCCCAGAAAAAATCTTAAAGCAAGACGATTTAAGGCCGATTAAAAAGAAAAAGCTACTGTTAACAAAAAAAACTTAAGTTAGGAACCAAGAAATAAGAGAAGAAAAAGAAAATGGAATGATACGTGACCAGATTGCTCAAAATCGCTACAGAAAACACTGACTGGAAAGAAAAACTCCAGAAGGCTTAACAAGGTGGATGGAAAGCTGGATATCAACATCCGTGAAAACACTGTGGAAACTTGAAAACAAAAACAGGCTAGTAGCTTTCATGAAAGAGGAAGAAAAAGTTTAATAACCAAGCAATTATAAGCAGCTCGTAAACAAAGTAATAAAGACACAATTCATATTTATACCGAATCAGGTCACAGCTAAAAGGTAAAATGTACACAGGCACAATTAATGAAAATTACTGGCACGCAATTTCAGTCCCAGCGACGCCACTCGCGACAATTTATGTATAACTCTAATTTGTATAAGTGGGAAATTGGGAATAAAGCATACGAATAGTCCATAATTTATTTGTTTACTAGTTACAGCATTATCAGATTAAGCTAATTTTTGCATGAGTCGGCTGTTACAGTTCCAGCAACGCATAGTTCACGGTTGTAGTACAATTCACTTAGAAATGTTCGTATTTTATTCTGGAACACTACAATTTTAAGTTTTAGTTATAAATATTTTATCCGCAGTAAAAATTTGAAATTAGGTATTCACAGTATATGCCTTCATCGTACAAAACTGCTAAAATTGACACAGTCTGCCTAATTATCAAGATGTAATTGTGTCAAAGTTAAGATTAAAGATCTACCTAGCCATGAAAATAACATGTTACAATAAAAAAATTCATTGTGTTAAATAGCTTTTAAGTAAATATAAATATAAATATAATTTTGTGTTGTGTATATATTCGTATATATGTGTATTATTATTATCATTATTGTGACATGTTCTATGCCTTTTTGGATTTTTCAATAAAGACTACTACTACTACCAGCTATGACATTTTGAATCTAAAGAGAAAAGTTTTATCGAAATATATTGAGTCAAAAGAGTTCTCTACAATTTTTCTTAAACAAAAACGAGTGAAATTAAACCCAAGGATCGAAGTGTAAGAAAATTTAACATGGCAGGACCATAAAGCGTTTTCCCAAAAATTTTTACGACGTACATTTTCTTATAAAAAAAAAGGCATACTTATGTTTGACCTCCAGAATGCGAACAAGCTGGAAAACTTCTATTTTCATTTGCGTCTTCTACAAATAGGTAGGTCAATTATGTTTACACTTTCTTGAGGCACATTTTTATGCAGATTTTATGGGTGTTTTTAAATTTTTTGCAACCATAACCGTTTTGTAGATTAATCGCTTGAGTTTTTATTACACTTACACATCAAAAAGACCGAGATAAGCACTGCGCAGTATTTTTCGACATTTATCGAGTTTAATCAAGCCACACAATTGCCCCTTAAAGATTTTTTAATTCTTATGACTTCGATATTATTAACAGTAAAAAATATAAAGCAAAACACAGCAAATCACAGTGTTTGCATGCCTATTAGTAAAGCCTAAATTTTGATTTGTAGGCTGTGGTAAGTTAATAACCTCGTTAGGCTTCTCCGATGGTGAAACTCAGTAACTTAGCCAACAATAGTACGTCACTTAATTTCGGTACGCTATAGTTTCCTAATTATTTATTTTGAAAAATAAAATGCCCAAAAAAGGCAGGAAAAATAAAAATAGAGGACCCTAAACAAAAAATTGCGCAACTGACGATGTGTGATAATTAATGTGCTAAACAAAGACTAACTGGAAAAACTTACAGGAGCGGAAACGAAAACAATCATTGCAAAATAAAAATAAAACCCAGATAATTAAAATGATTGTGGTATTTTACTGATACATAAACATATTTTTGTAATTCTACATTTCCGAACGAAATTAGAAGCACATTTAATTAAAATTATTGTAGTATTTTACTGGTACATAAATATATTTATGTATTTCTACATTCCGAACGAAATTCGTTATTTCGATTTTTATATTGTAAGTAGTTTAAAAAGACACGAATCTGTAATTAAAACTAGCTTTAACTTCTAATTTTTGCATAATTGAATGTGTTCATAAATAAACTTAAGTCAAAAACTATTTTCTCTGTACAAAAAAAGTTCTTGACTAGCAAAAGCATTGGTTGTTTTATTGTTGTGTTCGTCTATGCATGTAAAACATGAAAACTAATTTTAACGCATTTACATTCAGAGGTCACTCAGAGGTGATGAATCGACGAAACAAACAGTAAATACGGGTTTAAGACTTTTTTTATTTCAAAGAACTACCAGGAGCTAAAGCCTGCCCGTGTTAGAGTGTATATTGGGCAGGGAGCCAACGTAACAAATGTACGGTTATCAGTTGAGAGCAGACAACATGTTTCGAGAAAATCACGTTGTGAGCAGTCTCTTTTGTTGTTCTTTGACGTTCACGTGACCTGAAATTTCTGCAATCAATTTCACGTACGAAATACACGTTATCTTAGAGAGGAGCGCTGTGTGTGATCAAGGAAATGCTATATCCTTTTGGACGTCCATCAAAGGGAAATTTGTGGGGGAAAGTTGCAAGAACAAAGCGGGAGAAATAAATTGCGTTTTGATAGGATGGCCTAGGAAAATACATCCACAAGTAAACCACTGTAGGCTTGGTTATCAAAACATAAAGGGACTTTTTCGTACACAACTATATACACTGAATAATCATTAACTCAGGCACAGAGAATCAGAGAATTAAATTGTGTGTGAGCGTGCGTGTTTTACGCATTTTTCTGTATTAAAACCCAATTTTTGCAAATGAAGTCTGTCAATTAGGCGTTTCATGCAAGTTTTTACATTAAAACAACCACTGCGTACTTAAAACTATTAATATGACCACATATAATCCGAGTTAGCACAAAAAAATCCCAAAATGTTCAAAAATGCTTGTAATAAAATCATTGTCTACAAAATTTGAAGATTTTACCACAGCCTTTGGTATCTTAACTTGTTGGAAAGTAAATAATAGAGAGGTGTTTTGTTATTAACAATAAGTTTTGTTTGTTATTAAACATTTAAAGAATGCTGCAAGATCAAACGTTTTTCAAAAATCTAAAGCTTAAAATTTTGGGTATTGTGACACAAATGTGTACCGAAATTTAAGATATTTGACATGGTTAAAAATTGTGTTTAAAGTGTAAATGAAGTGAATATTGCTTCTGAGTTTTATATGAATAAAATAAAATTAAAAAAATATAAAAATATTGTACAACTTTATACAAATTAAATTTATTCTTTGCCAAGTAACATTTAGGCCCTAAATTTTAGGGGAACTAAGAGGAAAAAAATTATTTACGTACTGCACTACCAGTCCGTATAATAATTAAGACAACACAACACCGACGCTGGGTTTATTAATTGTTTCAACGTAATGTAATGTAAGCTACATGGAGTAACTGTTTTTTTTAACTACGTGTTTTGGCGTTTATTTTTACAGCAGTTTAAATAATTTCTATTAAATTTTTATGTTAATCACGAAAGACAGTACGGAGCAATATAAAAAAAATTGGCTACTAGCATTTTCCATTAGTATGCCGCCGGGTAATCTCAAATGATCAATAAATTCCTTATGTTTTTTGTTTTATACTTTCGTACTAGTGTTTTGCATATTATTTTGTTCGCGAATTCTCTAAGCGCCGATATTATTCAAGTTACTCAGCATAAGTAGTACACTTAATGTTGTTTTGCGGTGAAATATGATGCAGATTAATAAGTATTTATTTCACGTGAAAGCCATACATGCATACCTAATGCACACGTTCCGCCATTTAAAAAAAAATCGATAAATAAATATTCTCGATAGATCTGTAAATGTTTGGTAATAAAAATAACAAATTATGACAGTTTTACCAAACTGTTTAGGCATGTATATAAACTACATTTAGCCATTCGCGGATCAAACTGTTGCAGAACAGATTAATTGCATGTCATGAAAATTCTAGACCGGTTTTAAGACTATCGCCTGTGCGTCTGTAGCCTTCTTATATTTTTTTTTATAACAGTACTAAATAAATAAATATATCTGTTTGCATTGACGAAGAGCCGAGAGTAAAGGTTGAGAACATTTCCGCAAGAGATTCTTCGTAAAAAAGATAAAAATATATTTGATTAAACTTACTAATACTATTTAATAAATCAATCAAACAATTAAGGCAGTTATTATAAATTAATTTAACTTCTTTTCCTTCTAAAAAGCAATTGTTATGTAATGGCAAGCAACATAATTTTTCACATTACCACGCTGTGAAAATGTTGTCTTCTTTTGCATTATTTTTATTTGTAGATATGTGTAGATGATGTGCTTTAAGTTAATTTAGTGCTGCCAAATTCCGTTAGGTTATTTATTGATTTATAATTCAAACGTAAATATATTTAAGCAAATACACGTACAACAGAATTACTCCAGTTCTGTGATGTTCGAATATGCAGCGAATACCTAATAAATTATAATGAATTGCATTAAGATATATGCATCAGCCTGAAACCTAATTACACGCGATATCGGCTAATAAACGACAGTATGCGGCTAGTAACTACAGATGTGTGCATAAATTCGAAGCTACATTTCATATTTCGTAATTAAACTTTATGTCACCAGAACTACATCGGTACAACCAGATTTGCTGGTTATGGAATTCATTAGAAACCGATTAAAAAAATAATATTAAGGGACTTATGCACAAAGAAAACAAATTAATATTCTTAATTGTGGTTGGAAACATTACTTAAAGCATGATATTATTTTGAATACCGAGCAACCAACAAAGAACCGACTAAAATCGAAGCCTCTGCGTTTTCTAGTTCATTAAGTCGATTTATGAATACATAACTACTAACACGGCGATGATTTACAATTTCCCGTAGGTTGATGGTTAGTTAGAGATATTCGAACAATTATGTATCGACTTACCAAGAAAGATATCCTCATCGTCATGAGCGGTGTGGGCTGTAATGGCGGCCATGCCCTGGACAAGCGCAAGAAGCGACGAATACGGGCTACGAGTGTCCGATAAACTCAACTGAAGACCTAAGGGTGCTCTGTAGAACTCGCCACACAACATCCCCAGGCATAACACATTCTATTTGTTACCTGAAACAATACAATCAATACTTTAGACAAACGATTTACGATAATAAGACACGTCAAATGATAGCATGTGGTTATTATAAATAATTAGCTTATGACCGACTCAAATTGCTTTTACCATACGAGGTGTGGTGATAAAGTTCCTCAACTGATTTCCGTGGGTAGTATTCTGGCGCTATATACATATTAGTAAGAGCGTAGCTAGCTATACAATTTACTGAACGCACGATGGTACCATTCGGATGAAATAATAAGCTGGATGGAAAAGGCCAGAGCAGAATTTCGTAAAATAAATACAGTTTTAAAGAACCACAGTCTGAGTATCCAACTTAAGCTTAGTAAATTGGTGAAGTGCTATGTTTTCACGGTGCTCCTGTGCTTAGTAGAATCTTGGACATTACCGGAGGCTAAAACGAAAAAATTAAATACGTTCGAGATATGGTGTAAGTCCAGACAGAAACTTAGAATTGGAAGGACCATGTCACCAACGAAGATGCCCTGAGGAGATTAAAAGTAAAGGCAGAGTTGTGAATGCCGTTAAAAGAAGAAAGCTGGGGTACTTGGGTCACATAATGAGACATCCAGAAAAGTACGGACTGTTGCTACTGATACTTCAGGGATAGGTAGTTGTCAAGAGGGGCCAGGGACGGAGAAGGATCTCGTGGTTGAAGGATCTGAGAACACTACAACCACGGAATGATTCCGTAATGCTGCTAACAAAATAAAATCGTGTTGTGGATAACCAACGTCCGCTAATGGATAGGCGCTTTAAGAAGAAGGAAAGGTGTAGGAGCAAAATTAGAAACGAAATCCATAGAGAAAACACAAAAGTACAAACAATAGAACATAACATCCATGAGGCACAACTAAGCAACTAATTGGCTAGGTCATGTTTGTAGAATGATAGAAGATAAAATGTTCAGAAAAGCATACAAAACGCATATGGGAGAAAAAAATCGATAAGAAAGATCAAGGAAAGCTTAAAATGAGATGAAAAAAGCTTTCACAAACAAAGGAATCGGATGAGGTAAGGTTAGAGAACTAATAGACTGAAAAAGATGGAAGGAAGCTTACAAAAAAAGGTCACATACATAAAAAAAAAACAAAAGCCTCACACCTAACGGTAGATAGGTGTAAAAATAAGGAGAAGGAGCGGAAGATGGAGAAGGAGAGAAGGACTTGAATAGTTTTGATATTTTCCATTAACACTGTCTCTTAACAGCATTAATAACTTCCACTGCTAATAAAGAATAGTAGATGGTAGCAGATAAAATAAAAATATTCATTTGTTCTTATTAAGTTCGAGTATTTAGATTTAAAAGAAAGATGATAAACTGATACGCACTTCTTGGAAGATTTCGATGAGGCTAATTCTTTTAAGTTAATTTTCCTACCACGTGCCCAACATAAATGGAAAACGTGTTAACGACACCATAATTAGGATCGGTTTGGATGAAAGCTCCACGAATCGTTCTTCTTACGGCCATAACATGTAACGTTAAACGAATAATCTTCACTATTAAGTGTTAACCCTAGAACTGCACTTAAAGGTAACTTCAGTTAAGAAGTAACTTTGGTGTGCTTTGACGAATAAAAAATATGTGATTTTTAATTGGAAATAGAGAATTATATAGACAAAAATTTTATCTGGGTTATACCTTAGCATTTTTTTAAAAACTTCAAAATATCTTTAATTAGTTTCTGAACAAATTGATAACCGTTATGTTGCATAAATGTTGTATAACGTTTCTACAAACCAGTAGAACCGTATCAAAATCATTAAATTTTTGACCAAAAAAAATGTATACTTAGCAAATTTTAAAAACATTTGAAGAGCTATAAAAAATATTTCTAATGGGCTTTTGAACGAATTGGCAATAGTTACAAATTGATTTCATGCTGTTTAACATTTTCTCGGACAATAAAGCCCAATGCAAAATTTTCTACAGCGTTTTGTGGAGTGAAATTGGCCAAAGTTACCCTGGAAAAAAGAAACAACCGCTATAAGTACCTACTCAAATTCATAATTTTTATGGTCTAGTTTTTTTTTCCAGTTACTGAAAGGTTTTGTGGTGTTACAGCCTTTTTTGTGTAACCGATAAAGAGATACGTATCTTTTTATTGACTCTGTGATGTAAAATTAAAAGTCAACTAATTTATTCTGGGTGTAGGCTGGATTGTAGACGCCTGGCGCCATTGTTATCACCGGTGCCCATTACCTGTCGCCGCGAATCCACGGATCAATCTTCGTCTAGGTACAGGTAGCGGCGCCACTAAGTCTGCCTTCGATCCCTCATTCGTCACGCGACTGCTAACCTTTATTTTTCACTACGTCTTGGGCTACTATTCATGCACTTCTGAATAAATACTGCTGGCAGACTGCCAGTCCAGTAAATATGCCATCGGGCAGATATGGTTTTGGTTAAGTATGCAATTCAGTTTGCAAGGATTTTATTGGAAACGATAGCTAGTGCTTCAAGTCGATCTGCTGGTTGCTCAGGTGTAGCAACACACCTTGCAATATGCAATGCATGTTTAATGTAACTGTTGTTGCTCTGAAACTTTTGCTGTTCTCTTTGTGGTACCAAAAAATTCTGTGTAAGTTGGTCAAGATAAACAAGCTGGACTAAAAGCTATATAATTTTTTAAACTATTACATAAAATGCCTAAATTGCTTTACAAGTCTATTTTGCAAAAAGTCCTGGAGTGTCTTAAGATAGACGAAAAGCACTTTTTTTCAATAAGATATGTGTTCAGGCGCTTTTTCAGGAAGCCTACAAGGCCCGAATAGGAAGACAAGAAGACAAGAAAGACAAAAGAAGAGCTGGAACAGTGAGGTAAAACAAAGAGTGACGCAGAGTAAGAGACAAGGAGAAATAAAAGAATCCTTGCAAACAAAATACACCCATAAACATAAAAAAGGCCTCAAATAGACGCGTGGAATTAAAAAAAAAGAATAGGAAATAGAAAAATAAGCAGAAGAAAATTATAAAAATTCAAGATACAAAAACTATCAAAAATTAAAGTCGACTGTATATACGAAGCAATATCGCTTCTCTCAACGTTATTTTTAACATAATCAAAGTCGATTTTAAATAACCTCGTTTATCAAATACAACATAAATTTTCCGTCGTACTAAATTGAGCTGAATTTTATTAAAATATGGTAAATTGCAAAAATGCAGCCAATCTCCATAACGCGAAAAATAGAATGAAATATATTCAGCATTATGCAGCAATATCTCTAGGTAGTAGTAAAATACCAATATGTAAATTAATGTGTGAAATATACAGTCTGTACCACGACAATTCATACATTGTAAAATTGTACAAACTATTACATATACTGCGGTGTTAAATAGAATCAGATGTAGCTATAAAATTGAGGGAATAATTCTTTGACACAAAAGTGTACAAGCAGTGATTTATTTATAACAAGAGTTCTATAAATATTTCGTTACTTTTTGTCATGTAAAAACCTCACTTAGTTTGTGTATAATAGAACAAAGTTTTTGTAAAAACTATGATTCATTGATATTTCATTAGCCTCAAGATAACTGTACAAAAATTTTGTGTGATAAATAGAAGCAGAAAATACTTTTACTAAGCTTTTGCAAGAGTTCTGCCTTAATTACGATAATGTCAATAAACGTATTCTGTTAAGTTTGTGTTCCACAATAAAATAATAAAACCGCGTAAGCTCTAATATGCGGAAAGCAAATAATCAGGACCGATCTAAAATTAACGAATATAAAGCAAGCTACAACATGCAATACGCCCTAATAAAATTATTCACACCCTAAACTTACAGCACAGGTAATAAAATTGTATTTGATGCCATAATAACAGCTTGAATCATTGATCAGTCAGTAATTTATTCAACACTACAGGGACAGACGAAAAAAATTAGAAAAAGGATTAACCAAACTCAAAAAACTATTACTTACTAGGGAGGGTCAAGATTATGATGTATAGGTATATTTAGAAGTTTCATTACGTTGTAATACAATTATTTCATCGTTGCGATAAATTTGCCGAACACAACATCTGTTAAAAGTATTTCCGAGTGCAGATGTATTGTACAATAGTACAATATCTAACTTAAAATTAGTTAGCGGGCGACGTAACTAAATTTCAGCCCAAGACTCGACAGATACAAGATGAGGCGGTCGGCGATAACGAAGTTTGAGGGGAAAATAGCTTCTAGCAAGACGCGGACCGCCTGTTCGTCCCCACGACACTTCCACAATAGAACAGGGATCTTATTATTGTTCATCTATCATCCTCCTTCTCCTTGCAGGAGGATTTCGTCGCGACAATAATTTCGCCGGTAAATAAATTCGTCGCTTACGTGAACGGATGCAGAAATGAAATGTAGTCCACATCTTTGACAAGTTGGGTATTCATATTTTACATTAACTTCAACCCGAAGGTGCGGGTCTCGACATTCCCGACGCTGGATGGAGGATTTTGCGTGCTATATCGATTAAATTAATTACAAGACATAACTCACGAGGAAATTCGTTGCGTTTTCAGGAAACTCCAGCAACACATTCCTAAATTTAGTTTAATTTATAACAGTCCTTTTAACAGATAGGTAGTGTACAACGGAAAGATAATATTCGTGGACATTATTAAAACGAACGAGGAAATTTGTAATTTTCGGTAACTCAACAGAATCATATAAACGTTGAAAAAAATAAGGGTAGTAAAAAAAACTACACCTAGATGAAGGGTAAGATAGCATTAACTTAAGCTTGGTTTAGATATATTAAAAAAAAATAGAATAATTAATATTTTTATCAAATATTATCGAGGGAACTTTTTTTCACACTTAGGTATCTACATTCTTATTCTTTGCGCCCTTATAATCTAACCAGAGAAGATCACGATAATATGTTGTCTCTAGAATTTGGTTAAGGCTGTGTTTATTGCATCAAGAACATCAAAACTAAATGTTTTGCAGAGTTATTCGTGCCACTGGCCATTTCCTTTGAAGAAATGGGGAAAAAACTGAAAAATTGAATAATAAAGGTAATTTTTGCGATCGCGTTGGCCATAAAACAGTCAGAGATAAAATCGAAACTCTTCTATTTACCAATGCGCGCATCCTTTGCAAGTAAAATGGTGCAAAGGTTTTGAAAAAATCTTTATCGGTTCCGGAGAAAAACGTCAAAAACGAAACCCCTGCAAAAGCGCTATGATTTGAGAAGTTGTGGTATATCTGTTATAACTAAATCTATGCGAGTTGCGTTTAACATAGGGAAAACCGTTTTTACAAGGGCCTTATTCTTCGCGTTTTTCTCCGGAATCGTTTAAGTGCTTTTCAAAAACTTTGCACCATTTTACTTGCAAAGGATGCGCGCATTGGTAAATAGAAGAATCTAAATTGTTGTCATCTTCTGTTTTCCATGTTCCCAAATTTGTAAAACTACAAGATTTTTGCATTTTCATTTCCCTTTCTCCTTCCAGACAAACCACCAGCATCTTTCTCCATCCTCTTTGTTAATTTGCATATATTTCGTTTTTCCTTCATTTATTTCTAGACCTACTTTACTGACTTCCGAATCTAGTATTTCCTCTACTCTTTTAGTTCTTTTTTCATTATTGCTAGGGTACCAATATCGTCCGCGAAGATTTAAACGTTTAAACGTCTTTAATGAAGTTATTTATATCGCTCTAAACAACTCGCTCATCAAAATAAAAATTAAAAACAATACAGTGATTTATTTTAAAGCCAAGAATAGCTTGAAATGGAAATCAAAGTATACTGTTATTTGACGGTCTGTCTACTACAGTAATTGCATTTAAATGATAATTTGTTATGCTTCTGAGTATGAACTTTCGTTTGTATAAATACTAAGTTTTCCTTTTTTATTGTAGCTTATGAGTTCACAAGACACTATATAATCTCTTTCTTAAAAACCGTTTTAATGTTGGATAACAAGTAAAAAAAATATTTATTATTAATAAAATAAATTTCAGGAAAAGTTGAAATTAGCGCATGAAACCTTTTTTTTTCGGGAGAGATACCAATCAAACACATCAACGTTATCTTTCACAAGTTAACTAAATTACTTATTTAAAGGAATAACGAATGATTCAGATATTTTCGTCACCATTTAGTAACGAGCAAACCCCATTTTAGTTCAAGTTATTAAGAATTTTACTTCAAGGTTTTGGTTTTCAAATTTTAGGAAGGTTCTAGATTCAATTTCGCTTTGATTTTACATCAATGTTTAAATAAACAGAATCGTTATGTCTTAATTAATATCGCCGTTAAGTTAAACACTCTGGAAGCAGACGGCAGTCAGCTACAGATTAATTTGTTCAACAAACATAATTAAGTTTTCCATGGGTAGTTAACACACCATTCACTGGAGTACTGCTGTGCTTAAGTGTATTTACTTAGTACATGTAGTAAAACTTGTATGAAGCTTTGATGCGACTATATCACCCAATACTTGCACGGATTATATAGATTTTAAAGTCTTTGGGCGCATTCTTATTCATAATATCGCTGTAAACTTAAGATTTTTGAGCGATCCATATTATATTGTACATAATAAACAAGGCAATTCATTATCCGAATAGTCTGGCCGATGCTGTTAACAGCGACACAGTTAATGGCGATCCGTATTATTTATGAGGTCTATGAGCTTTATAAGGCCTTCATCCGTCGCCAGAAATTTACGAGCGACACTAGCACGCGCTCTTTAGCACCGGCAAGTTAAGGGAATTAAAAAGTTTCAAGCCAATTAGCAAGACAGGTCGTTTGGTTGCTCTTCTCCGAACAACTTTAAGCACGGACTTTGATTTCAAATTTAGCAATTTACACGGGAGTTCATCGACATCATCGAAGCTGGCCATGTTCATCGATGGAGAAATAATGGTTCAAAGACACACAGGTTTGCACTTCTTCCAAATTTTTGAGACTCCCAAATAGATTTTAAATAATGTAAGATAAGGATGACCTCCAATACATGAGAAGGAAAATTAAAGAAGAATACGAAAAAGCGGGGCTTTCAATGAATATGGAGAAAACTAAAGACCTTTGTATTGGGGGAGAATCCGGTGACCTAAAATTGGAAAGAGGAGAAAAAATATCTAAATGCAATGGCCACCAATACCTGGGTGTAAAAGTTCAAGATGATGAAAAGGGTGAAAAAAAAAATCGACAACGAATAGGAGAAGGCAGAAGTGGCATCAAAAGGCTAAATGGAATATGGTGGAGTAAAGAAATAACAAAGAAGAGAAAATACAACATATACAACAAAGTTATTAAAATTATAGTATTGTATCGAGCAGAAGCATGGAGGTGAACAGAAGTAGATAAAAGAAGGCTGCTTTTTCACCACTCGCTGCTTCTTGGTCATTGTCAGAATTTGCTGATCTTCGCGAAGACATCTTGATGAGTACGTACTTTGGAAAAGGGAATTTCACAGAATAAAAATGGAGCTTGTCATCATTAAGAAGGCCCTAACTGTCATCTTCAACCGTCTTTTTATTTTCAACAAATTAAGCTTGGCCCGAGTTCCATCATACATTTAAACTACCCTCGCATGATCGTAAACGGGGCTACAGTTCCATCGCTAATAAATTCGGTAATTTTTTCCGCGGAAAATCGCTAGGTCCTGATGCGAATTCGATGACGATGTCATATCGGAAACGTGGCATAATATGAATCATTCCGAATCACCGGCAGAGGTAGCTGGGCGAGTGGCATCATTACTATGTTCTAATTCATTTTAATCTGGATTCTTGTCGCGTCTGCACTTCCTATCAGCCAATTCGATAACCCCTACCCCCGCAGCTAACGGACACTAGATCCTATCCCAACACTGTCGGAATCTGTTCGAACACTCTAGGATTTTGCCCGCCTCTGCGACGACAACCCAGATTAATTAACTCGATGCTTTGGCACAAATTCGTCCCGATAACACCGCGAATTTGTCTCAAATTTCTCTGGTACAATAAATTTCGTTTTCTTAAAAAAATATCCGAAAACGTTCACCTAAACTAGAAGATTTATTTTTTTCCGTTAAGCACAGTTTAACTATACACTAACTATACACAGTATTTTTGGCTGTTCTATTTTGAAAGCTACATCGCGAGCAAAACAATGATCGTAGAATCAAAGTTAATTGTACATCAGACACTTACTGCCAGAGATTATTTACTGTGGGGATAAACTACCTGTGACAGGTGTCTCGTAATTGTTTAAAGTGACGAGTGCAATGGTCTGTGAACTGAAATGTTCACAGCGATTAAATTGCAGAAAAACAAGTCCATGTCTTCTGGAGCATTAAATCTCCACAAAGGATTGATTTATTATTCATCGCTACTCCATTTATCTCAATTAATGTCTCGGGATATATAAAGCAAAATATATGCTAGCAGTATACGTCACACATATGCGAAAATGTAAAAAGAACGTATATGAGCACATAACTTGAATTACTTCAATCAAAGATTGACCACCAACTACAGAGCGTGCAAAAGTCTTATGTTCACTCTGTTATTTGTCAATGAACTTTATAATATGTTAAAATAATTGTGGACCATTGTGGACTACATGAAAACATTAATCTGTAGCCAGGCAAAATTTTAAAGAACGCCTCCCGTTATACGCGACCACGTTTTAACTGTTAAAATGTTTCAACCCCTGATATAAACATTTAGAAAAATATTGTCGTACATTGGCACGGCCAGTCTATGACGAATATCGACAATATCATTCAAAATCCGACTTTAAAGTTTAAAGATGCGATGCTGACTGCATGGGAGAATATCCCCCAAGAAACAGTCCAGAACTTCTTCCATAATATGTACATGCGTATGAATCTTTTAATTAAAGCTGAAGGAAGGTGTATTAATGGTTAATTAGAAGAAGCTTTCGTAATTACATTTCCTGTTCAATATTTGAAATAAATAAGGGTTGCTCTCTATTGGTTTAATTTTTATTGTGTGTATTTTAATTTTGGAAAAGTAAAATTTAACATATAGGATCTTTAATTATAATTTACCTAATTGTTTTTTTTTTTTTTTTGGAGATAAACGAAGAAATGTCATTGAACGCGGTATTATGTTGTCTACCAAGTCTATTAAACAGCAATACCTAACCAAGGGCGATATCACAAAGGGAAATGTTTTTGAGAATCGTTCGTCGTTAGTGGAAAGTTTCAACAACGCCAGGAGAAGAAGTTGGGTGATATTGTCTATAGAATTTTGTGTAGTAAAATTGGCCAAAGTTTCCAAAGAGAAGTAACTCTCTAAAAAAAAATTAATCTCGAGTGGTGTCTAGAAAGACCATTGTGCGATATAGGTACTCAATAAAAAGTGGGGAGTGGAATAGCCCCAAATTATTTTATTTCATTAAATTACAATTAAGAATTTATTTTATTTCAAAAATGTTATTCTGTAATAATTTTGATGCTGTAATTAATCTAAATTATTTTTACTACATCTATCGTATAATCCAGACCATCTAGATACTTTCTTTATTAGGAATTTCCAAACAGTGAATATTTTATTTAAAATAACATCTGCACATTGTTCGATTTATATTCCTTTTCTTGGAAAAACGTCACAAATTGCTTTTAGATGGATTTTTGCGAGGGAACAGTTTATATCGGCTAATTTTCTTTATGTTATTATCATTTTTTGATAATGTTTTGCAGGTTAAACGCGATTTATGACAGTTCTTTAGGAAAATGTGGCCATCCACCACATCGAAGCAGTAAAATATGAATTGTTTCTTTCTAATTGGTTGCTAGCGTAATTTCACTGTAGCAATGAGCTGAAACACAGCTGCATCGTGCATTTTCACTGTAATCCGCGTTATTTAATTAATCAATATAACATTGAGTAAAATACAAATTAAGTAGATTTGTGGTTATCTCTGGAATACCAAAAAACGTTCCGGTTTCTTTGGAGTGCGTTTAGGAAATTTAAAAACTGGAAATCAAAGCGAAAGCAGAGTCTAAGAGCAGAACTTGTTAGTCCTGCGATATGAACGGAAGAGACAAGTTGGAAACTTGGCGAGTTTCAGGGGCATAAAGTTGATGAGGTGACGTGTATAATATCCAAAGGGAGAGGGTGAATTTAGAGCTGCTTTTGAAGACGTTGCTTTAATCCAGGCCAGCAGGGTCGGGTGAAAGGTGGAATACGTGTTTCGAATACCGTCAGACGAACTGGCGCCAGGAGGGTGGGGAAAAGACGGGCGAGAGGCACCTTTTCCGAAGGAAACGGCCAACCTTCGGATGGGTCTGCGATACCGATATAGCCCCCGCAAACTCTACATAAAATAATCGTAAACAATGCTTTAACAGAGGTTATCGCACCGAAACAACTGATCAACGAAACAAAACACAACAAAATTATTTTTCCTCACGTACTTGTATAAGAATCGCCGTTTTACTGCCATTTGAACGGAATATTATCGTGCCTTTATATTAAACCGAATCCTTATAAGCTATACTTATTGAGTAGGAATTAAAAACTCCCCATACTTCTCTATAAGTTATCAATAACTCTTTGTGGGACAAGTTTATAACCCAAATTCATTCGTTAGAATTAGTCTTGCTACTCCGGAATTGGATAAATCAATTTTAAATTCTTACTTAAGTTTATTTTATTAAATTGTTTAGTACCTCAAATTAACTAGATATTTGAGAAACATGAATAAATATGTGCCTTTAATTAACTTTTATTGACTACAGCGAAGTCTGTTTCGGCAGTTGCGAATCTAAGCGCAATAAGATATTAATAATTTGACTTGAACAGATCGTAATATAATATAACTTGTTAAAAAAAGCTTGTTTATTTAACAAACAAATTGGATCCAATTTCCTACGAACGAAATGTTCCAAGGATTTATAATTTCCTTTTTGCGTCCCTCTTCATTTCATATTACAATTTTATTCGAGTTAATTAAATTTTCAGAAGACAGCAACGAATTTTTTTATAATTTAATTACACTTCGCGCGTAAAAAATGGGGTTTCACGAAGAAGCAAACACGAAAAAAATAAATTCGCTGAACTAAAAAAAAAGCGCGCGCTTTCTCAGCAGACTCGTTGATAAAAACGCGAGCAAATAAACGCAAAAAGATATTTCAGGTGTTTTTATCTTAAGTATTGTTAAATTCGCAGGCGACTTCAGAGGCAGTGATGAATGGGGTGCGTGAGTTCCAAGTAAAACATAAAATGTACGAGATTAAAAATGCAAATTGTAAAATTAAAAACAAGTAATAAAATTTAATCCCCTTAACCTGTCAGAGTTCGAGGACTCGTCCACTTTTTATTCAAGGAGAAACTCGGGTTCGATAAAATCTGAACGGGGGCACCTGAAAGCGTGAAATACCGAATTTATGGCGTGTCACCCGCCTTAACACGCATAATGACTGGGTCCCAGACACACGCATTTGTTTGTTTTCTTATTCAGAGCCTGCCGCGACCTCATAACTCTTTAATAGAACGTTTATTATTAGACACAGAAAGGACGACAAAGTTCTTATCATGCTTAAACAAATTTAAGTGTTTTGAACTGTACAGGGTGTTGCGTAAACGCTGTACAAATAATACTTTAGGTGGTAATCGGAGGGGGCCAAACCTGGAGAATAAGGTGCAAGGGAAATCAATTCGAAGCCGAGTTCTTCCACTGTGGATATTGCAGTTCTAAACGAGTGAGCCTGTGTATTGTCATGTTTCAAGAGCACATTTTTCTTCGCCAAATCCTGTTTCTTTTTTAATTTTTTTTTTTGTATCAATCGATTTGTTAAGTTAACGTATACCCCCAGTTATAGCTTCGACCTTTGGAAGGTGGTCGATCATGACGACAACCTTTGAGTCCAAACAAACTGACGCCATGACCTTTCCAGCTGAATTGACCTTCTTTGTCTTCCTCGGAGGCGGAGAATCTCTATGCTTCCATTGCTTGGATTGCTCTCTCACCTCTAGTGTGTTATGATGAAGCCATATCTCATCTGCTGTGTTTAGTGTCCGCTTATAATCGCTTCAGAACCTGGTGCAAACACTGCTTGGAAATTTAGTGCCAATAGTGACACTCATGTTGCGCTTTGACCAGTTGTAACTCGAAAACTATTTGGCCAATTAAACTGAAATTTTGGGTTATATTACACAAGAGGCCAAACATTAACGCAGTAAAAGAAGACACCGATTCGAGGGTCATATCTACGTAAGGCAGCGAACTTTTTAATCAACCCCCATACGTTAATGTGCTTTTTTTTATTTAAGTGGGTATTATTAGCCCTTAAAACTCTTGGACATATTTTCAACATCCTGTATATTAAGTTGAGGATAAAAATACCACGCTGCGTGTAAAAAATCATAATAGTTCGTTTATAATAAAAATTCTTAGCAAATGGAATTCGTGTTCGCGCAGCGTCATAAAAGTGAACGTTTCTGATAACGAGATGAATAGTCGGGTTGGGATCGAGTTCTGCCATTTAGTTGAATTGCTATGGGGGTTGAGCGCATATTAGCGACTCCATTCTATATCAATGATACATGACAATCACCGGCGTCGACGTAGCCCTAATGGTACGTTCGTTGGGCCAGCTTCCGCTTCAAACGTGGCCACAATAGCGATACACACCCTTTGGGCGGACGCTTCAGAAATAATCTAGCGATATTCGACGCAATCTGCACACGCCGAAACCTTCGAGCTGGGATATTGGACATTAGTGTCGGAAAATGTTATTGCTTTATTGGGTTGATGCGTTACAAGTACACCTGACGGCCAAGGGATCCTTCCCCATAACATCTGTTAAGATAAAAATTTTGAAATGTGCGTATGCTTTTTAATTACTAGGACAACCGGTATACATCTCTTTCATCGATTTGTATATTTATAACACATCTTTTTTTCGTAATACATTTTTAGTTATTCTGCGTAGCATATTCCCGATTTCTTTTCGTTTTACCTAAATTATTTTGTTTAATATCAACCGGAAATAGGGACATCAGATGCCATATTGGTACAAATGACCCTTGATTCTGGCGACATATGTCGCCCGTTTCGGCGCTTTTATTGTTTTTCTCGTTTTTTTATAACCTCCATCGATTTCAGATTAAACAAGTCGCATACGAACAATGCCTCAGTATCGTAATATGGAAGTGAGTTGAAATTAATAATGATGATGGATGGCTCCGAGTAAAGGCGAATCCAAGTTACAAATTCACACAGGCCATAAACTATTCTTTCCATCTTCGTATCACAATGTGGATAGTTATAATTTAATAAAATTAAATATAGTACAGTTTAAAATAAAGTCAGTAACTGTCTTTTGACACGACACCGCTTACAATACAATTTTACAGTAAAGAACTTATGGAGCTGAATCCAGAGGGAATTATTTAGCGTCCACTGCAATTCCCCTGTGGTACTGTTCCGCTACTGTTGAAACTTTTGTTTCAGTTTGTAGACTTGACACGGATTCTGAGGAATTACATAGTTCTTAAATTATTTATCGAATTTTGCACTAGAAAGCTACGAAACCAATGAAGTATTAGCCGATAATTAGTAGAAATATTTACCCAAATTCATTGTAAAAAATTCAGTAATAATTGATACTTTTTATTTCATACATATTAAGATTATTACTAAGAATTTCCTACATTGAAGAATTATGTATTTAGTTAGGGCGGTTTAGCTTAAGTAGGAGTTTTTAAAGTATTTATTTGATGGTTCATGTTTACTTATTTTATTTTTTACTCAAAAACGGCAGGTTTTACGAGAAAAACTTAAGAATAACAAGTTTCTAAATAAATTAACCTTTAAAAAAAAATATTTTTAATTGCAACATTTTAACCCACCGAAAAGTTCTGATAATAATAACAATAATAATAATAATAAAAATCTTTATTGTCCACAAACAAAAAATGCCATGAGACAAAAATCTGCTGATCAAAGCAGCAGAACATTGAATAATACATTATAGACAACAAAAAAAAGAACAAATAACAAACAAGCCGTTAACAAAACATCAACACAAAAAAAAACAAATTATTTATAACAAGATTACAGATAAAATAAAATATAGGGACAAAACCACATCCCAAAATCCAATGAAAATCACACATCACAATCGAGATATTCATCTAGTGAGTAGAAAGCGTTTTCAACCAAAAACCCTTTCACTAATTTAGCAAATCCCTTTTTCCTGATTGCACCTTTATATGTAGGAGGTAAATGGTTATACAATTTTATTGCAGTATATAGAGGTGATTTTTCAAAATTGGTTAGCCTATGCAAAGGAAATGAGAGATCACTACCATGTCTAGTATTATAACTATGGTACGATTTATTCTGACATATCATGTCATAATTTTTAAATATGAACATTAACGATTCTAAAATAAAAAGTGATGGTAATGTTAAGATTTTAACAAATAAAAAATAAAAAAACCAACGGGGGTCGCACTTTTCAGTCCCCTGTGAAGATGGGAGATGATTGAAAATATTACTATGGCAAACCTTTTATTAAATATAAATAATCTACCAAATATAATTCTCCTACGTTTAATCAAATTTGAGAAATAAAATAAAAACCTAATTTTACCGCTCCTCTTTAGGGGGGTGTAACTCCAAAAACAGACGTCTAAGGAAAAAAATATACAAAAGACCCCCCTTGATGTTCGATAAGGAATCACCTTTTTTCGCACTTTTTACGAAACACCCTGTATAAAGAGAAATTTTCACAAAATTTGATGATTTTATTAAATTATATAGCTGGATTAAATAGCACGATCAATGATAATTTTATAGCGTCACATTCTTTATGTGGGTACAGAGGTAAAAGTAGCAATTATCTATATTTATAGTCGACAGCAAGACGTTAAATAAACACACTTGCAATTTGAAAATATATCAGAAACACAATATCCACGTTAATATATTGCTTGCAACTTTGCAACGTCAAAAATAAAGAAGCTAGTTTAGTGTTCCGTTTGCCATGATATATAAGTACTCGCTACACCTACATCAAATCTTAACTTGGCTAGATGCCAGGCGATTTATTTTGTCCTAGACTTTTTTTCCTTGGGTGTACCCAACTTTGTTCAAGTGTGATGTACTCTTGAAATTACATAATACGTACGAAATCGCTTTAAAGTACAAGCTACAACATACAGAGCTTAAATTTTAAAAGGATAATGTACTAGTAATAAAGGATTAAGTTCTGGACGTTGGTTTATTTTATTCGACTTGAAATGAGATGCAAGTTTGGACGATGTTTTAAATGAAACTATACATGCAGGATCTTTTTAAACGTTTAAAAATAATGACACGATTATTTTAAAGTTGCAAGAGCTTATGGGACGGTTATATAGAGCCCGTTACGTAACGTCTTTGTCCCTTTTTGCAGCGAAGATATCATTATGCGAATGCATTAGGCTGTAACCCACGTATTGCTCCAATTTTTACAAAATTATACCGTTTCAAACTTCAGACGAATACTAAGGGAAGTTATGCTGATTGAAACAAATAGGATCAAAAAAGGTCTGGCGGGGTACCATGTAAAAAAACTCTGAATTGGCGACGCACCCCGACCAGTACCGGCAGTAAAATGCAAGGAATGGTTTCTACATGTGCACGTCAACTTTATCTAACTGAAAATCTCGCTTGCTATCCGGGGTTGATCGTAAACGTCAGCTGTGATATTATATTTTTATGATAATGTAGGACGGTCAAAAAATCTGTTGATCCTGTATTGAAATTGTAATTTGCTTTTATTGGTTGTTGTATAAACGGTTTATGGGTATAGCATACGTGCTTAGCAAACATTTTTTAATAGCGCTAATATAACTACACCATTAACATTAAAATAACAATAAACAAATCGAATTCATCATATTAGCTGTGATGGGGTTAAGTTTACGAAAATTTACCTCCAACTCTCAGATTTCTTTGTGCAACTTTTTTTTTTGAAAAGTAGTCACAAAGGTAGCTCAAAATGGTTTAAGTTTCTGAAGGAAATGGCCAATGGCACGTATAACTCTACAAAACATTTAGTTTTGATGCAATAAACACTGCCTTGATCAGATTCTAGCGACAACATATCGTGACCCTTCCTGGTTACATATATCTTAAAGATAATACAATAAAATTATGACAAATATTCAAATAGCACTCTATTTTTAATTAAACAATACCCTAGTCTATTATAAAAAGAATTTTTAACATTGGCCAACTGTCTTTTATTAATTAATTCGAATTTTGCACTATTGCTTTCTTAAGAAAATTTATATTTGGGTGGCTTATTTTGTGATTTTACTTTTGATGCGGCCCCATAGAAAGTAGTCACAAAGTGTTAAGCCCGGACATCTGGCTGGCCAATTTATGGCACCACCTCTAACAATTTAACGATTTGGAAAAAAATAATTCAAAAAAATTTCAACATCTAAGGGAAATGCGCGGGATAGCCATTCTGCTGGAACCAGATTTCCTGATTTCATCTTGTAAACCCGTTCTTCGTTGGAGTAATTATTTATTTGCAAGTGGAAATAAATAAAAATATGTAGGTAAATTCATTATTAAAGAGTGATATTTCATTGTTATACTACAACCTTTTAAACTGAATTTACGAGGGCAAACGTTATTTATGTATTATATTAGAATTCTCGAGATTTCTCTTTTCTCGAGAAGGAAAAACTATCAAGAAATCTTAAACAGTAACACGACACATTCAGACACGGTCAAAACAAAACGCTCGTCTCGCTATTTTATTGATACAAGTTGCTGGTGTTTGTTTGCGCGTAACCGAAGACGGAAAAACCAAGGGTGAAATCCATTATTCGCGAAGTTGATTCAGCTGCCGTAACAAATGATCCAAAACCAATATTTAAAGTGAGTCTGTCGCGAGAATCGTAGCAGGCCCGAAAACACCTGTGACAAAGAGGAGCCGGGTATGCAGACTAGCAGCGGATATCAAATATCGGAGATCTGTTGCCGCGAGCTGTTGAGCATGTTGATGGATACGAGACTGCAATGCGCTCTTGTACAAGAAACCGTCGCTCAAACGTTCCGAAGCGGTAATGCACCGCTATCTTTCACACTTTCAGATAATAAACCAACAACCAGCCGCCCCAACATCTATAAAACGTACAACCAATTTTCCCTAAAGACCGAGTGTTAAAAGAAAATGTAGGTAAGACCCTCTTTGGGAAAGTTTAAACATAAACGTTATACCGTAATGCCATAGAGTCTTATTAATAAGGAAATAATTGAGTTACTCACTCCTCCCCCTCAAGCTGCGGCGGTCCTTGTAGTCGAAACTCCGTCGCGTTCCACTCCATTACGATACCTGGATGACAAAAAAAAGAAACAATTAAAATTGTGTCATGTAATGAAATAGACGCTAAAAATAAAAATACAATATAGATTCTTAAACTTTTTCTAAAAGCAATTCATTACGTCTTTTGCTACAATTGACAATAACGGCTTCGACTATGTTAGCTAAACATGCCCAGGTAATTTTAGAACCATGACTTTAATAATTTTCTAGTTATTGTATCTTATACGGGGTGTTGTCTTACGGTATAGATGTTATCATCCATTAACGCGGTATATATTGCAAAAGAGGTACCGACGCTTGGGCGTCTTTTTCCAAAATTGACAAAAACGGCTATGTTAGTTAAACAAACCAAGGTAAGTTTAGAACCATGAATTTAAAAATTTTCCAGTTATTGCAGCTTATACGGGGAGTTGTCTTACTTATAGCAGTGATTTTGAACCTGTTTCCTTCAATGTACCCCTTGTCAACTAGTTCATTTCAAAAGAACTTTATTTATGCATAGAACAAACAGAGTTAAACATATATTTAGTCCGAAAATTGTTGGTTCTTGATTTCCACCAACGAATTTTGCCCGTCATTATACACGTACACCCTGTAGAAGTCTTACGTACCAATTGGGGGACCATGGACCCCCGATTTAGAACCCCCGCTATAGAGTATAGAGAACATCATTTATTCTCAAAAACAAATAATAATTTTATCATGTTTACATTTATATAACATGAGTAACCACATAAAATAAAACTTTTTGCAGTATTAGTTAAGTAGTTCTATATTTTCAATATTTTGGCATATTTGTTTAAAGCGCTGTATTATACAAAAGTTAAACATTCTCCTCTTATAATCCCATTATGATAAAAATAAATAAATATACGGCCTTTTGTCACGCCACAATACTAATGGCTGTTGTCAAATAATCCTAAATATGCAATCTAACTTTCACAACAAAGCATTTACAAAAACGTCACCTAGTTATGTATATCAATTAAATTATTAAATTTTGTTCATTTAAATAGCACTCACCTTGGAAGGTAATTTTTAGAATACCGCAGTTTTGTATTATTGCGTGTGAATAAGATATATGTTGTGGTTTAATTCGGTGTGTGTACAGTGTCCAGGCGTACGAGATCCCGAATTTAGATAATGCATGTTTGACAGAAGTAAAGTAAATACGCTTTACCTAAATACTGGTGAAAATTATGCTGTAGGTACATGCACAGCTAATTTTAGAAGTTTTTCGTTTGATAAATCAAGCAAGGCGTCAAGTTCATTTTTTTTTTGTCTCCGCAGTGTGTATAAATGTTAACCATCACCAAAGCAAAAATATCGTCAACCGGTTGGCTTAGAAACCCAATAATTATGGCTGCTCAAGGTTGCTGTAAATTTTACAAGTGCTGCGATTATCTGACAAAAATATTATTTAAGTATTTAAAAAAAGTTGAAGGTGTAGACCAAAGGTCAAAAGTGCATTAAATTTGTCTTGAAATTCTGCCCAACTTTGCTAATTTAACCGTCTATTTAACTCTTATAATAACAAAGTTAACCATACAACACATGTAGATAATTGTCACCCTGTATACGGGCATTTATCGAATCTTTTACTCATGTCTCAACACCTTCCAGGATGTGATCCTTCTGTGTTCATCTACTTGCATCTGACACGGCCAACTGACATCCTCTCGTAACTCTACGAGACCTTTCTCTAAGAACGGATGTGCTTCCACGAAAAACACAAAAAACCACTTAGCGTTTACGCACACATATTTTATCTGTGCAGAATTAAGTGAGAAATATTGCACTATGCACTGGAAACGGAAATTTTAGTGGAAGAATTATTGTGCAAATGAAGTTAGTTTCGCGGAATACCGAAACACAACGCAGTACAAAACGGAACGAGCGCAGACCTCTTTTATTTATCATGAAAAATGTATCATTTATAGCGTGGATATTTCATGCAACGTAAATTTTTTAATACCAGACCTCATGCATCAGTTATTTCACAGCACACAACTTGAATTTTAGCTCGTAGTGGTATTTTAAAGTTACATACTAGAGGGTGTCGATAAATAGTTGGCCTTCAATTAAAAATAAACAAAATTGCATGGAGAAATAAGACTGAGAAGGAACAAAGAAATAGAGGAGAAACTCAGAGGAGAAAATATCATTCGACACTTTAAAACACAACGATTACGATGGATGGGACACATCATGAGAAGTAAGCCAACCTAAATGATCAGGAGAATAACACAATGGATTCCTATTTGGCCCAGGAACAAGGGAAGACCCAGGAAAAGATGGAGAGTCGTTAGGTAGAGGGAAAAAGAAACAGAGGAAGGCCAAGAATAAAATGAAAAAAAGAAGTGAGGAAGAGACTAGAAGAAAAAGGAGTCAGCTGGAGAGATGTGCCACAATTAGCTAACGATAGGCAGGAGTGGAGAAACTTAATACAGGAATAGAAAAGCACACCTCGACACCGAAAGGTACAAGAAAAACCGATTAAGAAGAAGATTTATAAAACGATAAAATAAAAATTTTGTTTATTACATTAAAAACTGCTTATAAATCTAAAGTAACTGGTTTAGTTTTTAATATACTTATATCGGCATCAACTTTAAAACCCATTTTAAATATTCAACATTTCATCGTTGGTGAAACATAATTCTTGCTAGAACTGCAGGGTATGATTACAAAAATTATTTACTGCACTCTTTTGCTGATAATGCCTCGTAATTTACAACCTTTAAGTTCAGATTTACATCTATATTTCTATTCATAAATGCAGACATATTTTACTGCGAAATTGTTCAAACAGTTTGTTTAAAGCAGAAGTTATATTGTTCCTAAACACGCTATTTTAAATTTACAATGTTTAAATGTTAAATTAGACTAATAAAATCTTAAGTGCTTCTGAAGTTACATACTTGGAAGTTGCATCTGATATGAAATAAATTTTGAGAAGTTGTTTAGCATGTTAAATAAAATAAGTGTTTGATTTTTTGGAGATACGGTCACACGTAAAAAATAATTAATCCAGACTTTAGTATTTATACTTTCGAACATAAATTCTTTGCTTTTATTACAGATAACAAAATTCCGCGATGCTTAAACAGCTAGTATTTGATTTTGATTTTAAAACTATTTATAACGCGTTGCTTTGAAATATGCCTCTTAAATGAGCGTCTAGTCTAAGCGGTACATTGTATTCCAGGCTGATAAATTTCATCACATTCAAACTAAATGATGCATCAAAAGTGTCCAAACCGTCACGGTAAGTGAGCGTGGCTATTACGCAACAAACAGCGTCGAGCCTAAAATTCATAATAAATCATCATCAAATTGTTTTGTATGTCGAAATGTATAGAATGATTTTTTGGCGCAGCTGAGTCGGCGTCTTTCAAGGTTTTGTTATTGAATTAAACAAAATAGTTACCAGATTTTTAAAATAGTCTTGTTTGCAAGCCAAAATTAAAATGCCAAGGAACTAAAATTAAAAATGTGTTCTTTTTCAACACACAGCTTTACCAAAAACCCCAACTTATAACCTGTAAGTCTGAAAAAAGCTTTTATTTAGAGATCATGATTGATAGGTTCATTTTATGGAGCTATAAATTCTTGTCTTATTACTTGTAAAGATATAAATTTTGTTAATATCTGTACTGGGGCGGCACAAGCTTTTAGTCTTCACCGTTATGCGTATGTTCTTGACGAACTTCCAATATAAAAACAGATTCAAGCTTAAGTTAGTTCAAATCGCAGCAACTTTTCAGCAACCAATCAACAAACTTAAACTTTTGAAAACGGTGTCTTAACGACATGAATACAAGGGCATAATGCTCATTGGAAAAAAAGTTGCAGTACAAGCCCATTCTAAGGCTATACTGTCAATGGACAGGTAGAAATGCTCAGAATGAGCAGAGTAGACATCAGAGCAGCCACAGGACTCATTATAGGACACTGTGGGCTAAACAAACACTTCTACATTATAGGGCTCTAAGAGACCGATATATGCAGAGGATTTGGTGAAGAAGAAGAAACTCCTCTTCACGTAATATGCCAGTGTGAAGGATTCACACCTTATCGGCGTAGACTTCTGGGAATGGAAAAAACAAACCAAGAAGAGTTAAGAAAAACAACTTAAAAAAAAACTGGAGGTTTTCAAAAACTCAGGAGTTCTTTAAGGGGCCACCACCAGACGAGACGGTTAGACCAATAGGACGCAGTACAGGAACCCGAAAGGGAACCATCTCCGCGGAAATAATAATTATTATAATGCGCACAAGAAATTGTAATGGGTCTTTTTTTACATTTGTAAAAGATTTTTGCGTAAAAAAATTTCATCTTCGAAGACTGCTCCTAGAAAGTACAGAGCGAAGCACCACCACAAGAATAGCGAAACGACACGCGATAAATCCATTATCTCCTAAACCGTAATAAACTCAAAACATTATTAAGGAACATGATTAAAATTAATGTCTCACAAAATCACCAGAAAATAATTACATGCTCCAGTGAACACATCGAGATGTCAATATTAATAATCAAAAAATTGTTTTCGGGACTAAAACGCAATGCTAAATAAACACAGATTGTCTTTTTAATATCACAAAGACACACATAAAAAATGTAAAACGCAATTTTCGTTTATAATTCATTGTTAACTGTTGTTTTATCATTACACAATGGCGGTAATAATTTTTTTCAACATAAAAGAGGTTTTATATTTTGTTATTCTGTAGAAGAATGGAAAAATACTGTTTCAGAAATACGTCCTAAAGAGCACTTATAATTACAACGACATTTGCTTACTAAGGGAGAATATTACACAAAAGGTTTGAACAGTAATATTCTTCACTGCATATTTTTATTTTCTCCAGTTTCTAAAGTTAAATATAAAAAGGTTGATGTAGCATATCTGCTACAATTAAAATTCGCATTTAAGTTAAAAACTAAGTTTAGCACATTGGATGCGCTTCAAAATATATTTATTATGTTTCAATAAACTCGATTTGTTTTTTAAAATCTTAATTAATATATTGGGGAGGCTGGTAAATTGAAATAGAAGCATACCCAGACTCATATCAATAAATTTTTAAATAACACTGGCCAACAGAACACTGTTAAATTTTGACCAGACATAAGTATTATTACCATCTTGTACACAAATTAGTGAAATAAAAGTGATTTTGTTTTAAAATTTGCGTGATACTATGGCCACATCTTTAAATAGGATCGCGTTAAGACTTCAATTACAGCAAGAATGCAAATGATAATGACATTTTACAGAAAATACGAATGATTTAGATTACAAAGAGGTCGTGAACCTATACACACGTCTTTTTAACTTCCATAAAGTAACTAAAGTTATAATTAGTTGGTGAAGTACACAGAAGTGCATCCAAGTTTTCGAGAATTAAGCTTCAGAGAATCATCCGAGGGTAACCACGATTAATATTTAAATACTGCATCAAAGAAATGGGTTTTATTCAAATTTTATGCGGTTCAGGTCTGGGGACTCGTGTAAAATTGGGTAATTACAAAAAGCTTCGGTAAGTTTGGATGTACTTTAAGGCATGTTCATGATTAGTAGCAAGATTTTACGAGTTTCCTTGAAGTAAAGAACGCCAAAAATAATGCATGTTTTTGAAAAAGGTGAAAATTGTTGCCTAGTGAAATCGAAGTTTATATAGGAGACCATCTTTTGCTTTTCGAATGCTTAAAGAATTAAATTAAATCGCGATTTTATAAATCTGAAGCCACACATTTCCCGTCCACGAGTTGAAGTATTAGCTAATTTCGCACAACACCAAGAAACTCATACAGAACCCCGGCATTCAGCAGGTAATAAATGTCGAACAAAAAGGATTGAAATTTTATTTAAAGTCAAGTTTAATCCGCCGTGCGGGCGGCCTTTATTGCACTATTTGTCACGACGCCAGAGGTGCCGTAATGAGGGCACAGCCGTCCTGATGGAGATTTGTGAGGCACCTTAACTCGGAGAAATTCCGGTTCTTTACTTTTCGTACATTTCTCGGGCGTAATTTGCCGGAGATCGTACGTAACAATAGCGGAATATCTGGCCCTGTACGTGATAGAGGATGATTTGGAAAATTAGAACGTACGATGGCAGCGCACTGCGGTTCGGTGCGTGAGAGCGCGTAACGACTAATTGCAATCAGGGCACGCACAACACGCATATTCAATTGAATAGAGCAGATTCATTAGCTGACGACATTGAATACAAGTGCCACTTTGGGATATAACACAATTTTTTACATAAAATCTTCGAAATCAGCTTTTGGGACAACCTAAGCCACGCATTTCTACCTTCGATTTGTTCAAAATAGCCTAAAACTATTTTCACTGCCTTCAAAAGTTTGAAAATAGTTTTAAGTGTATAACCTTGTTTTTCTTTTAGAGAAAAATTCGAAAGTTTTGCAATGGTCTTCATATTTTCTTTGTAATGGAACCGAAAAATAACTAAAATTAAATTAAAAGTAGAAAATGTCAGTACATACGCAGCAAAATTATGGCATAGTAAGTCGAAAAAGGCAAGAATCAAGGAGATGGAGATGGAATACATGCTTATCTACAACGAAAAAATGATTTTGGAAACGATCCAATATTTTGTTTGAAAGAAACTTTAACAATTAACTCAACAAAGCAAAATTTCCTTACTATTAACGAGTATTAACCTTCTTTCGAGACACATATTCTCGAATAATTTTTCAACCGCTTAAGATATTGACTTGAAATTTTCAGGATATGTTTATCATGCTAATCTACTACAAAAAAATTAATTTGGAAACGATCCAATATTTTGTTTGTAAGAAACTTCAACAATTAACTCAACAAAGCAAAATTTCCTTACTATTAACCTCCTTTCGAGACACATTCTCGAATAATTTTTCAACCGCTTAAGATATTGACTTGAAATTTTCAGGTAATGTTTATCATGCTTATCTACAACGCAAAAATGATTTTGGAAACGATCCAATATTTTGTTTGTAAGACACTTCAACAATTAACTTAACAAAGCAAAATTTCCTTACTATTAATCTCATTTCGAGACACATATTCCCGAATAATTTTTCAACCGCTTTAGATATTGACTTGAAAGTTTCAGGATATGATTACAATGCTAATCTACAACGAAAAAATGATTTTGGAAACGATCCAATATTTTGTTTGTAAGAAACTTTAACAATTAACTCAACAAAGCAAAATTTCCTTACTATTAACCTCCTTTCGAGACACATATTCCCGAATAATTTTTCAACCGCTTAAGATATTGACTGGAAATTTTCAGGATATGTTTATCATGCTAATCTACAACAAAAAAAAATGATTTTGGAAACGATCCAATATTTTGTTTGTAAGAAACTTCAACAATTAACTCAACAAAGCAAAAATTCCTTATTATTAACCTCCTTTCGAGACTAGAATATACTTATTCATATTTATTTTCCAAGGTTTTTCAATGCACATCAGCTTTATCAAACGTATATCGTTATGGAGCCAAAACTATCCCATTGTCTGCAAAATTAGTAGTGTACAAAGTGCTTGGTATTTTAGTGAATCGTTAGCATTCAAGTTCAGACACTTTCGTCCCAAACTGTCACCCAACTCATGGGTCGTCCAAAAACCACAAGTGGACCAAATACACAACCCTAACTGTTTCCGCATCCACTTAAGCTTAGTGCAGAAACTAGAAAACAGACCACATCAAAGTTAACAGTTCATTTACGCTTTACAAATCTTCCCCCGTTAAATGTTTGCAGTTATTTAAATCGCTTTACGTTGACAGTTTTCAAATTTACATTCCACGACTAAAAGCTCCAATAAACTATTACCTGAACATTTTTATTCCAACGTTTATTAAAAAGCAATAAACACCACTCCATTCAAATAAAACTGCATTTCTGATGAAGCAAAATAAAAGCTAACGAGAAACTGTTATCTATCTACATAAATTGTCGACGCTGCTTCCAGCTCATGGAACGTAGATTATAAAATATGCAACACTTTTCACGTTACCTGTTTCATTTGGGTTAGAGTTCTTAAGCTAAAATCAATATTACAAGTAAAATATTCAGAGGTACACAGCATGGGTCGATTCTGGTTGTTAAATATTCATCAATGTATGAACACGTATAATAAAATAGGAAGAGTCTTTTAAGTAGCAAACACGTAAAGAATGATGCCTTGATGGTTAAATTTTGTTGAATTTTGGTTCACAACGATGAAGCAGATAATGGAGAAGCGACAGGAATTCAATAGCGAAACATTTTGCATATGTAGACTACATTAAAACCTTTGATACAGTTCTTCGGTATAAAATGTAGACGATAATGAGAGAAAAAAAAAGGAATACTACCTCTATTGGATGGTAGTAGAAATTTATAATCCAAGGATTATTTTTTAAAATCGTATTTTCGGTTTTTCCTAATTTTCTCGAAAACAGTTTAAGATATTTCCCATTTCTCTTCGGATTAACAAAGAGCACCGAATTTAAAAGCTTTGTCAAATTTAAACCTATGCTCTAGCTATTACAATAAGCGAGAACCCCATGCTTAAACTCGAATTCCAAACCCCCTGTATATACCATTTACTTGCCATGTTAAAAAAATCTACTTAAAACACGGTTTATTTAAAGCGTTCATTGGATTTTCCATTTAATTACTAAGTGTCCTGTTTTTCGAGCCATAAAATTAACCAAACTCGAGCGATGAAGCGCACACAAAAGCGTTTAATGACCTAATCATCACAAACCCCGATAAAACATAAAATCCACCGCCATGATTTTATGGCCGGTGTAGGTGGTAACGGTATCTGATCTGCAACAAGTGCAATGTAATATGAACTGAGCACATGCTGGCTGTACAAAACGATCCGTGGCGTCTGTGTTCACAGCGACAATGAAAAACTGATCAGGATAACGAGCAGTGTGCAAAAATTATCCCATTAAGTTGCTTCAACATGTTCGTTTGTGATCTATTTATTATTAAACAAAAAATATCCCACTCAAACAATACACATTCTGATGTCTTATTTATCAAAGAGATATTTTACGATCAAGCAGGAAGATGCCTACTTTGATCTTACCATACGCCAACACAGCGAAATACCTCGGCTTAACACTTAACTTCGTCGGAAAACATGTCAGAGAGAAGAGAAAGGAGTTGGGTATTAGATATTGAAAAATTTATTGGTTATTAGAAAAAACTCCGCTCTGTCGGTACATAATAAGCTTCGTTGAACTAGGTTCTCGGGCGCTGAACCGCGTCTGTTGCTGGTATCTAGAGAGACCGAGTTCTCGACGTTTCGACGAGGTCACACTCGTGATCTTCAGGAGTCAATTCAGACTCCTGAAGATGACGAGTGATAAATGCAAAAATTGGAGGCCACCGGGTGAAATCCGGAGACTCCTGATAAAATCCAGAGAATTCTGGTAAAATCCTGAGCCTCCGAGTAAAATCTGGAGACGCCCAATAAAATTCGGACATTCCAGGTAATATACGTAGACTCCTGGTAAAATCCGGACTCCTGGTAAAATCTGGATACTCCTGGTAAAAGCCGGATACTACTGGTAAAATCTGGACACTCCTGGTCAAATCCGGAGTTTTCGGATAAAATCCGGAGCGGTGTTCACTGTACTTAAAACCAAGAAGCCAGAACGTAACAGAATCGATAATGAAGAATGAAAAAAAAGGGGCAGAAAATTATCAGTACGAAAACAATTTTTTTAAATTGCTTAAAGAGCCAATATCGGAACTCTTAGAGAAAAAAATCTGTTAATACCTTGATTTCAGCAAAACACTTAAAACAAAATTGTTTACATGGTCCAAGAAAGCTGTCACTTCGATGGCTTCACAACCCGCTAACAGCTTTGACATCTTATGTACACACATGCATTTTTGGTATAAAAATAAAAAGATTTAATACTAAGAGCCTTTTATTTTCATTTTACAATACCTCTATCAACAGTTCCTTAAAAGTTTCACACAAAACGTACCTAGTTTTTGAAGTATGATTGATTGAAAGGCTTTTAACAAACTTCATGCATTTCATCACCTCCTTAGTTTATCATCATTTCTAATCAACAAGATTCAAATTCTGTTAAAATAGGAAAATAGTTGCACCAGCTTTTTTGATAAACTAGTTATCAGTTTTGTATAGAAGCGCTGAAAAAAGTCATCGACAAGCAAGTTTCAGCAGAAGTTTTACATAAAACTTTGAATAATAGATTATAAAGCTATTCCGGAGTCCTGGAAATGTTTGACATTTGAAATCCTAAAGATTTGTTTAATTTAACCGTAGATAGTAGCTTGAAAAACTTCTACACTTTACATAGTCTAAAAGACTATTAGAAAATGGTGATAAAAATCAACGCTGTTTGTATTAAAAGCAATGAAAATTATAACAAAAACATTTAAAAGCCTTTTTGACCTAGTGCCAAGACTTAATGTAACAATCCCAACCATCTTTCAACAACAAGAAAGTGCAACTTGATTTATTAGGGGTGTTTTATAGAAACTAATAAAAGATAACGCATAGAACATGTAAACAACATATTTCATTGTGCGCAGCTTTCTCTGGTTATCTTTGTTCCAAATTAAGTTCGCGATTCTTTTGTGTTATCTCAAAATCATATTTCAGATAACGCGAGAGATTTTTTCGTTTGTTGTTTGGCGCTAAATATAATTAACGCACACGACTAAATATTTAGTTAGTTCACAAAGATCACTCTTTTTAAATAGACATATTGCACCGTGTGATGGGTGAACTACCACCAAAATATAAAGAATATGTGCAGCGAAATGAAGGAATGTAGTGTTCAAAACTTGATTACTTTTTTAATATAAATTCAGTTACTATTCTATATGTTTCATATTTACTTCAAAAAACATCCCTCTCGGATATGAACAATAACAAATATTAAAGATTTAAGAAAGCCCATATTATTGGTTGACCTTTTATTACTAGTAATTCCATAATGCGTCTTTATAGCTAGTGTTTTTCAGCTATTTATTGCTTTTAATAGCTTTTTTTGACCCTACACATAAGCTAATAATATTTTATCAATAGAGTATAAATGGCAATGTTGCTTTTTGTATTTAAACGTCGGGCATCTAACGACTGCATTGTGTTTTTATTTATAGCCGTCTACGTTTGACTGGTAGTTGTTTGATTGTTATTTTTGACGGAGAGATTGCTTATATAAATCTTCATATTGATGGAGTACTCACTTACGTAAGATATGCCAACAAGACAAAACCCCTTTAGATTGCTTCATCTCTCCGCATCTGCTCCAGTGATTGAAGCTCACCGCATATTCTACCGCTCCATCAACCACAGTGAAGCCTTGGTTGCTGCACATATTGACGGAATTCCATCTACGCATATATTACGTCACCGATTGTCAATTTTGCCCGAGTAAGACGGCATAAATTATGCCCTGGAAAGAGTACGATGC
Organism: Elmis aenea; assembly: GCA_947652605.1. Classification (NCBI taxonomy): domain Eukaryota; kingdom Metazoa; phylum Arthropoda; class Insecta; order Coleoptera; family Elmidae; genus Elmis; species Elmis aenea. The sequence goes on from OX393581.1 coordinate 52,899,729, forward strand.
AAATTTTCTATATAGAAGCAGCCCGTAAAAGAATCAATGTGCCATTTTTATATACAAAAAAAGCAATAACCCTTGGATGGATGAGCTATGTAAAATTGCTATATTATATAGATTGTTTTTATACAAAGAATACATTGCTATTGTTTTCGGTGGTTAACCAAAACAGACGCATTTTAGAATAACACAAACTTATACATATAGAAATCAGAGCAGCCACAGGACTCGTCACAGGACACTGTGGACTAAACAAACACTTCGGCATAACATGGCTCTCAGAGACTGATATATAGAGAGAGTGTGGTGTAGAAGAAGAGACTCCTCTTCACGTAATATGCCAGTGTGAAGGACTTACATCCTATCGGCGTAGACTTCTAGGGATGGAAAAAAAGCCAACCTAGAAGAGTTAAGAAAAACACCCTAAAGGAAAATCCTGGAGTTTTTCAAAAACACAGGACTTCTTTAAGGGGCTATCACCAGAGGATACACTAGACCGATAAGTTCAGAATAATTAATTGAAAGATCTAACAAATGTTGACATATTCGAGAAGAATATATTAAAAAATAACGGGATAAAACTTGAACCTTTCAGGCTTTTTCTAACCCATTCCGTGAATATGAAAAACACCCCCTGTACATAATCAGCCACTAAATATTTCCAAATTTTTTAGATCGACTTTTCATAATTATTCGTTTTAAACAGATAACAACACCCGATGTAACGGAAGCTCTGAACACAGCCCGCTAAGTCCGAGCAAACTCCACGATTGATTACGGAACCAATCCTTTTAAGTTCAGTCAGATAACAACCATAAAAAAGCCGAACGCGAGCTACATCTAAATAAAATTTATATTCTTTTTCGCGTCGCCTAAAGCTCACAGCAGCGCCTAGTCGTGGAGTCGTGCTCCAGATGTGTTTCGTTGAAACACAAAAAAGTGGTTAAACTTTTGTATTGAACAAGTGTTGCGTTCTACATCCGAGGGATATGAAAGAACGACTGTAGGAGTCTGAAACTCAATTAGAAAAATCGACGCTGTACGTTTTTAACTTGAACAGGTCGGGGCGCTTCTGGCTCGAAGTCGCATTAATTGGCCATTTCGGAACAGAAAACGAATAATAACAACAAAAATTTACACTCATTCGGATACAAATTACGTGATGACTAAGTAAAGAACCCCAGATACGTTGTGTGCAAAGAATTGTGGGCGAAATATGTTCCTAGACCCATTCCAGACAGCAAACTTCAACGCCGGCTTAAAATTTCACTAGTCTTACAACATTGTATCTAATAACACAATTTCAAAATAAAATTACGTATTTTATTGACAAATGTAGGTATATAAAACTTATTGATTTACAATAAAAGCATCTATGTAGATTTTATGTATGTATACTATAAAAAAAAGACTTGTCTAGAAAATACACAAACTGAAAGCAGACTTACAGAGAAATTCTGTTAAAAAATTTTATGTTAAATAAACGAATAAGTTAAGTAATTCCAAACATTTAATCATTATTTTGGTGTAAAATAGGATTTATGATTTATTAAAAATGGGAAACCACTAGATATCGGAGTCAATTCAAATATAATTACATACTGATCCATTTCGAAGATATTGCTCTATTGCCAAAAGTATTCTCATACATTTATTAAATTTTTTTAAGACTGTGTAAAAGTACATTGATGAAGTTCATCATGAAGCGATGGCTTTTACCCGGCAAAAGGATATTGCACCGCGACGACAGTTTTAAAATGACTCTCATTCTGTTCTTGTCAGAGTTGGACAAGTTTCTACATGTACTAGCGAGAACCTGGCGAAGAACACACTCCAATAGCCGGAAAAGAAATAAGTAATCGCATTAACTGACGATAAACATTTACGACTACAGTTTCGCATTCCGCAAACTGCTATTGCTTACGAATTTACAAATGTAAAAGTTCTGTAGATAACAGGAGCGCTAGAGTAGCTAAGGAACTTCAGACTAGTTCGACTTACTTCAGGGATATTCATCTTTCGTGCCGCGTTACTATAAAACTTTGTGCAAAAACAATTAAGTTTGTACTTTCGTGTAAACGAAGCGAAGAAATGTATTAATTAAATCGCTTCGATAGTGTTTTTGGTGAACTCAGGAGCAGTAAGTCGTTCAACATTGAAAATATGCAATTAATGAGTTTCAAGAAGTGTCTGAAAAGTTTAAAAATAGTTGAGCAGCGAAACAGGATCCGAGACACAAAATTTGAACTGGTCATGGAGGATGGGACTAATTTTGATAAAGTGGAAAAATTTTACCATCTGGAAGTCACTTTATCGGATAATGGAGAAGAGGTACTCGAGATAGAAGAAAAGCTCAACATGTCTAGTGGCATTAGGTCATGTAATCAGGTCAAATAATATCTTAAGGAGGGTAAAAATTAACATATCTGCAAAACAATCATAGAACCAATAGTAACACCCGTAGGAGAGATATGGAAAATAAAACAAAAAAAGAGAATCCTGGAGGAAAATAATTGGAAGGCGAACAATGGAGTGGGAGAACAAATGAGAAACAGGCGAAATTATATAGTCAATCAAATATAATTAGTGTGGTAAAGACACAACGAATGAGATGGCTGGAGCACAAAAGCTTGTCGTCAACTGTAGGACTTTATTTGCAAAATAATATTGTAATTAAATATATTACATAAACAAAACAATGTTAAGGGTATAACCGGAAATTTAAATATTTAAATTGCCAACTTCATACTCGTATTAAGACTAATTTATTTGCCTTAAAATGTAATTATTTTTATCAAATATTATTCTTAACTGTATTAAAAACAGAAAACTTTCTGATTCCAATCTACTACTGTCTTAACCGCTTCGCGTTTTCAATGTTTTTCGGACGATGTGCAGTCCAGCGGAGTAATTTTGTCTAGACGTCCGATCACAGCCTCAAATTTTCCGCTTGGATAATTTCTAAAGATTGACTCTTTTAGTTTACTCTATTCGTTAAACGAACAAGCACTGGATGAGACATAAAGCCAAAATTAACTAATTTATAGTAACACAATTACATCAATTAATTCTGTGTTCACGAGTTTGATACTGAATAAACGTAGATGCAAAAAACTTTGTCTCGTTGAACCGGGGAGTTCGTCGCTCATTTTGTTGGACTCTTCTTAATTGCTAAACCAACTCCTTTCATCAACAGTTACTGCAAGATTTCGAACTATATGGAGAATTACAAACTACGCCTTCATCGAACATCTAGTTAAGCAATGTTTATTTTCCATTACAACTTAAATTACTGTAACGCAATGAATACTGGTAATTTTAAACATAGACATAGTATAAAGCGTTAACGAGTTAAAACCACGTTTTTCAAGTTTTGAATTACCTTTAAACAAATTTAATTTAATAAACGCAAAGTAATAATGTAATTTAATACAGCAGTAATGCTAGTAGCCTATTTTTAATGCGGAAGAACACAAATCAAGTCCTGTTAAGGCGAATACTTATGTTGTTAATGATGAAATATTAAAGTTATTAAAAAATATAAGGAACTAAATGGGATATTACATTATACTGTACTACATAATACCTTATTTTTAGTGCTTACGTGTGATAAGCTTGGCTTTCCTTCGTATTTTTTTACAACCTTATAAATAACGGTTTATCCCAGGTTAATGCAGTGGATTATTAAAATTAAGCAGGTGAGGTAACTAAGTATTTTAAGCACATATTCACATGCCCGCGTGAACTTTGCTTTAAAGTTAGTGTCCCACAGTAAATTATGTGGGCACGTCAGGTTGGAGGAACCCATGTATTCGCTGCATCTTCCGTTTTGCAAACGGTTAATTCTCGTTTTGTGGTAGTGTGTGACCAAGCAACGGATCAAGTATAAGTAACAGGAAACATTTAATTAAAATAACGTTAATTATGCCAGGACGTTTGAGGGACAAAACTGTTCACGTTGGGAAGCGCTAGGAAGTGGTATTTAACAAATTATTCAATAGAAAATAAAAAATTATGATGGTATGGCAATAGTCGCGGAATCAGAAAAGAACCTACAATACAATCTGAACAATTTAAACTAAGAATTGAACCACAAAACACATTCTAGTAAAAGACCGAAGATGGCAATGGCACCTTGACACAAGAAACTACAAATGTGTCTTCCATTAATCAAATGAATTGTTTAAGTTGAAAAGAACCGAGACAATAACCCTGTAGTTTACCTTTCGAGAACAATACAGTATATTACATAGACAAGGCTAGCGTGCTTTTGAAATAACTGATCCTTAATAGAGCCAGCCTAAGATAAATTTTATCGTAAAAAAAAGACAGAAAAAGCTTATTACGTTTAAATATTTATCAACGTCTGTATTTCTCATTCTCTCACAGTGTAGATATAATTACAATGGGGTGTTCTAGAGTCGGGCAGGTGGCTTAAAAAAAGACGCAGACAAAACACAGCACAAAAACGAGTGCCAAATAAAATTCGATTTTAATTTCGCGTTCGCGAAATGAGCATTCTCCAGAAAATGGGAAGGTATTACAAGGACTCACCCACTTTTTTTAAGGGTAATAAAAAAATTTAGCTTTTTTAAAAAAAGCCATTATGAAGCAGTTTTAGGGATGTTAATAATGTACACAATTTGGGGAGCCTGTTTAAGTAGTAATTGTAATTATGTTGTTAAATTTAACTGGTACAGCTTTTAATTACGTACAATGGTGTGCAAGTATTTATTAAACAACATCTCTGAAAAACAGGGCAGTTTAGATGTACCTACTGTTCGCCCTAATTCGCCTCGAAATGTCTGATAATGCTAATACTTATCTACAAGTCAAGGTTTTCATTATCATGTTGCATTTTATAGTAAGTGTCCTAAAAAATATAAATTTTATATTTTACAATAAAAATTAGTAAAAGTTTTATCAATTATAAAAACAGAGGGATCGAATCAAGTAAGGTTAGAAAACTAACAAGAGGTAGAAAAAGATGGAGGGGAGCATACAAAAAGAGGACACATACATAAAGAGGCGCAAGAATAAGAAAAAGAAGGATATAGTTTATTTAAATTAAATCAAAATTAGGTATAATAAACAAATGGTCTGATGAAAGTGCATGGAATTTGGTAGACCATCAAGACAAAAAGGCGCCCAGAGTACATGGACACTGATGTTCTGTTACAAATTACACATTAAGCAATTTTTAAAGACTCCTGCTATGTAGTAGTGAGTTTTTATGAAGATCTATGCTTTGCAAGTAGCTGTATAAGCTACAGGTAAATCCTAGCTGCATAATTTGCTGTTTAAAATTGTTCGTTCGACTCTAGCTTCCATTGAAATCCATTTTAAATAAGTGTGTTGCTGGAAAATGCATGAATATCTGAAGTTTGTTGTACTGTCGAGTGTCGACATACCTTAACAACGATATATGAAACAGTAAAGCATGAATTATTAAAAGTTCCGTGCTTCACTGCTGCAGAAGCATAGAATACGAAGCATACATAGGGATAGCAACACAACGACTTTTGCACAAAAACACTACCAAAAAAATTGACAGGCATCTTCAATGTACAAAAATCTCATTAACTATAAGCAAATTACAGCTGTTTTCATATTAATTTACACTTTAACATGCTATTAAAGAGTTGAAAATTGAGAAATTAAAGAGAAGTATAGTTTGAAAATAAGAGTTAATATAGTCAATTCCATGTTTTTGGCACATGAGATTAGGGAATTAATTATTTTTATAATGAAATTAGAACTAGCAGCGTCGGGTTTACTAGACGTTATTACCGCCAGAAGACCATTTCGGATAATTTCCACATGGGCACACAAGCAACGTTTTGAAAAATATATTCCTCATTGCGCAACGTGCAACACATTACTTGCATATATCAAGGCGATAGCTCCTCTAGAGAGTTTAACTATGGCAAAATCTAATAACTGATAATTACATTGTCCCGCATCCGTGTCGATGACAACTTGGATAACCATCTGACCCCTGGTCAGATGTTCCTGTCAAAACCAACTCTCGAGTACCCTCAAAGCTAATTCATTGGTTAAAGAGACTCAAGGCTTTAAAAGCTACAAAGATACTGTTATAGTGGACCAAAATCCTACGAAAGGATCGAGGTAGCCATAAAAGGTTCCAAAAATTAAAATTCAGTAATGTGAACCCATAATAGCAGTTCCTAGGAATTTATAACAGTGGAAGTAGGACAGGGGGCACTTAAAGTCCACTGATTTTATAATACTAATGGATAAGGAGTGCAAAGAAAATACAAAGAAAGCCTACTGAGGATGGAATAACCAACCCTCGACACCGAAAGACACAAGGATACTCCTTTAAGAAAATAATATTTGCATTAAAAATAATGTTCAAATACTGATTTGGCGACATCTCTAACTGGCCTTTTCCAGTGTCATGGATTATCCTGCCATTTTGTCTTTCATCTGCCTATTAAAATTGGTTTGAGTAATCGGGATTTATGCATTTTATCTCTAGATGTTCTTATCAATTGCTCATTGAGTTATTTTCTATGCTTTTGTAAGCATAAAACTTGGCACTTAAGTCTATGCGCTATGGAATCAATTAACTTGATACAACAAAGTAATGTTTTAATAAAAGTATGATTCATATAAGCATAAGCAAACGTTTTCCGCTCAAAGCCATTTCACTGTGATCGCCTTTATAAAATTATCACACGTTTCATGGCCTTAAATTTCTCGATTTTTCTAAAAATAGGGCCATTAGTATCACATCCTGCTTCATTTATCATATCACCATAACTGATCGATGTGATTTAACTTTATTTGACGCTGGTTTTAGGCCTGAACTTACAAATATAAATGTTATTTTGGCCTGCAATAAATATTCATTAATCGGACATTTCAGAATTGGGCTTCTAGATTGACAAATGCGTCATTCCGCAATCTTAAAACGGCAACGAAGAAATGGTTTCGCATAATTTTCATTCATTTACGCAACTTCAGCTGGAACCTTGCTAAAAAAAAACATTTTAACGTTTAACCAACAAACAATTCAGTATTGTTCGGCAGTTAATAATCAACAATTAGATAATATGATCATACCTAAAATGAATAATAAGTAAGAAGACAGTTTCATACTCAGTTCATATGAAAAGCAAGCCGAATAATATTATAGTGCGAAAAAAACCTTAAAATTGGTATTTTTAACAATCTCTTGTAGTAATTGCCTTTTAATACAAGTTAAAAATATCTAATGTGTACAAAAAAAAATCTATTTACGTAGTCTCATAAAGCAATACTTGATGATACCTTAATATAAAACTATTTTTAGCCATACTAAGTTCTAAACCAATTGCATTTTGATTATTAACTTTCCACTTTAAGCAATAAATAATATTTGCTGCACATAAAATCAACTTTCTTGCATTCTATATTCGCAAGTAGATGTTATCGTGAATATTGCGATCAATAAATCAAAAATTTAGATAAATTTACACTTTATAAATAATTTATTTACATTTAGCCAGAACAGCCTTATTTTCCATGGAAACCTAAGATTCAAAGCAACTTCGTTGGTTAATACAATCAAGTAATTTAAAGCTAAGCTATAAAGGTAAACACCAAACACTTGGAGCTATCTAGATCTAATCAGTTAATTGTATTTAACATTTTAATGTAATTAATATTCTCCAAGAATAATTCTAATCACGATAATGTTAAAGAGATCATTGATAAAGAGACTGAGGCAATTTAACTATTACTGAAGGGTTTCAGGCATATCATTTATATCTTGTCAATTTTTTTGAAAGGCAAATAGGGTTGACCTTTAAGAAGGCAGAGAAAAAATGAAAACGCCAAACTGGAGGCGAATAGAAAAACGAAAACACGGAAAATGCCAAGAGATAATTGGTTTAGTATATAATATATGGAAGTTAATAATGTATGGATTTAAAATTATGCGTTAATTGAAAATATATGAATAAATGGCTTGAAAAAAGCTATAAGCAGGGCAAATGTGATGGTAAAAGGTCTATGGACGCTGGTCAAAAGATCTGCGTTGTTCAATTGAACGTTTTTTGGGCAATACCCCTAAATATGGAACACTCAACATATGTGAAGAAGCGTGCGGCGAAAAACTTACCTAAAACCGTGTTAATCAGATTATTAAGCCTGTCACGAGCGAATTACAGCTAGCCACGTGGGAAGTTAGCAACGCAAGTCGAACACACTTGTCAAAAATCAAAATTATAACATGTCCATGAAGAGGATGTTCACACACGCGTCGCGGCGCTCTTGCAAGCGTCAGCCTGCCAGTCCCACGGGCGGAGCAACGGGAAGTGACGCTGACGGTGCCGGCTTGACTCGGTTTTCCCCGCGCGCCCCCGGCCTACTATTGATTTTTCGATTTCCTACAGCCTCGAAGCGTACAGAAAGGAGTCACATCAAAAACGTAGGGCGATTATCAAATAAAACGGTTATAAGTACTAAACGTATTTTTTATAAGGCCCCGTCGCTCCGATTAAAAATTAAAAAAAAAAACAAGAGAGAAACGGCGAGAACGGTTGACGCTTATAATTGTGTCACATTATTGTGACGGAGATTTAGGGAGCGGTGAATTATCGGCAAACTCGACTACCCCAATCGCCGTGGTCATGGCTCACGCGATGTTTTTCTACGATTCATGTTATACACAGTGTGACAATTAAATTTCGGGACTGAAGCTTTACGAAACACAGAAAAAAGAACAATTTTTATTAATATCGTTACTCAAAATAAACCCCGCCCGCTTCTTTACACCATTTCCATCTCTCATACAACGAATCAAATGCCCTAAAACAGCGATTCTTAACCGGGGGGCCGCCCGCCGTCCATTAGGGGGCCGTGAAAGGTTTTAAAGGGGACCGCAAAAAATTTATAAAACCCTTTTACTTTTTCTTACTTACATCTATTAGACCGTCACCCTTTCGGGTGTAAGGCCTCGCCTATCTACCCTCACGGGTGTAAGGCTTTGGGGGTAAAATTTTTTATTTTGTTTTCTCCAAGAAGGGGATTGTCTGACTATTCCTAGTTTGGCCTGTAGACAGTGTTACGCTAGTGCCAGTCCGAAAACTTAATTGCCACGCTGTGTACATGCCGCTACAGAACTTGCCTTTTCCCGGCAATTGTGAAGGAGGTTTCATTTCATCTTCCCATTTCTTTACTTCCAAGATACAAAATGAAATTTTAAAGTTGAATGAAGTTCTCTGCGTTATCGCCCCCTCGCTGATATCGGGATCCGGTCGGACTACGGAGCTTTGATAAACTTCACTAGTAAAACATGAGTTGCTGCTCGGATCGGCCCTTATTTCGCTCATATTTCCCGATGGCACCTGAAGTTGGGCCGTTCAATTTCGCCCGCAGACGCAACTCTAAATAAAAGGACACATTCCGAGGTACAATGGAAGAAATAACGTTTTGCCACAAAGCGCGACGGGGAAGTCGGTTCATTGAAACTTACAATTCGAGACGTTATGGTCTTGCACATTGCCGACAATAGGCCGGGTGATATTGTGAACAAGGAGAAAATAAGCCCTCAACAATTATTTATTACTTAAGAATTGCCTATGTTTCACCGGCACCTCCACCATAATGCACGGAAACTATTACAACAGTTAATTAACCGACGAGTGAGCAAATATGTGCTAAATTTTAATCATTCTTACAAAGAAAGCAGTGAGAAAAGGTTTTTCAAATTTTAAATTGTCAACACTTCAATCTAAAATATCATTCATCAAGGAGAGGAGAGTCTGGCAATAACCTTAAAGAAACGAGCAATTAAAAAAGTTAAGTATGCAGTTTTCTTTAGGAATACAGGCCTGGTCAATAAAATTAAGCTAGAAGACAATAACAACGAAATGGCACACAGAAAAATGTTTGCCTGAAGTATTTAAGTAACGTTTCAGGGAAGGGAATTATGCTGTCTTCTCATTTGGCAACTGGACCTCTCCAATCTTCGATGACAAACAAAACGATAAATACAACAAAATTTAAACAACTGCAAGCCTTATCGAATAAACCCAAAATACAATTGAAGGGTTAACCAATGACCAACATGAGTAAATGAACTATTAACTAACAATTCTGTTCTGTAACTATTGTAGCACAGAGCGGTAAAATATGTATACAGAACTAATTGATGCCATTAAGGCATGTTAAATAAATAAGGCCTTTGCGTGAGAAATATTTAATTCCTCCGTGCATGAAATAACAAAACAAAATCGATGCGTCTCTACGTCAGAAACAAATGCAACGCAAAATTTTTAACGCCACGAAATTCATCCACTCTTTTCATAGATAATATCTACATACTATTTCCTTTGTTCACAGTTAAAATTCCATGCACGATAATTATACTTCAGAACAATTATGATTTTTTGCGCAAAAAGGTCTTGCATGAAATATCAAAGAGCAGGTAAGTGCATGAGGGTGAAGTACTCGACATGGCCTACAATAAACAGAGACTAATATTCCATTGGTTGATCAATTACACTATAAGGTCGGCATTTGAACTGGCGTCGCCCTGTCCAATCGATATGAGTGGTCGCTACGGCAGCGTTTACTTGATTGCTGATTGTCTTTAGACATCTAAGCGGTATTGTTCTTTAACTAACCAGAATTTACGAACAAACAATTCGCAACCACCGCCTCGGCGCATTGCTAGAGGAATTAAGCGAAATTCCCCACCTTTAATATATCTTTCAGCAATTCCTAATTATCTTTTGCCTTTGTCACATTTATCACGTTCGTTATCTCTAACTCAGCGATGTTCAATTTGGATGTTCTTAGTTTGCCACCTTTCTCCAACTTATATTCGGAGCTTTCAGCTTAAGTACCGAAATTAAACAATATCAACATGTTTTCTAATTTAAACAGAAATTCCTGCAAGACTTCAAATAAATTTTACAAACTGCAACTGCCAACTTTATCATAATTTTACAGACATTTATATTACCACCAATAATTCCAACAAAATACTTAAGGATCGTCATAAAAGAAACTGTCCAAAATTCGTGTGTTAAATAACATTAAAAAATATTACACCAGTATTCGTATTCATATACCTATGATACACAATCCCATTGCAAAAGAGGTACCGACGCTTGGGCGTCTGGCTAAAATTGACAAAAACTGCTTCGACTGTGTTAGCTAAACATGCCCAGGTAATTTTAGAACCATGACTTTAATAATTTTCTAGTTAATGTATCTTATACGGGTAATTGTCTTATGGTATTAATGTTATAATCCATATATGAGGTATATATTGCAAAAGAGGTACCGACGCTTGGGCGTCTTTTGCTAAAATTGACAAAAACTGCTTCAACTACGTTAGCTAAACATGCCCAGGTAATTTTAGAACCACGACTTTAATAATTTTCTAGTTATTGTATCTTATACGGGTTGTTGTCTTATGGTATTAATGTTATAATCCATATATGAGGTATATATTGCAAAAGAGGTACCGACGCTTGGGCGTCTTTTGCTAAAATTGACAAAAACTGCTTCAACTATGTTAGCTAAACATGCCCAGGTAATTTTAGAACCATGACTTTAATAATTTTATAGTTATTGTATCTTATACGGGTTGTTGTCTTATGGTATTAATGTTATAATCCATATATGAGGTATATATTGCAAAAGAGGTACCGACGCTTGGGCGTCTTTTGCTAAAATTGACAAAAACTGCTTCAACTATGTTAGCTAAACATGCCCAGGTAATTTTAGAACCAAGACTTTAATAATTTTCTAGTTATTGTATTTTATACGGGGTGTTGTCTTATGGTATTAATGTTATAATCCATAGATGAAGTATATATTGCAAAAGAGGTACCGACGCTTGGGCGCCTTTGGCCAAAATTGACAAAAACGTCTTTGACTATGTTAGCTAAACATGCCCAGGTAATTTTAGAACCATGACTTTAATAATTTTCTAGCTATTGTACCTTATACGGAGTGTTGTTTTATGGTATTAATGTTATAATCTATATATGTGGTATATAGTGCAAAAGAGGTACCGACGCTTGGGCGTCTTTTGCTAAAATTGACAAAAAGGGCTTTGACTAAGTTAGCTAAACATGCTCATATAATTTTAAAACCACGACTGTAATAATTTTCTAGTTATTGTATTTTATACGGGGTGTTGTCTTACGGTATTAATGTTGTAATCCATAGGTGAGGTATATATTGCAAAAAAGGTACCGACGCTTGGGCGTCTTTTGCTAAAATTGACAAAAACGGCTTCGATTATGTTAACTAAACATGCCCAGGTAATATTAGAACCACGACTTTATTAATTTTCTAGTTATTGTATCTTATACGGGGTGTAGTCTTACGGTATTAATTTTATCGTCCATATAAGCGGCATATATTGCAAAAAAGGTACCGACGCTTGGGCATCTTTTGCTAAAATTGACAAAAACTGCTTCGACTATGTTAGGTTAACATGCCCAGGTAATTTTAGAACCATGACTTTAATAATTTTCTAGTTATTGTATCTTATACGGGGTGTTGTCTTACGGTATTAATGTTATAATCCATAGGTGAGGTATATATTGCAAAAGAGGTACCGACGCTTGGGCGTCTTTTGCTAAAATTGACAAAAAGGGCTTTGACTATGTTAGCTAAACATGCTCATATAATTTTAGTACCATGACTTTAATAATTTTTTAGTTATTGTATCTTATACGGAGTGTTGTCTTGCGGCAGTGGTTTTGAACCAGTTTCCATTGCCGTACCGCTTGGCGTCACTGTAGGGCATCATGTACCCCTTCTCAGTTGGTCCTGGTTTAGAACCCCTGCCTCAAGCAATGCATTTCCACCTTCAGTTTATTCAAACACTTCCTTGAACAATTTTTAAATTAAAATTTCTAAAAAAAAGTTTCGAATGCAAGCCCCATCAATATTTGCTAACAAAACTTTAACTGTAAAAACTATGGTCGGCAATGTAAATAGCGCAATTAGTGAAATTAAAAGCGTAAATTTCAGTTTGGAACGTCCAATTTGTCTCGCCGAAACTCTTCGTTGCAACTGTAACATATCTCTTGCTCTTTATCGACTCATCCCGCGCTAATAGACTTGTTTGCAGCAGTTTTGTCTCGAAAAACTATTACCTAGGTGTTTGTTGTATTTATTAGGTCTTGGTATTTTATCGTTTTATTGACTTGACTTGAGTTGGACGATTCGCACATTAAAAATGGTTAAACTTTGTTGGTCTTTTTTAGACAATGTTTATATGTTTGGTGTCGATTTCAAATTCTTTAAAAAATGCTGAACCTTTGAAATTTGTCGTTTAATTTTAATTTTGTTGTTATTAGGTAACTATATCACAGACTCTATGATTATTATGAATGTTTAACTTAAAGAAAAATGTCTCGAAATACTTTGGATGCCAATCGATACATTCAAAGCGGCCTGGAGCTACGAGTAAAATTGTTTACGAAAGCGGTAGAGGGAGACGGAGCTACTTTTCAATAACATAATGATAGTCCACCTGCTGCACAGATTATTATGGAGTAGCTACAATATACTCGTATGGCCTGCAACGTCCACCGACTTATCTCTCGGAGACCACAGATGGGACGTGGTTATTACAGCACTTATAAAGTTGCCCACCCCCTGGAAGATCAGGACAAATATTGGCAATCGGTACAACTGCCTGGGATGAACTACTTAAGATGCTATAAATTACCGTGTTCAGGACGTAGCTCGAAGCGTTAAAAGAAGCAAGAAGATCGAAATAGCGTCACCTATTATTAAATATAATCCTTTGTTTGCTAAAAAAAAACGTTAGAATTCATTTAACTTCATAATAGCATGTACTGCACTAGGCAAGTAAACATCCAATACGGTTCCGTATTGTTTAAAAAACGATAAAAGGGTTTCACGGTCAAAATTGGGAAACACTGGTGTAAACGAACCAAAATCGTGATGCCACAGCCAACTAATGGGTTCTATTAAAAAAAATATATACAACTTTATGTCACAACTCGAATTTCGATTTTTTTTAAAATTGTCTAAAGTGAATTGACAATTTTCGAACGTCACTGTATATATTGTGATCATTTTTACAACGTCTTTCGATGGGACTTTTATACTTGCATTACTAAAATTCTATTTCTGCACCGCAGCATAATTTGCATGGTAATAGCGGCATTACACGGATTTAATATTACTTAAAGTTTATTGTTTAATTATTTTGCTTGTAAAACGTCACCGACGTAGATTTTTAAGAACACAAAAAGTTTCCGTGTCGTCCGGAATGCTGAAACACGAAACGCCGTGTAATATTCTCCGCTAAATCTACATTTCCTTTTCTTATTTTCATAAAATTGGTCCTGGTGGGAGGAATCACAATGCGGACGGAGATGGCCTCACATACACTTCAGCCAGCGACCTCTTTCCCAATATGTGTATTCAGAGCACACTCCGTGTCACTACAATACACCGGTATTAGCATAATGGCCTGATCAAATACATAACTTGTAATAGACGAAAGCTTCTACATCTTCCATTTTTCATTACGGCCACCGCGTTCTGTTCATGTTTTTGGCGTTCGTTTTGTAAATCAAAGAGACTGTACCCGGCGTTACATACTTTCGTTATTTCGAGAGGTCGATGCGCCCCATTTTTGGGGACGCCCCCTCCTTTAATATCTTCATCAAACTTTTATTAGTTTCCGATATGTTTTCAACCTCATTTCTATACAAAAACAACCGGGGTAATAATCATATACTATTGGATCATAAAACACGGCTCATGTTATTGCTGCCATAACAATTTCATTTTCTATACGATTTTCTTTTTATATAGTTGGTAAGGATTCGTGTAAATGATGTACTGAATGTTTTATAACGTTTTTTTGTTTGTTTTAAAAGCTTTTTGCCAGTAAATGCGGCCATTAATTGATTGCTTTGAGCGAGTAATTTGTACTTTCATGGCGTAAATTGTATGTTTAACACACGGAAAGTGTTTTATATAGAGTTTAATGTAAAGTTTTTTAAGGTCGAAAATAGACTACAGCGTACAGCATTGCATATTTTTTTGCCAAAAATTGGTGAGTTTTACAATAGTCTTAATATTTTCTGAAAATGTTAAAAACATCGCAAGCAATGCATTACCACCTTTGGTTTGTTTAAAAACAGCCTAAAAGAAATTTTTACAGCTCTTAGCTTAAAAAAAAAAAACAAGTTAAATAGCATTGCATTTTATATTGCAAAAAATTTGAAAATATTGCAAGGATCTTTATATTTTTTTTCAAAATGTTCGAGATACCCTAAGCCCTAAGCAATACATTTTCACATTTAGTTTAATCAAAAACGACTTAAGGCAAATTTTTTAGAGATCATCAAATTTTTGAAAAAAAAATTTAAGTGTGTAACTACTTTGGACTTTTGGGCATTAAATTGAAAGTTTTGCATTGGACTTTCGATACTCTTAATATCTTAGAGTACGGTGTCATGCAATGCTCCCTTTACTTTGGCCAAAGACGACCTAAAACACATATTTAGTTTTTTAAATTTTTGAAGTTCCACAAGTGCAGCTTTACATTTTATTTTATTTTTGTTAAAATTCGAAAGTTTTGCAAAGGTTTTTAGATTTTCTAAAAATGTTTAGACACCGTAGATAAGCGTGGCCACATTAATTTGTTTAAAAACGACCTACAACTATTTTTACAGCTCTTACAAAATTGTTAAAAAGTTTCAAGTGTATAGCCTAGCTTTTTTTGCGAAAAATTTGACTTTTGCAATGGTCTTACTATTTGTTTAAACTTAAAACGGTAAAGGCATACAAAGAAATGCATTTTCACATTCAGTTTGATTATAAACGGCTTAAAACAATTTTTCAAGGCTCTTCAAAATTTGTAAAAAAAAATCCTAGTTACTTTGAATTTTTCTTTTGCAAAAACGCGTTAGTTTTGCAATGGTTTTTGTATTTTCTAAAAATCTAAAAGACGCTTTAGACTCTAGACAATGCATATTCAGCTTTAGTTTAATCAAGACATGCCTATAAACATTTTTTTACAGCTCTTTCAAATTTTTAAAAAGTACCAAATGTATAACCTTCCATTTTATTATGGCAAAAATTCGAAAGTTTTGCTGGTTTTTATATTTTCTTAAAATATTAAAGACATTCTAAAAAGGAGTAAAAAGTGCAGTTCCACGTTTAATTAAAATATTCTACCAATTACTACTATCTCTAATTGTATTGTCGACAATTACCTTATTTTTTTGGGTCTCCCCACTTATTTTAACTTAACAGTATCAAACCAAGATTACTTTAACCAAAAAAGTAACAAATTGACAACGTTTAAATTTCCCACACCTAAACACTTTATAGGTAATATTTTCTTTTACACATCAACAAAAAAATCACGTTACACATGAAAGCGATTTCCAAATAACACACAGGAAGCAAAAAAACATCACTTACTTAAATCTGTAAACATGTTTTTTTATTGACAAATAAAAGAAGCGACTTTACAACAAAGAAAAACACACAAGAGAAGTCACACAAAAAAAAAACTCACCCTTAGCATGTGGACGAAAAAACTCCAATTACCGTTTCGCTTTCAGGATCAAAGAATCTGAAATAAACAAACAGATTTATTAGCAGACTTCTGGTAAACTACGCCAATAAACACGATGAGGGTGATGTTATTCGATATGTTTGTGTCCTTAATAATAAAGCAATTCATTTCGTGAAAAGCTACTGTAATAGGAGCTGACTTTTATAAATTACTTCGGGAAAACTATTATTACTTTCATACTTTAATCTTTTTGTGACGATGGATTTCCCCTTTAAAAGCTTAATAAATGGGCTGTACCACTGTTTATTATGAAAGTGGTGTTAAGTCCGTTGTCTTTGTTTCGAGATGTTGTTGATTCTGTTCGTTAAAACCACGATTTGATATAAACTTGTGAAAGTGCAGTATTAGCACTACACAAACACGTTATGAAGACTGTTAGTTCTTTCAACATGAAACACGAATAATTTCGTGCGAGTTTTTTTTGTTTTAATGAAGAAGGGAAACATGTTTAGACATCTGTGGAAAAGTGCATAACACGGAGAATCCGAAAGCAGACGTTCTATTGTATACGTGCCCGCTTGTAATTGAGCAGAAAATTGCACTGTCGTCCTTTGCGACTGCATGGTAATAACGACGCCACCCTGAGCGGCAGCGTTCGTAATTAACTGATTTGTCTGGTGCAAATAAGAAGTGCTTATTGCTCGTTTTCCATATTATGCCTGTCTCCTTCGCGTAACAAAATTTAAGCTCCACTATGCAACTCGTATAAAGAATTGTTTTAAGTTATCACTGTTGCATAATACAGGGTGTTTCCGTGACTATGTTTTAACGTTTAAGGGAAGATAGTTTTGCCAATACACTAATGGTCGTAAATGCATACCCTTGGAGTTACAGGCCAAAAAAAGGGAAAAAATGAGGTTCAAACGCATGGCCTGCTCGGTCACCAGATTTGACACCATTAGATTTTTCTTGTGGGAATAATAACACCCTTGTATAACAATGGGGACAGTAAAGGTGGCAAAAAATACAGAGGCATCACGCTAATTAGTATAGTAGCAAAATTATATGCAAGAATACTGGAGAAGAGACTAAAAAACGGGTGGAAATGACACTAAAAGAACGTCAAATGGGTTTTAGACCAAACCGTGGAGTAAATGATGGTTTATTTATTGTTGGGCAGATATCGGAAAAAAGCAATGATTGGGAGAAGGAACATACATATCTGTTTTGTCGATCTAAAGAAAGCTTTTGATCAGGTTAGAAGTGAAGATATATGGACAATAGTTAAAACAAGAGATACCTCAAAAAATCTGATTTAAAGGGGAAAAAAGCTTATACAGTAAGACAATAAGCTACGTAAGAACGGTGCATGAAGAAATATTTGAAACTATAAGAAAAGTGAGGCAAGGTTCCAGTGTAAGCCCTCTACTATGTTCACTAGTCCTAGATGAAGCTATAAAAGAAGCAAAGAAGATGATCAAAAAATACGAAATGGCATATTGGAAAGAAGTTTGTTATGCGGATGACATGGTAATATTTGCGAAGGATGGTAAGACACTAAAATAAAGTCTGGATACATACGGAACAACACTTGAGAAGTTTGGAATGAAAATAAACCAAAAGAAGACGGAAACAATGTTTGTAGGAAAAAATACACAACACAATATGGAGCTGAATAGAGAAAACCTAAAACAAGTACAAAAATTTAAATATTTACGATCGATGATAACAGAAAATCGATAAAGAAATCAGAGAAAGAAAAACAAACAAGAAGTAAAAATCGAAATACTAAAAAAAAATTAGTCACTCCTGTGCTAATATGCTTCTGAGACATGGACCACAACAGAAAAACACAAGAAGGCTTTAGAAGCAACCGAGATGAGATTCCTGAGAAGACTCAATTAAGATGGCTTGAACATCTACTACGCATGCCGGAATGTAGATACGCGAAAATAGGATGGAAAATGAAGATGGAGGGAAAAAGAAATTGGAGAAGACCAAGAATAAAATGGGAAAAAGAAGTGAGGCAGAGACTAGAAGAAAAAGGAGTCAGCTGGAGAGATGTGCCACAATTAGCTAACGAAAGACAGGAGTAGAGAAACTTAATACAGAAATAGAAAAGCATAGCTCGACACCGAAAGGTACAAGAGGAAACGATTAAAAAGAAGAAGAAGAACTCCGAGGGGATGCATTTCGACCATTGGTTTATTGGCAAAAAAAATATCACAAATGACCTCCTCTACCTACTTCTGTGACTATGAAAGACCCTATATAGTTATTTTGTAATTCTAAAAAATTTCAAAATAGTAAGTTCTTTCAGTATCTTAAAAGTAAAAAGATTTCGTTGAATAAAAAACCTCCGCTGTTTCATTTCGGTAAAATATTGCGTCATACCAGAGTTTTATAAATAACTCAAAACTATGTAATTGTAAACTTGGATCATTATTTTCTTGTGGTCTTCATTTATATTGCTAATTATTGCTCACATGGTACATGGGTTTGAAAGTTTGAACAAAATAATTAGAATTATATACCACATAAATTCTGTTTAACTAATTTGGCGTTTTCCGTTCACCTCAATTAAATTGGAATGTTGCCAATTTGAATCGCTTAATTGTTAAATTGCTTGAAATCATTGTTATGTCAGCGTTCGCCTGTTACAGTTAAATCAAGGCAAATGGTAGTTTGTATTTATTTTTAGAACGATGGGTTGTACAAAACATATTTGATAACAAAGGAAATATCTGCGGAAGACAAGAACATGCCTCTATCAGTTTCACGAATACATCTGCCCACTTTAAAGGAAACTCCTCGCGCAGCGTAGGGCGAAGTTTTCAATGTATAATTCACACTGCAAGAGAACTTGAAAGTGTTCTTGTTCACTCCAACTAAGGGCCGCGGGTGTAAAGCTGTCCCGAAGACACTTTACGGGCCTGAACTGTGAGGAGCACCGACACCAACGCCACCCGCGGCGACGCTCAGTACTAACATCACAAGATAGTCCCGGACGAAATTAAGAAATTAGCCGCGCTTACGGCTCGGCTTTACTTGCTAATTCAAGTATGCGACAAATGTTTTTAACATTACTAATTATCCTGCATAACGAGAATAAAATTTGCATCTAACCAACAGAGGAAATTTCAACGTGTTCTTTCGAGTTACTTAGGAATTTTACTTGCATCGTTTTGCAAAAATAAAAGCTTTCATGTCGAAACACTTCGATTTAGGGCGTTCAATTTATTGAAAAACTTAACAGTTTTTATGTAATTTCGCCGAAGATGATTTAAATGTTTTAAAATATGTGGCGAAGCTACACAGTAACAAAAAGCATGGTGTCAATTTTAACAACAAAATAACACAGATCATATATTTACCAGTGTTAAAAAGCAAAATTTCTTTAATACATTCATTTTTAAGTAAGCACAACGCAAAACCCGGAGCCTTCTGATGTCTAAATAGGCAAGTAGATTATATTTTAACGACTTTTTACCCGGGATAATTGGGCCACAGGAGCCCTGTATATTTACCTCCGTAACATACGTCACCTGAAACGGGAAAACCCGGGAATGAGCGTTGCAGGAACAGAGCAAGGATATAATGGGGATCTTAATGACATCAAGACGGGAGACTTTTTGGATAATACACGCTATATTAATTTATATTCTAGCATAATAGCGATATTATATGTAATACACAATAATTTTCACTATACGGGTCCCAGAAGAAATAAAAGAATACGAATTTTTAATGGTAAAACATACCGAGTCTTACTGTAAGGTGATTTAATCTTCCTATAAACATAGTTACAAAAAAAAAAAATTGTTGTTTATAGCAAGACAAGATTTTATTAACTTAAGGTAGTTTTCACGGCTAAATGAGTTATTTCTATGACCGAGTCGATTCGTCTACAATGTTCTGAAGTAGTTTAACTTAGAATAAAAACTACGAGGGCGAATTTTTATGTAATCTACTAAGATTGTCGTACAGAAGAAGATTCTCTTGCTACCACGATGAAGGCTGTTTTAATTTCAGCCTGTGAAGCGATAACATGTTCTTGGGAAATACCTTTCCTGACAAGTTTTAGCTCCGGCATAAGGAACCTTGGAATCCAACGCACAGACACTTTCTTCATACTCAAATCGTCGTGCAAAACTTTCCAAACAGTTGTTTCGGATATACCACGTTCCCTGGCAATGAAAAACGACTTCATCCGTCGATCTGACGGCACCAAATCTTTAATTTTTTTAATCATATCTTCAGTTCTTGCTTTAATTGGTCGACCAGACTTTAGATCACCCTGTCCTGGCCACCTGACCCCAGCAAAACTGCTTAGACCAAAATTTTACTTGGAATAAAGATGGGGCTTCATTTCCTTACACATTCGTCATTCATTGGATAACTTTTGGCTCATAACCCTCTTTTGTAAGAAATTTTATTGACGAGTCCTGTGGCTGCTCTGATGTCTACTCTACTCATCCTGAGCATTTCTTCTGTCTTTTCTTTAGAGACTATCGACAGGATAGTCTTAGAATGGGTTTGTTCGACAATTTTTTTTTCAATGAGCATTATGGCCCTGTATTAATATGTCATTAAGACACCGCTTGGCTGTTCCATAGGATGTACCAACTGCGGTTCTAGTCCAATCCTAAGTTTCTTCTAATTTAATCATTGCTAATCTTATCTATTACGCTAAAGAATATTGAATTCGGACGAGAAACAACTAATAACATAAGATGTGCAGAGAATTCTAAGTAAAACAACAGAAGTTATAAATGCTCTAATCCATCAGAAAATCTACAAAAAATCGAAAAAAAAGAAGAAAAAGATAGAAGGTGATGAAGAGGAGCTCATGGACTTCTAGCATTCTTGATGAGAAGTTGACAAATCCTTTAAAGTAGTGCCAGGAAGATTATTACAACTATTTAAATTAATAATAATCTCTGTACAGGATAATTCTGATACAAACAGCTTTTTTTAAAATTAAGAACAGTACGTAATCCTAACAAAAAGTTCCTGAAAACCAAACGAAAAGATTCCCAGAAAAACAATTCCATTTCATTATTTTAATCACACATAATCCATTACACACACAAAGAATCTTTTTATTAGCGCCACGTCCCCAGTTTATAAATAATGGCACCATTTTCCAACTCCAGACGCTTTCAGTGCCTAGCCGTATCTCATTATCTGTATACAAATAATTTGCGGAACGTAATTTGCCGTCGTTTATAAACCCTCTTAACAACAAAGTTGGCTGTGAAATTAAATATGCGGACGCCACAAATATAGACGCCGTATCTTTTCTGTGTGCATGTTGTATGCAATTTAAAGGCTCCCGTTGTGTACTTTACTTGTATTTCACTTTATTTTACGATTACCAGTCTGCTCTTTGCCAAGCGCTGTATTAAAATACAGATTAACCAAATTGGGTTGTCTGCAGTGTGTGGTTGGGCGGTTATGATGAAGCAGTGGAGGAAAAACGTAAATGTATGTACTGTTTTAGTTTTACGATCTAATCTACATAGCCCGACGTTTTTGAAGTCTTGTTTACACTCAAGACGTTCCATGATGTTGCAGTAAGTCCCAACAAACGTAACTTACCAAAATTAAATTTTAATTAAATTACTTTCATACAAGTGAAGCTATCAATATTTGTCGTACTATACAGGGTGTCCAGTGTAAGGATGTTTAGCATGGAGACTTCTATTTTGTTTTCCCCTTTTGTTTCCGAGATCGGCCCTAGAGTTTTGCATTTTGGAAAGCTTTAACTCTCCAGCTTTGGATGGAAAACAATCATAGAGCACCGTGCTCACCTGACTTGATCATGTACGACTTTTGTTTGTCGGAGGAGAAGATTGCCACTGCCGTTCATGTTATTTTGCAAATTTTCCGTAAGAACATTGGCGAGGAACTTTTAGGGAGTGGAAATTAAAAACGGTGAGGTGTATTTATTACTACTAAAGAGAATTATTTCCCAAAAGGACGGAGAGCCCGAGTATTGCATTGAAGAACTTAAGACCCTGTTTGAGTTAACGTATTCAACTTCCTCATTCAATATTTTTTGCTTAAGTCAATACCAAAGCTAACATAGAAAAATTACAGCATTTTGACGGCTCTGCATAAAGTTTACTATTACCTAATTTGTGTATTGTGTTTTTTTTTTTATGAACAAAAACTTTTATTGAGGAAGCAATGTTTAAAAACAAAACGTTTCTGTGGTATTTGAGATTTCCCGTAGCAAGTGAAGTCTTTCTTGCAGTCCACTAAACTTGTCACAACGCGAAATAAATGTGAGAAGATGGCAACCGCTGGCGTACGTCATCTTGTTAAGTCGTGAGTGGCAGACATCTCGGAGCGAATAAGCATCGTATTTGTTCCCGGCGCCCGTTAATAAAGCTGTGGCTGTCCGTGAAGGCGTCGGATAGTTATTAAATTCCGCGGAACGTGATATCGCACGACGTCATACACCTTGTTTTTACCGTCAGCGAGGATTTTGTCATTACGTTTTTCGTGCCGGTATTGTTTCGTCTTATTTTCCGATGTTTCCTTATTCTACCAATTTTGGTTTATAAAATTTAGTGCAGATCTATTGCGTTCTAAGATGGTCTTGCACTTTTTTTCACAAATAAATTTCATTAATTTCCTTTTTTGGACAGTAATATATTTTTATTGTAGGTATTCAATTCACGTCAATATTAAATATTTGCCTGATGCTTGATGTACAGTGTGGTCTATTTTCGATGCCCATACAGGGTATCTCGGTTATTATCAGAGATAGAAAAAAAGTAAATACATAAACTCGATTTATTTTTTCGAGAGAAATTCATTGCCGTAAACAGATTTTTAATATCTTTTTTAATTTTCGAAATATAGCCAAAAACCGATTTTTGGCACTTTTCAAAAATGTTAAATATCTCGTTTAAACGAGAAGATAGAAAAAAACTTTAAAGACATTTTTCGCATGATTTTTTGTGCTTAATAAGATAGCGATGTTCAATTGTTTTTTACTCATATTAATGCCGATATATTACACCTAACTTTCTTATTTTAAATGGCAACCATAGGGAAATTATATATTTTTGAAAAACGCAAAAAATAAGCTTTCGATTCATGTCAAAGCCAACTATGGTTGTCATTTAAAATAAGAAAGTTAGGTGTAATATATCAATATTTGTATGAGTAAAAAAAAATTGAACATCGCCATCTTATTAAGGACAAAAAACCATGCAAAAAATGTCTTTAAAGTTTTTTTCTATCTTCTCGTTTAAACGAGATATTTAACATTTTTGAAAAGAGCCAAAAATGGTGTTGGCTTAATTTCGAGTATCAAAAAAGACATCAAAAATGTTAAATATCTCGCTTAAACGAAAAGATAGAGAAAAACTTTAAAGACATTTTTTGCATGGTTTTTTGTCCTTAATAAAATGGCGATGTTCAATTTTTTTTTACTCATACAAATATTGATATATTACACCTAACTTTCTTATTTTAAATGACAACCATAGTTGGCTTTGACATGAATCGAAAGCTTATTTTTTGCGTTTTTCAAAAATATATAATTTTCCTATGGTTGCCATTTAAAATAAGAAAGTTAGGTGCAATATATCACAATTGATATAAGTAAAAAACAATTGAACATCGCTATCTTATTAAGCACAAAAAATCATGCGAAAAATGTCTTTAAAGTTTTTTTCTATCTTCTCGTTTAAACGAGATATTTAACATTTTTGAAAAGTGCCAAAAATCGGTTTTTGGCTATATTTCGAAAATTAAAAAAGATATCAAAAATCTGTTTACGGCAATAAATTTCTCTCGAAAATATAAATCGAGTTTATGTATTTAGTTTTTTTCTATCTCTGATAATAACCGAGATACCCTGTATGGGCATCGAAAATAGACCACCCTGTACATCTAACTCAATTCTAACCTTATACATAATTTAAATATTCTCCTCCTGCCTAGCTAATTTTTTTCTTTGCGATTACCAACGTACGTGCAACATAGACCATCCATCACCTCTGTATGGCGGTACATGTTAGACCCTTATAATTAATGCAAAATATGGAACTAACCAGCTTCGTTGTGTAAGTGGTATCAGAGCCGGAACATATTTCGTTAAAGAATTTTGCGCGGGTTATAATTCGTTGATATTAAACCAGAAGCAAGTAACATGCTGTAAATAATTCTAATTCAGGTACTCGGCAACATAAATCAAATGCATTATTTAAATAAGGTGCCTTGTATTCGCGGTTAATGTACTCTGCATGCACGTATATAGCTACCGTAACGTTCATGGTATGAGATAAACCATCATTTCAGTGCCACTAAATTGTACCCATTTATGCGCAAGAGACTTTTTTTTGAGCCTATACATTATTATCTCTGTTGCAGCTCTATTTTAAATTTCTAATGCGAATCCTAGGCTCCAGGTGTATGTTTGTTATCTTAGCGTGCCATGCCTGCGTTACTTTGCCACGATCATTAATAGTTTGAGTATTATCGTCGCTTGTTTATTTTCAATTGTTAGTTTTATCGGTTTCCAATACCACATAAAGTCATGGGGAACTGAACTGCAGTTTAACTTAATATACAGGGTTATTCAAATTCGAGGCCCACCATGGGGATCTCGCTTATTATAATAGCTAGAGTATACGTTTAAATTTGGCAAAGTTGCTAAATTTGATGCTCATTGATAGTCCAAAGAGAAATTGGAAATATCTCAAACGGTAACCGAGAAAATTAGGAAAAACTGGAAAATGCGATTTTTGAAAATCGTCTATAACTTCTTTGGAATTTGAAATATTTTAAATGTGTAAAGACATTGCCCAAGCAACTTTTCAAGCCGAATCGAATGGTGGTCACAAATTTTTGCTAGATCGATTCGTTTTTGTTTTATGACAACCAACTTTGTTTTTTCTTATGGGCACAATTTTTGCTATTTACATAATCAAATAGCATTTATTTTTCTGAATCCATTGAGATATCACACATGGTATTTTACTTCTACATTAATTGTCAAATTTGAAAAAAAACGTTTTTAACAATAACAACTATAAATCAGGTAGGCCGGTCATTGTAGTTTATGTTGTTTCCATGACAACCAATCAACAAGTTTTGAAAGTCTATTACTTGTCACATTAATAAATTCGTAAATATTAACTTTAATAATGAAGAAAAACGCGATATGCTCCGAATTTTTTATACCGTTCTTTTAAGTTTTGTTATACTTTATCACATGCTTTATACAAATTTACTTAAGTTTCTGTTTAACATAGAAAAATAGTGTTTTTTCCGGATATGTTTCTAATAAAAATGTTTTTTTTTTATTGTTATCTGAAACCTTTCTGCCATTTTTTTCTCTAATTTTGGCAAAAGCCTCATATTTCCCTATGTTTCTGTCCAACGAACAAAAATATGTGTGCGAGGGTTGTCTTCTATCTGGATATGTTTCTGCATATCGTTGACTTGACAGTGTAGAGTTCCTATTCAATGAATAAAAAATTAAAGTTCATTTTTACGAATTTATTAATGTGACAAGTAACAGACTTTTAGTTTGTTGATTGGTAGTCATGGAAACAACATAAACTAAAATGACCGACCTACCTGATTTATAGTTGTTATTGTTAAAACTGTTTTTTTTTTCAAATTTGACAATTAATGTAGAAGTAAAATACCATGTGTGATATCTCAATGGATTCAGAAAAATAAATGCTATTTAATTATGTAAATAGCGAAAATTGCTCCCATAAGAAAAAACAAAGTTGGTTGTCATAAAACAAAAACGAATCGATCTAGCAAAAATTTGTGACCACCATTCGATTCGGCTTGAAAAGTTGCTTGGGCAATGTCTTTACACATTTGAAATATTTCAAATTCCAAAGGAGTTATAGACGATTTTCAAAAATCGCATTTTCCGGTTTTTCCTAATTTTCTCGTATACCGTTTGAGATATTTCCAATTTCTCTTTGGATTATTAATGAGCACAAAATTTAGCAACTTTGCCAAATTTAAACCTATACTCTAGCTATTATAATAAGCGAGATCCCCATGGTGGGCCTCGAATTTGAATAACCCTGTATAATATGTTACAATCTTCGTTCCCGGGTTTGGAACCGCGTCTTCTTGATTTGTGTGACGTTTCGACCATTCTATGTTGGTCTTTATCAAACGACTGTCGTTTGATAAAGACCAACATAGAATGGTCGAAACGTCACACAAATCAAGAAGACGCGGTTCCAAACCCGGGAACGAAGATTGTAACATGGACGATAGCCGCGAAAGCCTGAAGAATAAAATAACCCTGTATAGTTGCAAACGTGCTCAAAGGTCTTAGAAACTTGTTTGGGTCGGTTGTGTGCCGTTTTAAGCTCTCTTGTCCATATTGAACGAAATTATTAAACGTACTTTGGGATATACAGTGTGTACAAAAAATAGCGTAACGTGTCAATATCTCGTCTTGTGATAACTTTACAAAAAAAAAAGAAGATTTGGATAAAAATTGTTTGTCGCCGTTAAATGCATGACCTAAAAGTACTTGCAACTAAAAGTGTTTTGATTTTGCGCACCGATACGTAACATTGTCCCTTTAAACAGAACACCCTGTATATTTTGCGGTTTTTAGATTTCAAATTTAATTTTCTTTCATAAATTAAGGTTTCAAGTATCTAAGATTTGTTAAAGCATTCCTCCTATAATCCTGATTCAGCACTTCGATTATAATTTTTATCCAAATACCAAAACGAACTTTAAGGAAGGTAATTCGAATTGAATGAAAAAGTTAAAACTGTTTAATTTTGTGTTAAATTAATAAATAAATAACGCACTAATACAGGGTGTGTAAAAATTGGCGGAAGCGCTACACGTGGCGATGTTCTTTATGAAATTCTAAGTCGAAAATCTTGATACAAAAATGTTGTACCATGCTTCTTATGGCCTCAGGAACCATTTAAAGGAAAAAAAAATTGGCAACATGGCATACATTGATTTGCGTTTGGACATTTTTTTATCAGCAATTTTTACTAGGGCATTTACAATTTTTGTTCGAACTGAAAGCCTTCAGTTCGTAAACATAGCTGCAAACTTTTGGGTATCGTAAAACACAAACTAGAAATAATTACGAGAAAAACAGAGATGACAGCTAATGACAATGTTGCCATATGTATTATTTTCATTCAAATCAGTGATTTACATATTTTCAAAACCAACTTTTGAAAGGAAGGATACAATATCTAGGAAAAAATACTATTCGAAATTTATTTTCATTCCAAATTGCATCTTTTTCATTTGCAAGTATTAAATAATAACGCTTATTAAAGGACTATATGTCAAAACTTTGAGGACCTCTTGCAGACACAGCAAGCATGGTACAACATTTTCGTATTAAGATTTTGGACAGAATTTAACGAAGAACATCGCCACGTATAGCGCTTCCGCCAATTTTTACACACCCTGTATAATAACTAATTACTACATTTTTGGTTTAATTTATTCAAAAATGTCTTTCATTTGGGCTAATTTGCTGATAAAATTACAAAATGGAACACTTTTAAAATTAGTATCGTCCTTATGCGCGGTATAAATATAAATAATAACGACAAATAAAGTAAAAATATGAGATCATGCCAAGGAATACAAAGCAGAACAATTTACCATTACAATGACAAACGGCCCTTCATAGTTATAGTTAAAAAGCAAGCACTCCAAACGGCACAGATAGAAGGATTTTAAGTAAAATTAATGATGTTCAAATACACCTCGACAATGCATTCCAAATACCGAGTTTAAATGGTGTGAAGTTGCAGTCATTCAAAGCACACTCTAGTACAAGAATAAAAATAATGAGCCCTTCAGTAAAAACTTTTGATGTCTGCCATAATTAATTATACCATTAATATGTAAAATAACATAAAAATTCGTTTCAATTCATTATCTTCTCATACTTTAAAATTGTATCATGCTTTTTAATAGGAGTAACATTTTATTATTTCATTACGGATACAACTATAAGATCAATATTAAACTGTACGTATTAAAATTAAACCGTGATTATCAAAGTGAATACTATTGATTTTTAACTGTGTTAAGAAAATAATGGACAGCGTCGAATTTGTGTCTAAAAGAGAGGTCCGCAATTTAGCGCACCACTGCACTGTTCTGTAGAATTTTAGAACCTATGCACTTCGAAGAAACGATTGTACAAAATAATACCACGAAAACCCCAGAACGATAGAATTTATAGAAAGTAATAAAACTTAATTACGGCAATACACATTCGATTTTCTATCGACGCCTCAGTTAAAAGCCTAGTTACAAGTTATATTACATCAATGAAGGTTTTACACCACCATTTGAACGATTTGATACACTCATAAACTGTCAATCGATAGACCGTCACTGTATTAACGTATATTTTACCAGTCTAATTTATTTCTACGTGACATGTACTTACAACTAAATGCGATCAGACTTATTGACGTCAATAATAACGATCCACAAAAGGGTATAATAAAAAAAGTAAATAAAATTACACCAAGAACAAAGCACTATCGTTAACTATTATTATGGCATCTTTTAAACACTGTA
Source organism: Elmis aenea (assembly GCA_947652605.1). Lineage (NCBI taxonomy): Eukaryota > Metazoa > Arthropoda > Insecta > Coleoptera > Elmidae > Elmis > Elmis aenea. The sequence goes on from OX393581.1 coordinate 52,928,854, forward strand.
GGCGTCCAATATTAAACACAAAATGATATATTTTGGACGCAAGTTATAAGCCACTACTCTGTTTTATTGGATATAAAAATTTATGAGCAACGGATACTGCAAAACAGCTGTTTCATAATCTTGTATGAGCTTTAAATATTACAAATCTAAAACCAAATACTTCATTTTTGTTGAATGTTTTTTTTGCGTCCTTTATTATAAAGATCTGGAAAATATTGAAACAAAGTAGAATGGGAAAAGGGTTGTTAAACGCCATCCAGAGTTTATATAAGAGCAGTCGAAATTATGTGCGAACCCATAACAACATATGCATAGAGTTTCTTCGTCATTTATTTCAATGTACACTTATTGACTCTCAGACTCAAACGGTCCAATTTGAAACACCCTGTATAGCGAGACACGTCCCTAAATCGAACTTAACGATTACAGTATGTGTAAACGCGGTAAAACTTCGCGACCAGACAGTCTGGCCTGGAACAAACTTAGACACATCAAGCAAATCCTCGTGTCCCGGCAACTCCGCCATCTCTCTTCAAGAAAGACGTGGCAAAAACGAAACGGATAAAACACACGACACCCAGCCGAAATCCTATTAAAATTGGCTACATCTCGAAATACTCGCTATGATCTCGGCAGAAGCACGCGCAAATACACGGCTCTTGTAACTCGCATTTGAAGGGAGTTTGCTTCGACGTTCACTTGCAACCTTACATACGCCGAACTTCATTTTCCACGACAGTAAAAGGATGAAAGTTTACCAAGGATCAGCAACTCTCCGAAGGCAAGAGGACACGACAAATAAGAATCATGCACTGAAATAAAGCATCTCGCTAGAATCTGTATACTTCGTGAAAAAATTGCGAAACGGTTACCATGGCAACAAAGTGAGTTTCAAAAATTTATACCACAAAGAGAAAAACAATTTGATAACTGAAGGAAAGAAAATTCTTAAATGTAATCAAAAATTGTTCATTGTTTTCTTCCTTCGCTAAGTTTTTGGCCCATTCAAAACACGCACTTTCCAATAGACAATCATTCCCATATTGTGTAAACGGTCTAGTTAAAATTTCAGCAGGTTTTACGCGCTCTTTCGCTTAAAGTTAAATAATAATACGTTGTTCCAAGCTACAATAGACAGCCGTTTCAGACAGGGTAGTTGCAACTATAAAAAAAAAAATTTTAAACAATAATTTGTCACGAGATAAACCAATCAATAATGTTAAATCCATATGAACAGGAACATATCCCCATTTTACACAAAACTATTGATATTTTTTTTAAATAATTATCTTAAAAACTAAACTCGTCAAATGAAATCACAGACTTACAAACTTACTTCTTCAAAAAGTTTAATAGCCATTATTTTTGACAGCTCAATACAACACAATGAAAAATCCAATCGACTTCGGCTCAGATATTAAATTTACACTTTCTGCCGATCTACGGAATTCAATTCGTGCTTTACTAACCTAAATACGTCAAGTCTGGCATTTACTTTTTCAAGAACGTGAAATGTGGATTCTCGCTGAAAACAAGTAGCCTAAATTCATTAAATTTTCACTCCTAATTTCTTCTACTATCTCGGTACACATAACCGTTCTTCTGAGATAATAATATTCGAATAAATCATGCGAGGAATTTTTCAAATAAGTTGATAAAAAATTTTAATGTAGATCTTATGTAGTAGGAAAATAAAAAGATGTTATGTCCATAAGTATTGTCGTTTTTTAAAGTATTGATTTGATACAAATAGTTATTTAAGTTATGTGTCATATATCATTTACATGTAAATTATTTGTCTTCTCACTTTTTTTCCAAAGATGGCCTTACGCCACTAATAAACGGCCCGTATTTATGTTATAGCTACTAATACATTTTTATTTCTCTGAAATTAAGTGAGTTTGTACGCACTCAGCAATAAGTGACCTCAACTAATGTTCTACGTCTGGCTGGCATTAGCTCATGATGGTAAAACATAATTATGACGAAACAAAATCCCTGAAAGTACTTAATGACATCATGAGTAAATAATCGCGACACTAATGGTCTCATTTGCGTAAAAACGCTAAATTACAGTTTTTTTCCTTTGATTGTGCCAGTGTTAATGCGAAGCTTTTTATATAATTAATAAAGTTTGCGCCCGTTTGCAGCCTTTTTTACGACCGTTTACGACCGGTCGTAACTTAATTTAAATCAAGTTGTTCTCGTTAAAAAGAAACCAAAAGCTCAACTGGCAAATGATCAATTTTCCCGGGTTCTAGTAACACCTCAGTCTAGCGTCGCTTTGTCGGTTACGAAGCACGGCCTGATCAATACATTATTAACGTTTAAAAAAGTTACCTTACGCCTTTTTGCAATTAAGAACAGCCGACTTAACCGCACCGAAAAGCAAAGCTGAAAACTAATTTACTAAAGAGGAAACGCGTTTCCTGTATTTGATTACCTTTCATGAAATTTTTAGGTCGTTCCGTGGCGAATAACAAGGAAGTCTGGAATTCTCCTCCCGAGATGAACACACAATGTTTCGTTCCTTTGGTTAACTTTATGCGAAGGACCTCACATCGATCGGCTTTATTTATGTTTTATTGCTTGCGTAACGATGGACTATGGATTTTTGTTTTAAATATCATAATTTCATCTGGCATGCCGTGATGGCATGCCACGAATAAAATGAATAGTATGCGATACTTGGAAATTTGTCACGATTTGTTAGTTCACGGAATGACGTGTAGTCTGTGGATTGCACAGCAACTGTGAGATTTATATCACAAATACGGTTTGATAAGAAGAAAATAAATTAGTTTTTCTAAACAAATACGTCACAAATTATATTATAGTGAGTGGAACAAGGAGGAAGCTTGAGCTATTTATTACTTATAGCTATGGATGAGCAAAGTAGAGAAACACAACAGAGAACAAAACCCATCTATATTGGATAAAGACAACCAGAACGTATTAATATATCAGAATGCGCTTTCGTACATGGTATAGCTATCATAGCAGGAAGGCAAAAGGACCTAGAAGAAAACCTACATATCTGGAACCAAGTATTAACGACAAATTAAATGAAAATGACCAAAAATAAAATTAAAATCATGGTAAAGTCAAACGAAAAAGATGAAATACAAATTAGAGTGGATGGAGAACTAATAGAACAAGTTAGCAGCTTTCAATACTTGGACATTATGTCAGAAGAAACAGGAAAACAAGATATTGAACTGAATAATAAAATACAAAAGGCTAATAGAGTACATTATGCACTGAGTAAAGAACTTAAAGAAAAGAGAAATCTCAAAAGAAACAAAAATGAAATCAATCTACAGACCAATTCTCACATATCGCTGTTATCAAAAACAATTAAGAGTAAAATTAGAGCAGCCGAGATGAAATACTTAAGAAGGGTGAAAGGAGTAACAAAAAAAGACAGAATTAAAAATGTTCAAATAAGGGACGAACTAAAGATAGAATCCATGGAAGAATTCATAGAACAAAGACAACTTGGGTTGTTGGGACACTTACAAAGATTGGACAGCTCAATACAGTTAAAAGAATATGGGAAAGTAAAATGCCACGTAAAAGGAAGGAAAGAAGAAACTTAGAACAACGCAATGGGAAAAATCTTAAAGGAAAAAGGGAAAACGTGGCTAGAAGCAAAGAATCCAGCACAGAATAGAGAGGACTGGAAACATTTTCACAAACAACTAATTTTGGATGTACAGAAAAACTCCACCCTTACACCCTATGGGTAGAATAGAAATAGATTATAGATAGATCATTTTATACATTTAACTTTCACAACATGTAAATCTCGTTCAGCATAGGAGTGAAGAAGTCAGTTTAATTGAGATCAAACAGAAATATAAATTCAAGTCTTAACAAAGCACTGCAGTTTTGTTGGTGTAAAACCTATTCCAAAAAAATCTAGTAGAAAAATGTAAAAACAATTATTTTGTCTTGTCATATTAATTTTGCTCCTATTACTACGAACCGAATAGCGAGATATATAAAAAAATTAATCGCAAATTTAATTCACTAAAAATACCAACAATTCATTAGGTAAATTAAAAAAATATATAATTCACAAAAATCCAAAGATGATTGATCATTTTACAAGCCACACCGCAAATTATTTGATAAATGCTTAATTCGTTTCTTAACATAAATAAGTTTAGTTTAAAACTCGTGCTTTTAGCAAACGAAATACAATAAGAGTTTTTAAGAAATGCATTTTTACCTCAAGTTAGTTCGAAAACAAGATATAACTATCCTTTACAGCTCTTCAAGGTTTTGGAAAAATGTGTATAGCCTTGTATTTTTTGGGGCAAAAATTTTAATATTTTCTAAAAACGTTGAAGACACCCTAAGCGATGCATTTCCATCTTCAGTTTGTTCAAAAACTGTCTACAAATTTTTTTACAGCTCTTCAGAGTTTTGACAAAAATTTCAAGTGTATAACCTTGTGTGTTTTTTCTTGGTAAAAACTTTAAAACTTTTGCAATGGCCTTAATATTTTCTAAAAATGTTAAAGACACCCCGAGCAATGCATGTCTACCTTTGGTTTCAGGTTGAAAACGTTCTTTACAGCTCTTCAAAGGTTTGAAAAACATTTCAAAAAAATAGCTGTCCAATTTTTGGCAAAAATTTGACACACAGCATTTCTACTAGAGATTCTTAATAAAAAGAAGGTAAGTGATTTCAAAATAAACTTATATAATGGCGTATGCCAAGTTGTTTAATAAAAATTACTTCATTCAAATTTTTAATTATCAATGATTATCAAAAAAAAGGATAAAAACTATAAAAATTATCATTCACTACATTTTGATACGGATGCAAATAGCTCTGTGAAAATTTAATGACTGATCAACTCGTGAGACTTAAGTAACATAATTGGGTAAGAACAGATTTAAAAAATTAAATGTTATGTAGAAATGCTTTTAAAAATTTTCTTCAAACTTTTGCCTTCTAGGATACTTACACACTATTATTACCAAACGAACTTTAATTTCCATATATTTCCGAAACAGCCTAATTAATCCTAATTATTGCAGCAATACAAAATTATTTTTTTTTAAATTTGAATAAAGTTCAGCTATTTACAGAGCTGGAGGTCTACCACATAAAACTTTCATTCACAGAAACACACAGAATAAAGATATAAAATGTTTCGTCAAGGCATTTAGTAGAGAATCGATAGAACTCTTTGTGGGTCGCTATTTCTATTAGAAATATCGTACTTCGACACTTACATTTCGAGATATCGATTGAGCTGTAAAACAGTGACGCGTTACGTGTATCCCAAGAAAGATGGAGGACGCGACGGATAAATTTAAGACCCAGGTTCCGGTCATAAACTATGGTGCGGTCATCCCGAACATCGGTGTTTATGGCCTTAGGAAACGGCTAACTGATAACCAACGTGATCAATTAATCAATTGATATCTGCGAAAGCACGAGTTTTTTTTTACAACGAATTTCAATTGGAACAAAAACGTCCATCCGAGGCGTTTTCATTCAATAAACTCGATACGATGGCAAAGTTGAGTTTATTGAAGACAAAAGAAGCTAATGTTTTTTGTTTACAATCTGTCCCATACAGGACCGGTCATCTATATATCGGAGCCCAGGTGCAAAAACTTTTTTAGGGGCCCCTATAAACAAAAATTTGTACAATAAAATGATGTATGCTTAGTGCGTGTCACAAAATTTGCAAAATTATTTAATTACATGCCCCAAGTCGGAAGTCGGGGTGCATTGCACCCACTGCACCCCCGCCTGACCGGCCTAGTTCCTACCACAAACATACAAACATAAGCCATAACGCTTACTCGTTTTTATCACAAGACTTTAAAAACATAAATTAATATATCACCAAACAAAACTAAATTTGTTTCAAGGGAAGAAAACTACAGAACATGGCAATTTCAGTTAATAAATCAGCCTAAATCATTCATAAACGTATTGTAAAAATATATTATCGATTCATAATTAAAACAAGATGCTTATAATTTTCTGGTAATGTTTAAATTGTTCGCTTAACAAGCGGCTTTATCAAAACAATCAGCTTAAAAATACAGGGGCAAACTTCAAAAATAATCTTTAACTTAAAATTGACCTACCTTTCGTCAAAATATTCCGGGCACATCATCAAAGGCAACGCCATTTCCAAAAAAACACCCGTAGTGTTGCCCAAATCACACAATGCACGCTCAAAATGCCATAAACACTTTAAAAATTGTTTTTGTCTCATCATTTCCGCAACTGCCCTAATTATTATTATAAATTCAACGTCATTTCACTGCATTTATTGGCCAGTGTCGCTATCCTGCGATCAGGAGGCTGTAGCCGGCTAGCGCAGGGACGCTAGCATCAGCTGATTATGCAAAATTTATAGGTACAAAATGAGTTATTTCGATTTTCGGAATATCACGACTTTTGCAAACACTTCCTACCGATAATTTAACACTCGGCAAAAAGTTTTCACTATCACAACATAGTTTTTGCACGAAATTAACATTAATTACGAGTAAATCAATTAGATGATGATTATAACGTGTGTATTTTTGACTGATGGGACGCAATGGCGCGCGCCACCTATCTAAAGAAGTTGATCTAATAATTCAGACAGGTGTTCCATAGGCCAACTATTTAGCCATAGCATTATATTATTCCAGCCGCTGTATAAAATGGGGAGTATTTGAAAAATTATAGCCCACTAACTAATCTTTCTTGCAGAGGAAATTGTCGAAAATTCAGCTTGTAAAGCAAATCTGTAGACAAGGCTTGTAAGTTATTGAGGGCAAATGAATATTTAGTGTTGCACGGGCATCCACTCTGATATTTAATAACAGAATGGTAAGATTTCGCGCAAAGACGAGTTAAAAATCGAAAAACGCATGAAAGAACGAAGCTGTTTCTTGTCAATTGTGGTAATGTTTGGCAGGAAAATAAAAAATTTATTGGCGAAAAGGTACGCGAACGCTACTGCGGTTTCCGCGATTTTCAGTTTTTAAATATCACCATCAAATAAACTTATTAAAAAAAAAGTATAAGCGGGTACTGAAGCTTTAATAATCTACTAATTTAGGTTCCTACCCCGGACCGGTCATCTATATATCGGGGCCCGGGTGCTACACATTTTTTGGGGTCGCTATAAAAAAAGTTTTTGTAAAATAAAATGATGTACCTCTCCTTTGTGTGCGTCACAAAATTTGCAAAATGATTTAAATACATGCCATTTTGGGGCCCCCAGGTCGGGAACCCGGGTGCATAGCACCCCATGCTTGACCGGTCCTGGTTTCATATAAACATTCTGTAATTTATATAAAGAAACTAATAGTCAGTCATCCTTCTACGAATTGAGTCACTAGTATGTGACAGGGCCTATCACACAGGGGGGGTAGACGGGACTAATTCCCGGGGGCCGGTGTTGCCAAGCGGGCCCGGATTCTAGCTAATACACAATATTTTGTTTACAAATACTATTAAAATTAAATTTAAACCTTTCTAAGAGTAATGGGGGGCGCGTTGTCTATTGCTTCCCCGGGGCCCGAATTTTCTGTGAACGGCCCTGTGTTTGGATGAGGTTAAGCACTAAACTGTTGGTGGTAGTTTATACTATGGTTCTTTATTTCCTATTTAAGACTCACTACGTTAAGGAATTTATTCTCGACGAAGAATAAACATGCGAATCGCGTATAGTCAAGAAGGAAGAAGAAGAAGAATGACAATGGGAGTGTGGTAGATCACAGCCTACTTGAAATTGGACATTCCTGTAATAGAGCATCCAGCGTAGGTACTTTTCCGATTTAGTAAAGTGTTAAAAGAAATTTGTGGGATAGAAAGTTATCGTCTGAGGAGAAGATTGGTATCGCCGTTCACGGTTATTTTGCAAGTATTCCGAAAGAAGATTGGTTGGAAGCGTTTAGAAACCGAAAAGGAGGAACTGTGAAGCGCATTTTTCTGAAAGGAATTACTTTATTTTTTAATTCTCAACAGTTTAGCTTGACCCTCGTACCGAATCGATATTTTATTAATAATTTACAAACGAAGAACGCAACTAACTAAAATTACTTCCACAGTAAACGCGTCTCATGAGATAATCGCAGCAATAACGCGAAAGAACAGCCGATTAAGTAATACTTGACGATGTTCAAACTGTTCTTATTTCCATAAACTCCTTCTTCCCGTTCTGACCTTAACAGCGGTCATAACTCGCAGATGCTAGCATCCAGCCACGTATCCCGAACGTCTTCGGGCAATTAATCTCGCAGGATATTAAAACCAACTCGGGCTGATTGTTCCGGCTAATTGTGCTAGAGAGCGGGTTCAAAACAACTATAAATCTCGATAAACACCGAGCGTGATTAATTTGTTGTGTGCCGAAAACTGTGTCTGAATTTAAATATTGTGTAATTGCGAACCCGTTCGGGCCGTAACGAGCTGTTCGCTAGTAAAACGGTCCTCATTACCGCCTGAGTTGATCAAATGGAACGTCGGATGGACGCTAATCGGATCGCAATGCTTTGTGAATGATTGTCCTGATCCTCGTACTGTCTGGATCGGTCTCATACGAGTTAATCGTATTACGGTTTGTTGTAATACGTTATATTGATTGTAGTTTTGCAAAGCTAACCACGAACTTGCCACGTAGCGTGTCCGGCGGAAATTCAATCGAAAAATTATGAAAAAAGTCCGAGTTTGGCTACAAAAAAGGTGCTGTTTCATAACGACAACGCACCACTTCATTCTTCCCAAAATACAACGCCCAAAATTAAAGAACTGGGCTTCGAATTGATTTACATTGCACCGTATTCTCCAGATTTGACCCCCTTCGACTACAATCTGTTTCCAAAGTAGAAAAAACTGTTAACAGGACAAAAAATTTCATCAAATAAAGAGAGCTCGACGGATCGGTCTACAATGTAGGTATAATGAGGTTGCAACACTGCTGAAATAAATGCATTACGGTTCAAACAAATTATGTAGAAACACTTGTAAGCAATTGTTTCTATGCAAGGTCGGGAAATTTTTAATCCACCCACGTATATCTTTGTCTATATATCTTTGACTTAACAATCTGCAGGAATTGTCAAGGTGTATTATACATCACGAAAAGCAAAAATAATACATACTCTACATAACTTAGGTTGATCATCCCGATTCTTTTTTAATCTTTCGGCACTACCAGAGTCGGTCGTTTTGTGATTATAAACTGGCAAATAAAATCAAAATTATCAATGTATTCCACACTAACATTTTTGTAAACTTAAAAAAAATATACTTTTAATTTAACAGTTGAGACTTAATATCCATCATTTTTAGTTTTAAAAAATGACACTGGTTAAATAGCACCCTTGATATTTAATTAAATCAATTGTAAAACGAATTCTTACACTCAAAGATAAAGAGGCATAAGATTAAAAAGAAGAATTAAAACTAATTCTATAAAGTTAATAATACATTAACACTTTCATGAACTATTTAAATCGTTCTCCGAACACCGCTTAAATCAAAACTGGCAACTTCCCACCAGTTTTTGGGCAAAGCGGTAACACATATGATTAATACAATTATTCAACTTGTACATTATTCAACGAATCAAGTATCAACTCTATTTCGTGTATAAAAATGATTATTTCAACAGGTCCTGATAGAAAACCTCTAAATCAATTCAACGTCATATCTGATTACTTTTAAGTTAGGCTAAGCCTGTCAGTGGTCTTGACCAAACTAATTTGTTACTTCGTATATTTTGCCTCATCTGATCTCACATAAACGTTGTTTTGAAAACGTCACATGCTGTGTGTTGTTTCATTTATTTCACTTTTCTTTGATCGTATAATTTTCTGGTAATAAAATAAATCGTAAATCAAGTAGGCCACCCTAGAAGTCTTAATTTAATACTAAAATTGAAGCTCCGCAAAATTTCTCTGTGTATGCAATAGGTTTAAATGAAATGAAATATCTTCAGTGCTAATAATAATAGAATTTTAGAATAAACGACGTTCGCAAGGACCTCGAATAGATAGAAAGCATTTAAATGTTTTTAGTGCATATAGGGTCTTCAAATATTACACCAATTTGGGATCTTAAAATAGGACACACTGTATATTATTACATTTTTGAAATTTTCCTCACATTTTAACAAATTTATTTTAATCGTTTGTAATTACTTAAATCAGCATTGCTCAGATAGTGAGTCGCGACAAGGCACCGGGCCTGAAAAATAAATATACAACCTATTGGAAGTCGAATCGGATCGAAGAATAAAGGTAACATCTTTTTCTCCAGCCCTGAAGTATCTAGTTAACCAGAAACACCATCTCATTGATAAATTATTTGGTTTTAATTTGATGTCTTTACATTTTTGTAAGAGTAAATTCTTCTTTAATATAAAATATGACAACTGTATGGACATTCAAATCTGTTTTATTTTACCTATAGGCCAGTATGGGCGCTAAAAAAAATTAGTGGGCCATGAAGGAAAAGTATGAAAATCACCGATTCACGAAGCAAAAAGTTTGGGAAACGCTGACTTTAACGAATGGGTTTGAAATCATTTGCAGGACAACACGAATGAGAAAAAGAATATTTATTAGCGTTTTAGAATATCAGATTTTATGCGAATTTTTCCGTTCTTTTATCATCTTTTTGTCTGTAGCTATTGCTAAATATAAAGGAACAGTGGGCATTGTCTTGTTTTCCGGGAAATAATTTAAATCGATGGATCAGGAATGAATTATACCGTAAAACAACTTTTTATTTACTTTCCCTGTACATCCCACTATCGAACATATCCATTAATCCAGTTATTTGCATACGTATAGTCGAATAATAGCAACAAAGCGAATGAACCCTTTGTGATCGGATTTGTAAAATAGTTCTGCAGGAACTAATTGATCGCACGATAAAAACCTTTTGTAATTTCCCATCGGGAGTCAGTCAATCACCGATGCCATTGAGACAATTAATAAAATTAAAATCGCGCATCCATTTTCGTTTATTGCTTTTCAAATCTTTGCCGGATCGTTTGCTTCATTCGGCGTCATTTAATATTCCGGTGCTCCGTTCGCGACGTAAAAATTCGGTTTGCGTTTTCGGTTTCCATCAGACGTTAAGTATGCGTTGAACGGTTTTTCTGTAAAATTGCTGCGTTTGACTGGACTATAAAACGTTTTACCGGTACTTCTAGCGGCATTAGTATTCCGCGCCGAACACGGTAACTAGCTAACAATTTAAAGTAAATAAATTTATCATAGCGCAGAACGAATGGACATGCAAGGGGTCGAACCGCAACGAACTGACCCTGTGGCAGGGGCGTAACTGCCAGACGGCAAGAGGAAGCCGAGTACAGGAGCGTTACTAAATAAGATACCCCAAAACGCAAGCAGAGCCTTCCTTACTACGATAGAGCCTATGGTCTTTGGAAGGTAATCAATAAGAATGATATCCTTTCAGTTCCAAAAAACCTACGCCATGGCATTATAAACTTTAGAACCTAAAGCAAAATTCTTTGACTTCCTCGGAAACGGAAAATCTCTGTGTACTGTTTCAAATAAATAATAAAATTTGAAAATGTAACCAAAACTCAGGATTTCGTAAATAAACATGGAGTACGGCAAGGAGGCGTATTAAACCCGCTACTGTTTACAAGTCTTTTTGATGAAGTTATAAAACAAAGCTGGAATCAAACGACAGAGTATACAATAGGATTTCACAATCTACAACAAGTCAAAGTACAGGATTGTGTATTTGCAGATGATGTGGTGCTGGTAACTAAGAACGAAAAAGAACTTGAAAATAATATTAATAAGTGGGCTGATATAATGCAAGATTACAACTTAATAGTCAATAAGGAGAGAACTAAGGTAATGCCTAGCAATAAAGAAAAAAAAATCAACATCAGACTTCGAGAAGAAATGTTAGAGCAAGTAGATGAATTTAAGTACATTGAAATAATTATAAACAATAACGGAACACAAGAAAATAAAATAGGGTAAAAACAGCAACAAGGACATACAACGCGATATATAAAAATTTTCTGAATAAAAACGAGATATCAAGAGAAACAAAAATAGGAGTATACAATGCAATTTACATACCAATGCTAACATATGGGGCTGAGAATTGGGTATTGAATAAATGACAAGAGAATAGATTACAAGCTGCAGAAATGCGGTACTTAAAAAAGGTGGTGGGGGTATGAAAATTAATAAGAATTCGAGGAACCAGAATAATTCTTACCCAAGAGTCCAAATAACTTAGCTACGCCACTGTCTGATGGTGTCGGAAGAACCACATCGGAATAGTACCTAAACGTCTAGGGATGTTTTACGTGCCCCTTTTATGCATATTAATTATTTCACCTATTATAGTGGCATCTTAAAACTTGTCAACGAACGCATAAATAATACAAGGAAATAATAAAATTTGACGAGCTACAATACGGCAGTTTCCAGGTTATAAATTCCAACTCATTTACTGTTTATGCTCTGTTCATGTCGGACCAACGTGCTTACGATGGAAAATTTCTATTTTGTGATAATACGATCTTGCATTGCACAAAAAGAATGATATCCATACAACACTCCTTTCGTTGTTAAACTACTGCAGATCTTTTCCCACAATTTTAGACCACAAACTTATATATTTAACTAATGTATACTATTTTATTAAATTTTTCAGACATATTTCTATTTTTTTAACAACCTTTAGCGACATTTTAGGCTTCAGTAAATTATGAAAACATTATATACAGATACAAGAAGTCCCTACAAAAATTCAAACATAACTCGTTCAGTTTAGGCAAACAGATCAAAACTTATACTGAAGAATCAACCTACAAAATAAGCAAATCATAAATTCTAGAAAATATAGCTACACCAATAAAACAATCAAGACAACACTTAATTAAAAAAGCTCAGAAAAATACTATACTAAAGTCATATCTACGCTTAAAAAAATAGAAAAAGACATGAGTTAACACTGGAAGAACAAATTAGCTATATACTACAAAATAAACGAGTTGTTGATTATTATTTATAAGTGTAATCTGATTTTCAATGCTTATAATAATGTATTTTATTTAAGGCCTATGAGTTCATACTAGAGAAGAAACTGACGTAAATAACTGAAAAACGATTAGCGGAAACACAGCGGATTTAGAAAAGGCAGAAGTACACACGACCACATCTTCACCGTGAAACAATTAATGGAAAAAAAAGAGAACAAAAGACGCAGAAGTATACCTGGCATTTTTGGACTTGGAGAAGGCTTTCGACAGAGTGTCACAAAAAACAATTTGGGAAGGATTAAAACGTAGAAATATTCCATAAACTATTGAAGATTATACAAAGTCTTTAAATTAACAACAAAAATTATGTGAGAAAAGATTATCTGCAATCAAAGACTTTTGACATAAACGACGGGTTAAGGCAAGGAGGTGTACTGAGTCCGAAACGCTTCATATTAGTCATGGATGACGTCGTCAAATCTGTAGAAAACCAAACTAGAATGGTACATATAGGTTTCAATAAGCTAATACCAGTGTATTTGTCAGAATGTGCCTTTGCTGATGATATGATGTTTTGTGCCCCAACGGAAAAGGCCCTACAAGCAAACTTATTGGCGTGGGAAAAATATTAAAGAAAAGGGACTTAAAGATTAACACGAACAAAACAAAGGTTATGATGATAGGTTAAGAACAAAAGCAACTTAACATGGAACTGAACCAGGAAAAAAATAGAGCAGGTGGAAGAGTATAAATATCTGGGAATTTGGATAGAGAGAGAAGGTAACATAGAAAATGAGATAAAAGAAAGAATAAATAGTGCAGCAAAAGTATATCATAATATGAATAGATCGGTAATAAGGAAATGAGAAATAAGCAAAAAAACAAAAATGACTATTTACAAGACAGTATTCATACCAACCCTGGTGTATGGAAGTGAGAGTTGGGTATTAAACCAGTCACAGAGAAGCACATTACAAGTTATGCAGATGAAATACTTAAGAGCAGTAAAGGGCGTCACACGTAGAGATAGAATAAGAAATGAACAGATCAGAGAAGAACTAGATACAGAATCAGTACATAGCGTAATCGAGAGAAACCAGCTGAAATGGTTTGGACACATCAACCGAATGCAGCAAAAAAGACAAGTAAAACAGATCTGGGAGGCAAAAGAGCAGAATAAAAAAAAAGGGGGAGGCCGGAACATGGAATGATGAAGAGGCATTGATTTTAAAGAAACGAAACAAGAACTGGACTGAGACAGCAAGAATTACGAAGAACAAAAAAACTGCTGTATATACTCCAAAACATAGCAATTTTATGAAACAAACCACGTACCGACAGGACTATTAATACTAAATTTCAGATTGCTAAAAAAGAAACAAAAATGTGACAATCGAACGGGTTAGATACCGTCTGTACTCCTGGAACACCGCAATTTTCCAGCACAAAGGTCGCACCCCCGATTTGTCTTTCACTAAAGGACGCTTTAGCCGACATTAAAATGTCTGGATCGTTCGCACAAAAGACCTTATCGTATATTACTAAGAATTTGCACATATACGAAATAGCGAAAGGTTTTATAACATTCCATGGCGATAAAATTTATAAGATCGTGTAAAAATCCTACAGACTAATTTCATCCATCAATCACTAAGGATTTACAAGGAATATTAATTGGAAAATTATATTGAATGCACGCAGTTAGAGCCAATTCAATTTAAAACCCATTGGAATGAACCCAATTAACCTTGAACAAAAACGTTCTTCATCTACATCCAACTGATTTTATTTTACAAACCAAAGATGCCAAAGGCACACCAAATCTCCTTTTTAAATCGTCCTTATAACTTGAATTATTTCTCTACTAAGATAACAATGATACTGGAGCCACGCAAATTTTAATTTAAAGCAAACAAAATCCTACGACAATCAACGTAACATGAAATGTAGACATAGTCTGCAATTTCAATCCATACAAAATAAACATTGAAGTATATGACGAGCTAGTTTGGTTTAGAATAATGTAGCCTCGGATGTAATCTATATTATAATGAAGCTTTCCCAGTGGATATACCGTTGCACTATAATAACAATATCATAATAATCATATGAAAATAATATAACAATACCAGAACAATAAACTTTGCAGAAAGGAAATTCAAATGCCTTCTGGTTTTGGTAATTTAAAACATTCTCTTAATAGTCCTGATCTAGCACCCTTCCAAATCTAACAAAAACCAGGAAATTAGAAACCGAATAGGACACAGAAAAGCCATCATAAGACTGCATGACCTATTATGGTTTAAATTATAAACTAAATCGCTCATTCCAAAACAATACTACCAAATTCTTCAGTCCTCAGAGAGACACCTCAGAATAAAGCAAGAAGAATCTTATTCAGAAATTAAAGCAGGAGTTCCACAAGGAAGCGTACTAGGACCGGTCCTATATCCATTGTATACTTGTGATATTAAAAAGTTAGAAAACAATACTATAGCGACCTTTGCCGACGACACGGCTATTTAGCAGGAGGAAGAAACAATATAGAATCATCCGAGAAATTACAAGCAGCTGCCAATCAGATCAACAACTGGACAAAAACATGGCGTGTAAAGTTAAATGAAACTAAGTCAGTACATGTCAATTTTACCAACAAGAGAATTGAACATGTACCAATCAGCTTAATACGAGTAATAAACAAATTCCTACTCCAGCAGCAAAATACTTAGGTATTACATTGGACGCTATACGCTAAGCTACGCTGGAAGGCTCATGTCAAGAAAAAAAGGGAAGAAATAGGTATCAAATATTTAAAAAATGCACTGGCTAATCGGGAGGAAGGTAATACGAATCTCAGGAAGAAGTTAAAACCGTTTGAATAAGTGTATAGCTGTTGGAAGGGAATTACATTGAAAAATTAAGTTTGCTTTAGCACTGCCCTTTTTTCATAGCTAGATGAGATCACTTACTTAATTATCTACCCCCGTATATACAAATAATAACAAATAAGAGACATAAGTTGCAACTTTAATAATTCAAATTTTTGTTTTGTTGAATTTTAAGTTCTTGCTACTTAGGTATGTGTATTTGATTGCGTGTAAATAAATCTATTTCCTTGTGTGGCTGCTATTTGTGAATATATCTCACAGTTTTTGAGATTGTACAGAATTTACTTCGAAGAAACATGTGCAGTAATAGTGCACAAAAGCTAGTTATCTCAAAGAATCGAGTTCAAAACACTACGTCATTATTTCGATCCGTATTTGAATATAAATTCAAGCACAAAATATTTTTGAGACACATAAACCGCTCCGAAGTGAAACGATCTTTCGAATACCCAAAAATTGATAAAATAAACTTCATTGTTTTAGTAAAAAAAGGCATTGTTTATTGCGGAAACCCCAAGTTGATGGTCGATAACGGCCAGAGCGTACGATAGACGAGCAGACGCGTTCACCACATCCAGCAAGCAGCCTCCTGCAAAAGCTGCCGTACTTTTGCCACTTTACGACCGCCTGGGGAATACACGAACCGACTGCGGTTCGATCTACCACCTAGCAAACACCTAGACTGGCCTAGAGTGAACTATGTATGTCTTGGAGCCTGCGGTCTATTAAGTATTCCTTCACTGTATGCACAAACTTTCAGACACGATCACAAGGAATTTTAGTACTGTTAATGTGGTAAGTTTGCATCGCTCAGGCTACTATTTTTAATCGCCATTTTATACAAAATTTATTATTGAATTAAATTTACCTTTTATCGCGGTATAGGTATATTATAGGCGGCAAAAATACGTAAAGTTTTATGTACTTCTATCAATATTTTGTAAAATAATGAAGAGTAATTAGGTGACCAATGTTGTAAAAAGGGTGTAATAAAGTGGAGTCATCGTTGGAATAAATCGATGGTGCTTCGAGGAGTTCATGTAGAAATATACAAGTCCTTAAAAAATGTTTCTATGCTAGTCCGCGAACTTTTCAAACGCCCCCTGTAATTATTTCAACAACCATATGCTTGTACATACGTATCTTAAAGACGTGGTTTCGTTTCAACAATTTTACAAAGCTGATTTAAAGAACAAAAGTTGCTAATTGTGAGTTGTGCTAAGTGAGGAAAATAAACTGCAGTCTAAAGTCTAAACACAGAGCGTGTAGTGCAAATGGATCCCACGGGAGTCCTAGATATTTAAAATTACATTGACCTTTTCGTGGCGCTAGTGAGTCACCGTCAGGACCTAGTGAATAAAGGGCATTCCATAGTTTTAAAAATGTCCTGGGAGAACAATAGGGTCATTTTTTCCTCACGGGTTAGCTCTATATCATGAGTTTCACCTTAACCCAAAACTTGTTGGTAGACCGAAAGAAATACTGCGGCGTTAACGTAAAAGTTTGAATGAGTTTATTCTACATAACAGAAAAATTTGAACTAGCTCGAATATAAGCTATTTCCGTTACTAAAATTAAGCTACAATTCGGAAAGCTCCTTAAATAAATTAGAGTCATTAATTTTGGTCAAAATCGACCATCCTTTGCTTTGGATAAAAGAGGAAAATACAAGGAGAGGTCTACCCGGAAGAAATTGGGGTTGGGGGAAAGGGCTTAAATGAAGATCATCGGAAAGACAGGCAAAAAAAAACGAAACTAGGAAGCAAGGGAGAACACAGCCGTAATCCAACTCGCATATAGATAGACAAAACCTTAGAACTAGATTAATAAAAAGAAAAAAGAAGTGCAGAATTATAGAAGAATAAGACGAAAGAAGTAATACAACACTAATTTACTGGTTTCGTACCCTTTTTACCATTAAATTGTTTGGAGTCAAATTCGTTTTGCAATTTCAATTTCCATTTATTAATTCAATATCGCAAAGTTGCGCATAGGGGCGAGTGTGACAAAAAAAATTGAAATTCATTACATAATTATCAATACGATTACTTTTCATTATTCTTTGCAGTTCCTTTGTCGTTGCTAATATCTTTTTTATGATATTTTCTACATGCATTATATTATAACACAGCTAAACTGATGAGTGGTCAATTCCACCATACAAGGTTTTAGCCTCGATGCCAACGGGCGGCAAATTTGAAATTAATTTAAAATTCCGCTAGAATATCTTAGGGTACCTTCATAAACAGGGTAGGGACACGCGTAGGACAACTTTCTATTGGCTGAGGTCGAGTTTCGCTTGCGACTAGGCAGCGACCTCCAGTTTTCAAATAATTTGTATGGAGAGCATGAGGGAATATTCATATTTTATTTTTTTCTTGCGTGTTCAGAGTGTTTTAAGTGTGATCCAAAATTTTAAAAGACATTAGTGATAGTTGTGTAAACTATTACCATACGTAAATTTTATAAGTTAAGTTAAATACAATAATTATTTTAATTTTTAAGAAAATGTGCATTGTATTATTGGTCTACATCGAACTTAATAGCAATGATTGGGATTAATAATGTAATTTTGTGATAAAATATGAAATTAAATTGATGAACCTATACTTTTCAGTTGCTCATTGGACATTAAAAAATACGTTTATTATACCGTCTTGTGTTTTATTCCTTACATGCATACACCCCATGATACACGCCGTGTATCATGGGTTGCATGTCTACCATGGAAATACGCGCTCCGTAAATGTTTTTTAAACATTAATAGCTAATAACAATTATTGTTAATCCTTCATTTTACTAATTTTTTAATTGCTATACTTATTATTGCATACATTTCTGCACGCCAATTGAGTTTTTACCTACAAATGTCGTTTAAAAATTGAATTATTAAAAGAAATCCTATATAATCCCATTGCTGCTATTAGAAATTTGGAGGGTTTGTGAAGCGTGGCCGTATATAGAAGTACCCTAGAATATCTTATTTTTAAACAACCACCTAGTGGCGGGTAGATACATTACAAATCTACGTCATAAAGGATGGTTGTCACTCGGCGCCAGGGATGGGTAATTTTTTAAAAAAATATTTAAATGAGTTTAACAGAAATTTGCTACCCCATAAAATTTGCCGCCGCAGGCTATAGCCTACTTAGCCTTATGGGAAATCCGCCTCTGTAGAACAATTACATTGTTAATTAATAAAACAATTGGAGGAAGCGCAGGGGTTGCACAAATATCCACCTACTTTGTAACAACTGTTAAATATCTGCGTTTTTTTTTAGAGAGAGCATTAGTTGTTTCCTGTTAAGATATTAGAGAAGGAAGACAAATAAATATAAAGGGTACATGATCGATACACGGCGGGCATGTGATCCGAAAAGCGGACCGGGGCGAGACCCGATGTCTTGCCGGCTGCCTCTACGTTCCCTGCATACTAAACATCCCCAGTTCTTACAAACTTGTATCAAAGGTGGATACATTTTGTTGGCATTTTGCATTCGATCAATAAACCGTTACGAAATAAACAACAGAATATTTATCAACTATCAAAATGATGCTAATCGCTGAATAAAAAATTATGCCGTGGCGTGTTATTTTTACCGACAAACGAATATTTTTTTGGCGACGTCAATTAACTTCTCGGATAATGTTATCTAACGCGGCTGTTACGCAAAAAAATGCTTGAAATAATTAACGGATGTCTCTCGAATTGCAACGGCCCTGACCTAGTGGGCAGCATCCTACCATCTATTGACGATCAGCTGTATAGCAACACAGCAACCTATACGAGTAAATGTAAAATAAAAACGCACAAAATTCTTACCGTATCGTAAAATCTGCAACAGTTTCCCAAGCACACGCTTAAATGTTTATTAACGTACCGTAAAAGCGCCACAAATTTAAAATGTTTATAACAACAACACTATTAAAATATACACGATTAGCTGCCAACACAACGAAGAGGATCCTCGGTAAGCCGTTCTAGGAAAGTTACGTAGTTTACGGTGGTAAGCTGTCGAGACAGAGTCACCAGGCAACGGCGCACATTTTAAAATACTAGGCGTTTGAAAATATCCCGTTTCGGAAGGTTGTTGTTCCTAAATAGGAACGAAAAGGAAATTTCCCGCCAAAACATGCAACGTGGTGTATATTGGGAAACTTTAAGTTTATACGGAGCCCGCGAAATCACAATGTACAACCCCTATGCGATCTCGAAGCAGAAAACTTTAGATTTTGAATGAATTTTCAATTAAGTTTGTTTTTGAAGTACAAAACTACTATAAAAAAGTAAATCTTCGAACAGGATTTACTGTAGCAGAATGTTTCTGAACCTTTTTTTTGTAATCGTCCCCTTGAAAAAAAATTCTTACTTGTTTTTCCTCATTTTACAATTATTTTTTTTCTGATCGCATTACTTACGGACGACTTTAGACATCTTTTTCTGATAGCTCAACTAGAGGGCCCTTTTTTATATATGATCGCTTTACTAAGGAACATTTTTTTAAGACCACCCTTCTAAATTGGCGTTTTACACTATTCTTTCCTGATACATGACTGTTTTAGACATTTTTTTTCCCAATCCCGCTCCTCATGCAGTCTTTTTAGACCTCTTTTTGTCCTCATGGCTCCTTTAAAAAGCGTTTTTTTTTTGTGAAGAAATGCAAGAACGTGCAGAGCCTAATAACGAACCAAAAGTTCAAAACACACAATATCAGGAAAATCCTAGAATTAATATTTCCGGGAGAACTCAGTACCTACCCTCAAAAAGATAATATTTGGGCTAGGATTTTTAATAACAAAATTATCAATCCATTTGAAATTAAAGGTTACCTATCGGTAATTTATGTTCAGAAACGTGAACCTTCGTTTAATTTAATTATGCCAATAGGTAGGACTTTGAAAATAGTTTTGGGTTTTCACTGCAACTCTAATTTCAGGTATAACTTTTAATAATCAAAAATTGTGCAATAATCTTCACAGCTAATCAAAGTGTTGTATTAACTATAATCAATTTACATGCACCATTATTACGTTTAGATACATTTTCGGTAGATAACAGTACTAATTTCATTAAAAATCCTTTTGCCTCCCATATATGTTCAAATTTATACAAAGAAATTTAATAAATAGATGACATACATGGTCTCGCCTAGAAATCCGAGACAATTATTAAACTGATGGTTGATTTTTTAAATTTTACATAAAATATTACCACAATGACCACCTTCAAATTAGTTCCCTTGTACAACTGCAAACATTATCAAGTATTTGATCAAAAAAGCAATAATTACATGTAGATCAAATTTTCACGCTTTTTTCCTTATTCCTAGACGAAATTTTGTATGTCGATTTGTGTTTACCGCCTTTAATAAACTTTGTAATTTTTACTTTTGCTAACGTGGCGCCACCAATCGGGTTCACATTCAAAAAAGACTGGTGGTAAAATCAGCAACTAATTAAAGGTCGAATTGCGGTCAAACTTGGCCAAAGTTGTCGCCGATTCTCTGAACTAAAAGATCTGAAGGTCATTCAAGGTGATTAAAAATAGCATACGAGGCTTCACCGAGAAATTCGGTGACGTATTTGTGATTAAAAAATGACATACATGGTCTCGCATAGAAATTCTGAGACAATTATTAAACTTACTATTATTATTTTTTAGTTTACATAAAATATTACCACAATGCGCACCTTCAAATTAGTTCCCTTGTACAACTGCAAACATTATCAAGTATTTGATCAATAAAATCGAAAACAACTTGTTTTAAAAGCGTCGAAATTGTACCAAATACCCCAGAGACCCACACGTACACAGACCTTCTCAATAGATCAATTTACGAAATTTTTACCGTGAAGATGAACGAACTTAATTGGAAAGCTCATGCCACTCACACCTTAATATGCTAAAAACATTAAAAAACATTTCATGTATAAAAAAAAGCATACAAAAAGATTTGATCGTTTTAGTTGTTTTGTCTTTAACACATACTTTACCGTGTTAGTAAATCTACGCCAGAAGCTTTACAGATACACTGGTAAAATACGTGTTAATTAGCTAAACAAAACGTAACGAGGACACTACGGGAAAGTACGATCAGGACTGAACTATCGTTTCTAAAATTTTATAAAACGATAGATCAACCCCCGTTCCTCATGGTTATCCGATATGGTAAACGATATTTATCGTTTCCTTATAACCTCCTGAAATAAAAACAGAATAAAATATAGAAGTCGTAAGTCATCTGAAAACAAAAAAGCAGGTTAAATGTAAAATGACGAAAAGGAATGAAGGACGTCAGTTCTTGAGAGCCGGATTGCTCACATCCACTACGCGCTACGCATCTAACCTAAATACATCTTAAATGTTAACACTACAACCTAATGAATGATATTACCAATAAAACAAACAACAATTTCTGCTGGTACCGACAAGTGACATCTGTGGCTCACAGACTTTCTTATTATTAAAATTGACCTTGTTATACTGTAAAAATATAAGGATTTAAAAAACAGATATTTTAAATTCTGTCATTTGAAATGTTTATATTAGTTCCCTAGTTTTAAATTATTTCTATGAGTAAACAGAAAAGAATCTTGTAAAAAGTAAGAAATTGCAGAACGATAACTTTGTCTGCAATTTTTTTTAACCCACCTCTCACCCCTGGTGAAGCCAGGCTCCGATTTTGTATGAAATTATTCATGAATCAGTATATCATCAGCATATATTTATCGATACTTTTTAATTTTCACTGAACTTTGCTTTATCTTCGAAAACCATATTTAAATAAACGGTGATTTTATCGGAAATAAAAAATGATTGTTTGGTTCTATTATACCTTTGATAGCTTTAGGTAGGAAACTTTTTGACCTTACCACGTTCGTCGGTAAAGCGTGCTAAATACTGCTAATAACTCGGCGCTCCGTGCGTTGACTTTAGCACTTAATAGACGGGTAGTATCCCTGCGTAGCGGACCCAAAATACGTCGGCAGGAACTTGCGTAAAATACGCGTCCTCGAACCGTACTGAGCACAGCGCTGAAGAGAGTCCTCGACCCGTGGCGTCCGCCCTTGACCCGAAGGCCGAGTGTATTTAGACACGTGTACCCAAGCATTCCACATATATTTACAAATCATGACAAGGCCAGGGCCCGTTCAAGTTCCCTGGTACCGACAAGTAACTATTTATCCGTCACTAAAGTACACAACTAGTGTGCATTTAGAATCTGGCGTAGACTTGAGGTTCCAAACAACTCGATTGTCCTTACCACGATCGTAAACCCAAGCATTCCACACATATTTACAAATCATGACAAGGCCAGGCCGTCCAAGTTCCCTGGTACCGACAAGTAACTATTTATCCGTCACTAAAGTACACAACTAGTGTGCATTTAGAATCTGGCGTAGACTTGAGGTTCCAAACAACTCGATTGTCCTTACCACGATCGTAAACCCAAGCATTCCACACATATTTACAAATCATGACAAGGCCAGGCCGTCCAAGTTCCCTGGTACCGACAAGTAACTATTTATCCGTCACTAAAGTACACAACTAGTGTGCATTTAGAATCTGGCGTAGACTTGAGGTTCCAAACAACTCGATTGTCCTTACCACGATCGTAAACCCAAGCATTCCACACATATTTACAAATCATGACAAGGCCAGGCCGTCCAAGTTCCCTGGTACCGACAAGTAACTATTTCATCCGTCACTAAAGTACACAACTAGTGTGCATTTAGAATCTGGCGTAGACTTGAGGTTCCAAACAACTCGATTGTCCTTACCACGATCGTAAACAAAACCTTTCCACACATATCTACAAATCATGACAAGGCCAGGGGCCGTTCAAGTTCCCTGGTACCGACAAGTAACTATTTCATCCGTCACTAAAGTACACAACTAGTGTGCATTTAGAATCTGGCGTAGACTTGAGGTTCCAAACAACTCGATTGTCCTTACCACGATCGTAAACCCAAGCATTCCACACATATTTACAAATCATGACAAGGCCAGGCCGTCCAAGTTTCCTGGTACCAACAAGTAACTATTTATCCGTCACTAAAGTACACAACTAGTGTGCATTTAGAATCTGGCGTAGACTTGAGGTTCCAAACAACTCGATTGTCCTTACCACGATCGTAAACCCAAGCATTCCACACATATTTACAAATCATGACAAGGCCAGGCCGTCCAAGTTCCCTGGTACCGACAAGTAACTATTTCATCCGTCACTAAAGTACACAACTAGTGTGCATTTAGAATCTGGCGTAGACTTGAGGTTCCAAACAACTCGATTGTCCTTACCACGATCGCAAACCCAAGCATTCCACACATATTTACAAATCA
Organism: Elmis aenea; assembly: GCA_947652605.1. Classification (NCBI taxonomy): domain Eukaryota; kingdom Metazoa; phylum Arthropoda; class Insecta; order Coleoptera; family Elmidae; genus Elmis; species Elmis aenea. The sequence goes on from OX393581.1 coordinate 52,953,101, forward strand.
TGACAAGGCCAGGGGCCGTTCAAGTTCCCTGGTACCGACAAGTAACTATTTCATCCGTCACTAAAGTACACAACTAGTGTGCATTTAGAATCTGGCGTAGACTTGAGGTTCCAAACAACTCGATTGTCCTTACCACGATCGTAAACCCAAGCATTCCACACATATTTACAAATCATGACAAGGCCAGGCCGTCCAAGTTCCCTGGTACCGACAAGTAACTATTTATCCGTCACTAAAGTACACAACTAGTGTGCATTTAGAATCTGGCGTAGACTTGAGGTTCCAAACAACTCGATTGTCCTTACAACGATCGTAAACAAAACCTTTCCACACATATCTACAAATCATGACAAGGCCAGGGGCCGTTCAAGTTCCCTGGTACCGACAAGTAACTATTTCATCCGTCACTAAAGTACACAACTAGTGTGCATTTAGAATCTGGCGTAGACTTGAGGTTCCAAACAACTCGATTGTCCTTACCACGATCGTAAACCAAGCATTCCACACATATTTACAAATCATGACAAGGCCAGGCCGTCCAAGTTCCCTGGTACCGACAAGTAACTATTTATCCGTCACTAAAGTACACAACTAGTGTGCATTTAGAATCTGGCGTAGACTTGAGGTTCCAAACAACTCGATTGTCCTTACCACGATCGTAAACTAAAACATTCCACACATATTTACAAATCATGACAAGGTGAGGCCATCCAAGTTCCCTAGTTTTAATTTATTTCTATGAGTAAACAGAAAAGAATTTTGTAAAAAGTAAGAAATTGCAGAACGATAACTTTGTCTGTAATTTCTTTTAACCCACCTCTCACCCCTGGTGAAGCCAGGCTCCGATTTTGTGTGAAATTATTAATAAATCAGTACATCATCAGCATATATTTATCGACACTTATTCATCTTTGTCTTTTTTTACATTTTCACTGAAGTTTGCTTTATCTTCGCTAACCATATTTAAATAAACAGTGATTATATCGGAAATAAAAAATGATTGTTTGATTCTATTATATCTTTGATAGCTTTAGGTCGGAAACTTTTGGACCTTACCACGTTCGTCGGTAAAGCGTGCTAAATACTGCTAATAACTCGGCGCTCCGTGCGTTGACTTTAGCACTTAATAGACGGGTAGTATCCCTGCGTAGCGGACCCAAAATACGTCGGCAGGAACTTGCGTAAAATACGCGTCCTCGAACCGTACTGAGCACAGCGCTGAAGAGAGTCCTCGACCCGTGGCGTCCGCCCTTGACCCGAAGGCCGAGTGTATTTAGACACGTGTACCCAAGCATTCCACATATATTTACAAATCATGACAAGGCCAGGGCCCGTTCAAGTTCCCTGGTACCGACAAGTAACTATTTATCCGTCACTAAAGTACACAACTAGTGTGCATTTAGAATCTGGCGTAGACTTGAGGTTCCAAACAACTCGATTGTCCTTACCACGATCGTAAACAAAACCTTTCCACACATATCTACAAATCATGACAAGGCCAGGGGCCGTTCAAGTTCCCTGGTACCGACAAGTAACTATTTCATCCGTCACTAAAGTACACAACTAGTGTGCATTTAGAATCTGGCGTAGACTTGAGGTTCCAAACAACTCGATTGTCCTTACCACGATCGTAAACCCAAGCATTCCACACATATTTACAAATCATGACAAGGCCAGGCCGTCCAAGTTCCCTGGTACCGACAAGTAACTATTTATCCGTCACTAAAGTACACAACTAGTGTGCATTTAGAATCTGGCGTAGACTTGAGGTTCCAAACAACTCGATTGTCCTTACCACGATCGTAAACCCAAGCATTCCACACATATTTACAAATCATGACAAGGCCAGGCCGTCCAAGTTCCCTGGTACCGACAAGTAACTATTTATCCGTCACTAAAGTACACAACTAGTGTGCATTTAGAATCTGGCGTAGACTTGAGGTTCCAAACAACTCGATTGTCCTTACCACGATTGTAAACCCAAGCATTCCACACATATTTACAAATCATGACAAGGCCAGGCCGTCCAAGTTTCCTGGTACCGACAAGTAACTATTTATCCGTCACTAAAGTACACAACTAGTGTGCATTTAGAATCTGGCGTAGACTTGAGGTTCCAAACAACTCGATTGTCCTTACCACGATCGTAAACCCAAGCATTCCACACATATTTACAAATCATGACAAGGCCAGGCCGTCCAAGTTCCCTGGTACCGACAAGTAACTATTTATCCGTCACTAAAGTACACAACTAGTGTGCATTTAGAATCTGGCGTAGACTTGAGGTTCCAAACAACTCGATTGTCCTTACCACGATCGTAAACCAAGCATTCCACACATATTTACAAATCATGACAAGGCCAGGCCGTCCAAGTTCCCTGGTACCGACAAGTAACTATTTATCCGTCACTAAAGTACACAACTAGTGTGCATTTAGAATCTGGCGTAGACTTGAGGTTCCAAACAACTCGATTGTCCTTACCACGATCGTAAACTAAAACATTCCACACATATTTACAAATCATGACAAGGTGAGGCCATCCAAGTTCCCTAGTTTTAATTTATTTCTATGAGTAAACAGAAAAGAATTTTGTAAAAAGTAAGAAATTGCAGAACGATAACTTTGTCTGTAATTTCTTTTAACCCACCTCTCACCCCTGGTGAAGCCAGGCTCCGATTTTGTGTGAAATTATTAATAAATCAGTACATCATCAGCATATATTTATCGACACTTATTCATCTTTGTCTTTTTTTACATTTTCACTGAAGTTTGCTTTATCTTCGCTAACCATATTTAAATAAACAGTGATTATATCGGAAATAAAAAATGATTGTTTGATTCTATTATATCTTTGATAGCTTTAGGTCGGAAACTTTTGGACCTTACCACGTTCGTCGGTAAAGCGTGCTAAATACTGCTAATAACTCGGCGCTCCGTGCGTTGACTTTAGCACTTAATAGACGGGTAGTATCCCTGCGTAGCGGACCCAAAATACGTCGGCAGGAACTTGCGTAAAATACGCGTCCTCGAACCGTACTGAGCACAGCGCTGAAGAGAGTCCTCGACCCGTGGCGTCCGCCCTTGACCCGAAGGCCGAGTGTATTTAGACACGTGTACCCAAGCATTCCACATATATTTACAAATCATGACAAGGCCAGGGCCCGTTCAAGTTCCCTGGTACCGACAAGTAACTATTTATCCGTCACTAAAGTACACAACTAGTGTGCATTTAGAATCTGGCGTAGACTTGAGGTTCCAAACAACTCGATTGTCCTTACCACGATCGTAAACAAAACCTTTCCACACATATCTACAAATCATGACAAGGCCAGGGGCCGTTCAAGTTCCCTGGTACCGACAAGTAACTATTTCATCCGTCACTAAAGTACACAACTAGTGTGCATTTAGAATCTGGCGTAGACTTGAGGTTCCAAACAACTCGATTGTCCTTACCACGATCGTAAACCCAAGCATTCCACACATATTTACAAATCATGACAAGGCCAGGCCGTCCAAGTTCCCTGGTACCGACAAGTAACTATTTATCCGTCACTAAAGTACACAACTAGTGTGCATTTAGAATCTGGCGTAGACTTGAGGTTCCAAACAACTCGATTGTCCTTACCACGATCGTAAACCCAAGCATTCCACACATATTTACAAATCATGACAAGGCCAGGCCGTCCAAGTTCCCTGGTACCGACAAGTAACTATTTATCCGTCACTAAAGTACACAACTAGTGTGCATTTAGAATCTGGCGTAGACTTGAGGTTCCAAACAACTCGATTGTCCTTACCACGATTGTAAACCCAAGCATTCCACACATATTTACAAATCATGACAAGGCCAGGCCGTCCAAGTTTCCTGGTACCGACAAGTAACTATTTATCCGTCACTAAAGTACACAACTAGTGTGCATTTAGAATCTGGCGTAGACTTGAGGTTCCAAACAACTCGATTGTCCTTACCACGATCGTAAACCCAAGCATTCCACACATATTTACAAATCATGACAAGGCCAGGCCGTCCAAGTTCCCTGGTACCGACAAGTAACTATTTATCCGTCACTAAAGTACACAACTAGTGTGCATTTAGAATCTGGCGTAGACTTGAGGTTCCAAACAACTCGATTGTCCTTACCACGATCGTAAACAAAACCTTTCCACACATATCTACAAATCATGACAAGGCCAGGGGCCGTTCAAGTTCCCTGGTACCGACAAGTAACTATTTCATCCGTCACTAAAGTACACAACTAGTGTGCATTTAGAATCTGGCGTAGACTTGAGGTTCCAAACAACTCGATTGTCCTAACCACGATCGTAAACCCAAGCATTCCACACATATTTACAAATCATGACAAGGCCAGGCCGTCCAAGTTCCCTGGTACCGACAAGTAACTATTTATCCGTCACTAAAGTACACAACTAGTGTGCATTTAGAATCTGGCGTAGACTTGAGGTTCCAAACAACTCGATTGTCCTTACCACGATCGTAAACAAAACCTTTCCACACATATCTACAAATCATGACAAGGCCAGGGGCCGTTCAAGTTCCCTGGTACCGACAAGTAACTATTTCATCCGTCACTAAAGTACACAACTAGTGTGCATTTAGAATCTGGCGTAGACTTGAGGTTCCAAACAACTCGATTGTCCTTACCACGATCGTAAACCCAAGCATTCCACACATATTTACAAATCATGACAAGGCCAGGCCGTCCAAGTTCCCTGGTACCGACAAGTAACTATTTCATCCCTCACTAAAGTACACAACTAGTGTGCATTTAGAATCTGGCGTAGACTTGAGGTTCCAAACAACTCGATTGTCCTTACCACGATCGTAAACCCAAGCATTCCACACATATTTACAAATCATGACAAGGCCAGGCCGTCCAAGTTCCCTGGTACCGACAAGTAACTATTTATCCGTCACTAAAGTACACAACTAGTGTGCATTTAGAATCTGGCGTAGACTTGAGGTTCCAAACAACTCGATTGTCCTTACCACGATTGTAAACCCAAGCATTCCACACATATTTACAAATCATGACAAGGCCAGGCCGTCCAAGTTCCCTGGTACCGACAAGTAACTATTTATCCGTCACTAAAGTACACAACTAGTGTGCATTTAGAATCTGGCGTAGACTTGAGGTTCCAAACAACTCGATTGTCCTTACCACGATCGTAAACCCAAACATTCCACACATATTTACAAATCATGACAAGGCCAGGCCGTCCAAGTTCCCTAGTTTTAATTTATTTCTATGAGTAAATAAAAAAGAATTTTGTAAAAAGTAAGAAATTGCAGAACGATAACTTTGTCTGCAATTTCTTTTAACCCACCTCTCACCCCTGGTGAAGCCAGGCTCCAATTTTGTGTGAATTAAAAAGAATGTACATTCACAAACAAATTTTAGTTGAGATTGATATTTTTGGTCGATTTTGAATATAACTTATCACATCTGTGGCTCACAGACATTCTTATTATTAAAATTGACCTTGTTATACTGTAAAAACCTGACGATTTAAAAAACAGATTTCAAATTCTTTCAAACATCTAAAATGTTTATGTTAGTTTTAATGTATTTCTATGAGTAAACAGAAAAGAATCTTGTAAAAAGTAAGAAATTGCAGAACGATAACTTTGTCTGCAATTTCTTTTAACCCACCTCTCACCCCTGGTGAAGCCAGGCTCCGATTTTGTGTGAAATTATTAATAAATCAGTACATCATCAGCATATATTTATCGACACTTATTCATCTTTGTCTTTTTTTACATTTTCACTGAAGTTTGCTTTATCTTCGCTAACCATATTTAAATAAACAGTGATTATATCGGAAATAAAAAATGATTGTTTGATTCTATTATATCTTTGATAGCTTTAGGTCGGAAACTTTTGGACCTTACCACGTTCGTCGGTAAAGCGTGCTAAATACTGCTAATAACTCGGCGCTCCGTGCGTTGACTTTAGCACTTAATAGACGGGTAGTATCCCTGCGTAGCGGACCCAAAATACGTCGGCAGGAACTTGCGTAAAATACGCGTCCTCGAACCGTACTGAGCACAGCGCTGAAGAGAGTCCTCGACCCGTGGCGTCCGCCCTTGACCCGAAGGCCGAGTGTATTTAGACACGTGTACCCAAGCATTCCACATATATTTACAAATCATGACAAGGCCAGGGCCCGTTCAAGTTCCCTGGTACCGACAAGTAACTATTTATCCGTCACTAAAGTACACAACTAGTGTGCATTTAGAATCTGGCGTAGACTTGAGGTTCCAAACAACTCGATTGTCCTTACCACGATCGTAAACAAAACCTTTCCACACATATCTACAAATCATGACAAGGCCAGGGGCCGTTCAAGTTCCCTGGTACCGACAAGTAACTATTTCATCCGTCACTAAAGTACACAACTAGTGTGCATTTAGAATCTGGCGTAGACTTGAGGTTCCAAACAACTCGATTGTCCTTACCACGATCGTAAACCCAAGCATTCCACACATATTTACAAATCATGACAAGGCCAGGCCGTCCAAGTTCCCTGGTACCGACAAGTAACTATTTATCCGTCACTAAAGTACACAACTAGTGTGCATTTAGAATCTGGCGTAGACTTGAGGTTCCAAACAACTCGATTGTCCTTACCACGATCGTAAACCCAAGCATTCCACACATATTTACAAATCATGACAAGGCCAGGCCGTCCAAGTTCCCTGGTACCGACAAGTAACTATTTCATCCGTCACTAAAGTACACAACTAGTGTGCATTTAGAATCTGGCGTAGACTTGAGGTTCCAAACAACTCGATTGTCCTTACCACGATCGTAAACCCAAGCATTCCACACATATTTACAAATCATGACAAGGCCAGGCCGTCCAAGTTCCCTGGTACCGACAAGTAACTATTTATCCGTCACTAAAGTACACAACTAGTGTGCATTTAGAATCTGGCGTAGACTTGAGGTTCCAAACAACTCGATTGTCCTTACCACGATCGTAAACAAAACCTTTCCACACACATCTACAAATCATGACAAGGCCAGGGGCCGTTCAAGTTCCCTGGTACCGACAAGTAACTATTTCATCCGTCACTAAAGTACACAACTAGTGTGCATTTAGAATCTGGCGTAGACTTGAGGTTCCAAACAACTTGATTGTCCTTACCACGATCGTAAACCCAAGCATTCCACACATATTTACAAATCATGACAAGGCCAGGCCGTCCAAGTTCCCTGGTACCGACAAGTAACTATTTATCCGTCACTAAAGTACACAACTAGTGTGCATTTAGAATCTGGCGTAGACTTGAGGTTCCAAACAACTCGATTGTCCTTACCACGATCGTAAACAAAACCTTTCCACACATATCTACAAATCATGACAAAGCCAGGGACCGTTCAAGTTCCCTGGTACCGACAAGTAACTATTTATCCGTCACTAAAGTACACAACTAGTGTGCATTTAGAATCTGGCGTAGACTTGAGGTTCCAAACAACTCGATTGTCCTTACCACGATCGTAAACCCAAGCATTCCACACATATTTACAAATCATGACAAGGCCAGGCCGTCCAAGTTCCCTGGTACCAACAAGTAACTATTTCATCCGTCACTAAAGTACACAACTAGTGTGCATTTAGAATCTGGCGTAGACTTGAGGTTCCAAACAACTCGATTGTCCTTACCACGATCGTAAACCCAAGCATTCCACACATATTTACAAATCATGACAAGGCCAGGCCGTCCAAGTTCCCTGGTACCGACAAGTAACTATTTATCCGTCACTAAAGTACACAACTAGTGTGCATTTAGAATCTGGCGTAGACTTGAGGTTCCAAACAACTCGATTGTCCTTACCACGATCGTAAACAAAACCTTTCCACACATATCTACAAATCATGACAAGGCCAGGGGCCGTTCAAGTTTCCTGGTACCGACAAGTAACTATTTATCCGTCACTAAAGTACACAACTAGTGTGCATTTAGAATCTGGCGTAGACTTGAGGTTCCAAACAACTCGATTGTCCTTACCACGATCGTAAACAAAACCTTTCCACACAAATCTACAAATCATGACAAGGCCAGGGGCCGTTCAAGTTCCCTGGTACCGACAAGTAACTATTTCATCCGTCACTAAAGTACACAACTAGTGTGCATTTAGAATCTGGCGTAGACTTGAGGTTCCAAACAACTCGATTGTCCTTACCACGATCGTAAACAAAACCTTTCCACACATATCTACAAATCATGACAAGGCCAGGGGCCGTTCAAGTTCCCTGGTACCGACAAGTAACTATTTCATCCGTCACTAAAGTACACAACTAGTGTGCATTTAGAATCTGGCGTAGACTTGAGGTTCCAAACAACTCGATTATCCTTACCACGATCGTAAACCCAAGCATTCCACACATATTTACAAATCATGACAAGGCCAGGCCGTCCAAGTTCCCTGGTACCGACAAGTAACTATTTATCCGTCACTAAAGTACACAACTAGTGTGCATTTAGAATCTGGCGTAGACTTGAGGTTCCAAACAACTCGATTGTCCTTACCACGATCGTAAACAAAACCTTTCCACACATATCTACAAATCATGACAAAGCCAGGGACCGTTCAAGTTCCCTGGTACCGACAAGTAACTATTTATCCGTCACTAAAGTACACAACTAGTGTGCATTAAGAATCTGGCGTAGACTTGAGGTTCCAAACAACTCGATTGTCCTTAACACGATCGTAAACCCATGCATTCCACACATATATACAAATCATGACAAGGTGAGGCCGTCCAAGTTCCCTAGTTTTAATTTATTTCTATGAGTTAACAGAAAAGGATTTTGTAAAAAGTAAGAAATTGCAGAACGATAACTTTGTCTGCAATTTCTTTTAACCCACCTCTCACCCCTGGTGAAGCCAGGCTCGGATTTTGTGTGAAATTAAAAGAATGTACATTCAGAAACAAGTATTTGAAAAGATTATTACAGTTTTGGTCAATTTTGAAAATGACTCATCACATCTGTGGTTGACACAGATTTCTTATTGTATGAAAATTTAAAAATATTGATGCTATTTCTTCAAAATTAAATTTTGAAAGCCAATTTTCGATAAATGCGACAAAAAAAACAAATATAACTGAAAAGAGGACAAAAGCGACTCTAACATGAGTATTAATAAATCAGTATATCATTAGCATAATATATTTATCGATACTTATTCATCTTTTTTTTTTTTTTAATTTTCACTGAACTTTGCTTTATCTTCGCCAACCAGGTTATAGACGCCCTGTAAAAAAGACACACAAATAGCAATTTACTCGATTAACGAGGGGAAATATTTCTCTGAAAATTATTTCAATACACTGGAGACGATTCACAAAATATAGATTTTTAACCAAACCGAACGATATCAATAGGAAAATAAAATCGTAAAATAACTTTAAATGCATAGATACACTGCTCAAAATAATTACGGGGTATTTTAGATATTTATTGCAAATTTTAAGATATCCATTAATTGTTTGAGCAGTACATTTCCTGTAAATTCAAATGGATTATAACGTGATTTTCCGATAACAATAAACTTAAAACTATAGTTGGATTACAATAAACATAACATGACTTATGTTTATTGTTATCCAACGACATACACAGATAAAACAATGGTCCCTAACAGTCCCTAACATGAAACCTAACAGTCCCTAACTCTGTAAGAAAAATCATGATTAGTACAAGCAGGTTATAGAAAATCACGTTATAAAATTCATTAATCGAGTAACTGCTGGGGCAAAATAATAAAACAAGCTGTTTTATGACGGTCGGGTATTAATTGTTAACAAATTTGTAATGAACTCTAGGATGTGAAGACGTTTCTCCTGTGACTTGACATAGCTAATTAAAGACACTCAGACACACTGGAAATGGGGCCAAGTCACTGTAATGAACAGGGGATCGTAGAAATAGCTCACAAACCATGAAAAGGCCGTGCTCGCCCCCTAGTACTGGCACGTAACGTATTTGATCCGGACACTAACAAGCACATTCCAGCACAATAGGGCACTACGTTGTAAAACCATGTACTCACTATTGAACCAGAAATATGCACATAGAATCGGGCGTAGACGTGGAGTTCTGAGGAGCTTATTTGTCCTTACCACGGTCGTGAACCCAAGCATTCCACACATACATATTCACAAATCATGACAAGGCTTTTCAAGTTCCCTGATATATTCAAATAACATATTTATCCGGACCATAAGGGCACCGCTGATGCCAATAGAATCGGGCGTAGACTTGAAATTCCAAACAACCCAATTGTCCTTTCCATGATCGTAAACCCAAGCATTCCACACCTAAACAAGCTAATCCAGCACGGTAACCTGAGTAGGGCGAAACTGGATATCATAGCACCACAATAATCGACAACTTTCGTTGGTACCCATACAGGGTACACCGACCTTAAAAACACCATCTTATTTTTGGTACTAAAGACCATTCTAAGCCTATGACGACCCAACTATGCTGGTACCATAGGAAGTCAATAGTGAAGCCAAAAATACACGGATCGCACAACATACTGTGGTAACTAGGGTTTATACAAAAACCGACTTTTGAAAAACCGGTTTTCGAATACCAGTTTTTCCAAAAAACCGGTTAAAACCGGTTTTCGAATAGTTTTAAAAAAACAATTAAAACGTAATGAAATAATTTATATTTCATAATTTTATAAAATATAAAACAAATTTCAAATAAAACCAAATAATAAGATAACAAATAAAAATAAAATTCTAAACTTCCAACAAACCATAAATAGCATTTTTATTTAATTTGCTTTTTTCTTTAGAAAACATGATTTTAAAAACACAAAACATTTACGGAATCATGACTTAATCTGGTTCGTATTTGAGATACAAAATTACCAGATACAGAAAACACTGGTTCGCTGACTATTGAGCTGAGTCTTACTGTTTTTAAAGCTTCAAACAGTGTGCCCAAATTCTTTATTCTTTTATTAGTTGATTCAAACACTGAAAATTCTGCCTTTAATGAAAAAAACAATGTCTTGAAAGAAGAGATGGAGAAATCAATTCTTAGATTTATCGAGGAACCTTTAACAAAAACAGCAAATCCAAAAACCCTTAATAATATCTTCATCTTCATCGAAATTTGTTTCCAATTCTATAGCAGAATTTGGGTAAATTCTGGATAATATTTTTACCGATAACTTGACTATATCCATCGGTTCTTGAAGCCAGCGGAAATACGTTTGATTTTTTTGTAACAATGTTTTTTGGATTTTGCAAATGAAGCAGAAGTGTACAGATTTTTATGTAGATATTTATTTTTTACGTGTTAAATCTAGGCTTTAAAACCGGTTTTTTAGTTAAAAAAACCGGTTTTTCGAATACATAATTTTTTTCAAAAAAACCGGTTTTTCAAAACCGGTTTTTAAAAACCGACAAACCCTAGTGGTAACTATGTAGACCCTAAGTGATAAGACACAGTAACTCAGAAGCTAAACGCAACCAGAGGTGAAATCAAATCACTCTATCAAAGGCATAGGGAAATTGCCATGGGAATAATTAACTAGCTTAACTTAACTCAGCAACACCGTAATGGTACTAAGAGCACCCGGAACATTTGAGTATCCCGGTGAAAAACACCAGGTCACCTATAAAATAACTCAGTGTGTACCCGGAAGTACAACCAAATTATCCAAAATGAAAAACAACTTCAACATTCAGCAGCAGTCATTCAACATACACCAATTAACAAATTAAGAAGCAGAAGTGTAACTACTACCATTAATTGAAATGATTGATACCTTCATTAACAAAATTTACTTTAATTTTTAAATCCAACAAATGCAGAAAATGATGTATTTGAAGTAAAATGGACAGATCAAACTCACAGTAACTAATTAAAAAGGAATAATTTCTTTGTTAATATTAAAGAAAAATTTAATTTAACTGGACTTGAAGCCTTTCATTTTTATAAAATAGGATGTTTTTTTAATTATTACTAAATTACTTTTGCTTGCTAAAAGTTACTTGTTATGATATACATTAAACAAAGCTAATTTATGGTAACAAATGAAAAATTAAACAATATTTTATTAGCACTTCAAATTCAAAACTTTTAAATATCCCATTTAGGCAAGAGTTTTTTTTTAAGAACTCAAATCATAAAGTTTTAAGTTATTTTTGAATTTATTGAAATTGTTTCGGACAGGCTTACATATTTAATGCAACTGAATTTAAAAAAAATAAAGCCAAGGTACTGAATTTATTGCCCGTCCTAGTTACACATCTGCGAAATAGCTGCTGTACAGAAACAACAACAAGCAAAAATTTGAAATTAATAGATAATAAGAAAAGGCAAAACCAGTTTAAAATGGAGAGAACAATCCAACACATCCACATTTAATTATCAAAATTTTACTTGAATTATTATGGAATTTACCGAAGTACCGTTTAGTATTAAAGAAATGATAATTGCAAAATACGTGCAGTTAAAAGGAATATGCATGTAAATTAAGAAATTTCAATATAAGTAAAAGTTAAAATATTATGCACCCTTTCGTCATAAAACAATTACACACAAACATTGAATATCCCGGAACGAAAAGTAAAACCTGGTTGGCACAAAAATTCCGGACGAGCGATTTTACGAGCAGCACACACTATCACAAAAAATATACCGAGAGACGCGAACGGCCTACTCTCACCTGGGGACATCTGTTTCTCTCTTCGCAATGGGACCTACCTTAATGCACTGGAGAAAATCATCTTCTTACCAATCGTGCTCCAAGCACCACTGCGACACCTGCAATCCATCTCCTGCTGCTACGAATCCTGCATGCCAACTCCTGCTGCTACGAATCCTGCACCACTGCGTGCCAACTCCTGCTGCTATGAACCCTGCACCAACCTCGCCGAAAGAAAAATTAGCCCACTCTGAAAAAAATAAACAAAATTACAATTACTACCGAAGAGTGGCTTCCTAAAATAAATTTTGAAACAAAAAATTGGGTTTGTTTGTGCAACAGAATTGATGGGTCTTTTAGCGGCTCACAACCTAAGTTCAAAATTGTACTTAAAGGCCTGATTGCATAAAAGCTACACCTGGGATGAACACCAGGATTCAATCACGTTAATCCTAAAACTGAAGAATGTCCACGACTTGAAAAATTTAATTAAATAGGCTCAGCTCCCAAAAATCGATGCATCAAGTGATCACCATTATTTTGTAATTGACCCAATACTCGAATTACACGGTAATAAAATTTTGAAACTATAATGGAACAATTGAACAAGTTTTATCATAATAATAGCAAAAGAGTGCAGGGTATTTAAATTTTAACCAAAATTCAAATCAAACTAAATTTGTACTTCATTAAAAAAGAATGTTAAAATCATTTTACTATATAGTTAAATGATTACCAAAACTAGTTACATGACATATTTACAAGTAGTTAATTTCTAGCAAAGTTCAAAGTCCACAAAATACTACAAAAATTTATTAAATAATTGTAAAAATCACCAAAATTTTACAATTTGTTTAATTATAATGCAATAACTAAAGAATTTTACTTAAATCGGTGGCTAAATATCACAAGGAATTAATTTAAATCGCTTCCAGTTTTTAATTAACAACACTGTACCTGAATTATTACATAGGCGATTTGTATAATTTAAGAGTAAATGAACAATAGACAATATACAGTATTGGCCAGATAAAAGTTAACACCTCTATAACATGCGAATTACAAGTTTTTAAATTAAATTCTGAATGGAATTTTTGTTCCACGGTTGTTTTTATCTGTACAGGGCCGTGTTTAGGGGGGCGAAGGGGGCGCTCGCCCCGGCGCCGAAATCAGGGGGCGCCAAAATCGTCATTGACGTCTTCTTTTTTTTTTTGAGTTTACGTTACGCAGTACCAGCGCGACATTATTTTGTGTCCTAGGCAAAGTTTATTGGCGCGTCCCTTCTTCCTTTAGTCCTTTTATCTAAATTGTAGAGTGTTATTAACAAGTAAATAACGTACAGCTTATGAGGTACAGAAAGCTGACGTAGCGTGTTAATGAACCCAATAGCGCGTCAAGTAATAGTGATAGTGTAAGTAAGCACATTAAACTAATAACTGTGTAATGAATTAAATTTTAAAATATAATCGTACAAATAAAGTTAAATAAAATAAAATATTATCCATGGAGAAATTTTTTAAAGAAAGTGGTAGTAGTTATAAAAGGAAAAGAGACAAGGAAGAGAAAAACAAAGAAGAAGGCAGAATATCCAGAACGTACAAACTAGTAATCAGATCACCAGATCAAGCAAAAACCAAAGGTTCAACGAAAAAAAAACAAATGGCGGAAAAGTAATTAACCAATTGGTGGAAGAAGTTAAAAAGATAAGGGAAGAACAAAAAGCATTTAGGGAAGAATTTAGTGCAACAAAACAAGAAAACGAAGAGCTTAGAAAAAAGATGCGTAGCTTAGAAAACAGAATAGAAGAACCAGAAAAAAAAAGAAATATAAAATTGTGATAAAGGGGGAAAAATTTGATGAAAGTAACGGTACAGTATATATCGAAGAATTTCTAGATCAAAATTTAGGAGTCAAAGTAAATATCAAACAGATGTATGTGGTGGGTCGAAAACATGGCAAAAGTATGACAATAGCAATGACAAGTAAATAGGAGTAAAATAAAATAAAGATAATGCAGTATAAGAGCAAATGAAAAGGTCAAAACGTTTACATAGACAATGACCTAACAGTAAAAGAAAGAGAAATACAAAGAAAAATCAGAGAAGAGGCAGAAAAAAAAAGAAAAAAGGGCAAAAAAGTCAGAGTAGCTTATCAAAAACTCTTCGTAGATAATAACATCTGGCTATGAAATAAAGAGAAAGAGGAGCTACAGCAAAAAACAGACCCAAAAAACTAACGACGGAAAACAAGTTACGGTAAAAATGGCACGATCACTACACGAAAACGGACATGAATAAGGAAAAACAGATAGCAATCAAAGCACGAGATAATAAAAATGATAAAGAATAGAGATAAGAAAGACAAAATGAGAATAGGTACTTGGAATACCAGAAGCATAAAAGGAAAAGAAGAAGAAGCGATCATGGAAAAAAATCAGCACAACACAACTCAACAGTCCTACACCTAACAGTAGAAAGACTCATGACTAAAAAAAAATAATGTTCCTTAAGTTAAATGTTTAACTATTGAAGTATTTATTTATTTATTATTAAAAATATTACATGTGCATATTATGTTATTTTTTACCAAATTTTGTGTTGCTTAAGTTAAATGTTAAACTATTGACTATTTATTTGTTTATTATTAAAAATATTGTATGTGCATATTATGTTATGTTTATGTATATGATTTACCAAACTGTATGTTCCTTGTTAAATGTTACCTATTTATTTATTTTTTAATTGCAAGTCCTCAAAACATAGTATACTAAATAGAAAAAACCGTGGAACAAAAATTCCATTGAGAATTTAATTTAAAAATTTGTAATTCGCATTTTATAGAGGTGTTAACTTTTATCTGGCCAATACTGTATGTAATATCTAATTAATAGATACTTAATTAACACATAAGCAAATTTTAATCGCAACAATATCGTAAAAGAATTAGAATTCACATCGAAATCAAATTCAAGAGTAAACAAAATTACACGCACCTTAATTTTTATGGACGTCCTTTGCGAAGATTCCTTGCCGAGCCAACCGAAACAAGTGTCCTCTAGTGTACGATTCTTCACAAGCTTCTTTCGTGTTTGATTTCTACGGCTACTCTGCGAAAAAATCCATCGTTACTATCACACACCAAAACTATTAGCGCTCAAATGATAGTTACAAAAAAATGCCGTACTCACTAATTCACATAAACGAGTCGTTTATTTGAAATAGCTTACTTAGCATTCGTATTTTGCAACAATCAATCGAGTTTCTTCGATAACCGAATTAAAAACATTTAATGCCAGTTGCAATTAATTTTACGCTACAAAAATAGGTTATTATTGTTAACTTGATGTTATCCTTTTATTTACTAGACGCGCGCTATTATTAACTAAATTGTTGAAAAAAAATCAAAAAATTAACTATAAAATTACGCTTAAAGCAATGACGCGAATACAAAAATGAATGTTGAATATTTATCCATGACGCTAACCAATTAATTATGGCCAATTTTCAGGAGCCCGCGAAAAACACATGCGGTTCTGTTAACAGCTTCAAAACTACTGACCGCGAACTAAATACACGGTTATGATTGGCTGTTCGACGTGACGACACACAATCAGCCAATCAGAAGGGACCTAGAACTGTCAGATTATTTAAACTAAATCTAAGATTGATTACCCCAACCAAACTTTTTTTATAATAAAACTTATGATAACAAATAAAATTACACTATTTAACCATAATTTCACATAAATTTACCCTTTAAACATAATCTCCCCTTCAATTTCTTTAATATATTATATGCATAACACTTCCACGACTATAATATTATGCAGAAAAACTCGAATTATGTATACACTTACCTACACTTACTATTTCAATTTGAATTTTAAAGCCTAAAACAGCTATAAAGCGGTTGGCTCCCAGTTAAAATATAATTTAATAACCACAACAGCTTTTCTTATCTCAAAATATAATTTATATGCAAAAATTTCATAAAAGATGGTATCTCAATGATAGATCTTACATAGTACCTACACATTTTTGAATACATTTATATTAATAAATATCTCTAAAAATGCCCTTTTGCCTGTGTTATATTAACAAAAACCTATGTCCTAATCAGTTTTTCCACTTAAAAACTTCAAAAAAAAGCCCCAGATCATGCTTTTTTCTCCCAAAATGTATCTCACAAACATGTGTATTTACATATTGCGAAGAAAATTTTCACACATTTCAAACACAAGGCCTCAACTAACCAAATACTGATGTTTTGAAAAGATAGTACCTTCTAAACTTATGAATTAGTTATAAATAAAGAATTTCGATTAGCCCCCCTAGGCAGAGGCGGATTTAACGGCGGGCGCACCGGGCGCGCGCCCTGAGCCCCGCAAAACCCCAACTATTCATTTAATAAGATGGTTTTCATGTATTTTTATTTCCCCTGTCTCTCTTTTTTTTTAAGGGGCCCAATATTTTCTTCTGCGCCCCGGCCTCAAACGGCTTTAATCCGCCTCTGCCCCTAGGTGGTGAAATACAGATGTTTAGCTATTCGCCTCCATTTTAAATTCTTCTAACTTTTTAAAGAAGGGGTTTGTTTACATTTTAGCCAACTAACCTTGAATTTGAATTCAAAGTCTAGTGTGTAGTATGTGTTGTAAACAAACCAACTCAATGCCATGCTTTTACAGAAGCGGAGAAGTGTTGGGTGTATTAATTAATTGCTAGTGGTTCACGAGATGAAACTGTAGCGTTGGAAATAATTCCTCTATAAGGCAAAGCTAAACTTTGTGTTCTGTACGATTTAACACCTATGACGAGAGGGGCCCTGGTTTTGAGAAGAGCCTTTCTACCTCAAAGGTTGGTCCTAGCCCATGAAAAGAGATCAACAGCCCCAATGAGATGGTTTGCCTAACCGCGGTGTTGAACAAAGCCTACCGCGCTTGAGAAAAATCTGCTTTGGAATCTGATCCCGAACTACAAACACCCACTTTGGGGTCAGTCCCCATTCCTAGAAATAATCTTCAAGGTCTGGGGACAAACTCTTAGTCGCTGCGGTGAAGATAAAATACACAAGCGGAGAAATGCTGGAAAAAACATGAACAGCATTGCAAAACAAGAAGAGGTAGGTTTTATTTATTAGTAGAACATTAGTTTACAAGTCAGTGATTAACATTTTGTAATTATTATTTTAGATCGCATTCCGTAAACGGATCGCCTGCTCCAAAGAACATGTAAATGGTTTGTATAATGGTAGACGCTTTCTTGACCATGACTTTCCACACTTGAGAAAAATCTGCTTTGTGGTCAGGTCTTCATTCCTAGAAAGAATCTTTTAGTTTTGGGAACAAACTTCCACCTTTAAAAGGCTTCTTTTATTTAAACCATGCTTTGCCAAATAAATTGTTCACCTGTGGTTTTTGTTCTGGGGACAAGCTTCTGAACGAGTTCGGTAATTATCAGCGGATATTGGGGCCACATGCAGAAATAGTTTAATTAGACGATCGTACAATTACTTTTTTTAGTAAAGAAATTGTTGGGATTTGTGATTTTGAATGTTTAAATATCGGAAATGAATTGGAGGCCATAAAAGTTTTAATTTTTTTTGAATACTGTTTAAGGTACCAGGGATTTTTTAATTCTCTCAAAATGAGCATGTGCATTACCCCAACATTTACTCATTACAAATTTTAATTCTTGTAATTAAACTGTTAATCGATGATTAAAAATATTATTGAATGTTTAAAGATGTAATTTCACATCATATTTGGCTATAACTCTCTTTTATCTTATTTTATCGTTTTTGTTAATATGGGTTTTATTTATTTACTAGGCGATTTACCCGGCGTTGCACGGGTGATTACAATTATTCTCTTTTATCAATCACAGACTACTCGCGCTCCGCGCTCGCTCCCGGCGGACGTTCTCAGACGTTCAATTACAGACTACTCGCGCTCGGCGGACGTTTCCGGCCGTTCCCGGGCATTTCCGGCCGTTCTTTATACGACGTTTGATCCGTTAGGTCCTAAATAGTAACTGTGCAAAATTTGGTCCCGATCGGCCAACGGACCTAGGATTCTATAGCGAACAAACACACAAACAAACAAACAAGCTCTTTTATATATATAGATTAACTTGTCTTAAGTTATTTAACTTTTATCTTTGCCAATATCTAACAACTGGGCCGGCCTTAAGCACATCCCACTGATTCCCTCGGGTAGAGCCTCACACTTAAAGTAAAAAAGAAAAAAGTTGATAATTAAATAATTGTCCTTAAAAATGAAAGTATAAATACTAATTAATTGCATAGAAATACAAAGCCATTCTGTTTCATATCACTTAAGAAAAATTATTGTTTGATAATGAAATATTAAACTGTATAAATAGATTACTCCAGTAATATACAGCATCATTCAAAAAGTCTGCAACAAATGGGAAAAAAATGTATTATCGATTTCTCAGAAAAGTTTATTCCTGATAAAAGTTGGTGCATGAGCTAAAACTATTTTTAAGAGAAAAAAAAGTTTAATAAAAAGTCATAGGACACTAGATTTTAGCAATTATTGAAATATTTGCAAGAGTAAATAGCTTTTTCCTATAATTTTTTTTGTGTCTCTTAAAATAGGGCACTTTACTGTAGCGAATATTTCAAAAATCGCTAAAACCTAGTGTCCTATGACTTACTTTTTTTTTTAATCTTAAAAATAGTTTTAGACCATGCACCAACTTTTATCAAGAATAAAATTTTCTGAGAAATCTATAATAATTTTTTTTTCTATTTGTTGCAGACTTTTTGAATGACGCTGTAGATTATTTATTAAATATTACCACCATATCGTTATACTTTTCTATTAAAATATATTAAATACTAATTAATCACTTTATTTATCCTTTGAGGATGTTCATGACATAATTTTTGCAATCATTGTCAGTTTAATAGTCAAATTTGTTTTGTGTGCTTAAACAGTATTTTTTTTATTGTAAAAATGAGTAGTTTTTAATGCTTTAATTAACTGGTTATTAAGTCTCGAGAAATAATGAATTTGACAATTTTTAAAAGATTTTGGGGAGGCAAAAGCTAGAGATTAATTTTAATTGAGTTTCCCTTTAGTTTATAACAAAATGGGGTTGTTTTGCTTTTTTTAATTCATAGTCAGTTTATCAAATTTGTTATGTTCAACTATTTACAAAATAGAATAAATACATATAACAACATCATACAAATAATTCTTAGTTTTTTTCTGGTTATTTAAGGGGGTCCTGCTGGGGTTTCGTCCTTCCCAGGGCGAGGATCTAACAAGTATATAAATATATACAAAACCAGTCTTGTAAAAGGGGGGAAAAAAACGGAATCAAACAACTGAATCGTTATGTAATTTTTTATTCTTTTGTTAAATCGTTTACGGAATCACTTTCGTGAGTGTTTAATGCTTCGTTTATTATTTGTTGCTCATGTAACATCGTATAACATAAATAAGGGAACGTAAGGCCATGATATTAAATAACTGCCTGAAGCACCAATTTTGAATATAAATTATTACATTTCATTTACACAAGTTCCGCAACCAAGTTAACTTCTTGAAAGCTATCAATTTATTTATCAAAAATTTCGATATGCATCGGTCAATTGCATCTCTTGACCTTCTTGAATATATAATTGAAGAATTCAATGCTTGTCGCCTTAATTATTGCAAAGATGTTGTTGTATCTGATGAAAACGCTAATTCAAAAATTTATTCTGTGAAGTGGCAAAAATTGGATGCTATTCCAAAAACAAAGGCAGATTTTTATAATGATGAATATTTGTATGTATAAAATATTTGGTTGACCTATTAACAAATAACGGAATTTTGTGGGACAACGGGGGTGGGAAAAACACAATTATGGTCAGTTGTAATTTAAAAAGACTGTTTTTTTAATTCAAATAATATTTTTCTTAGCTTACAATAATTGTGTGTCGATGTTTAGCTAAGTGCGACAAAAACATCTGGGGAGGCTGTGTATGCATATTTTTCTAAATAATTCAGTTATATCAACTAAAATGTGTTAGTTAATGTATATTGTTTTAATATTCACACAAAATTGGAGCCTGGCTTCACAAGGGGTAAGAGGTGGGTTTAAAAAAAGGCAAATGCAAAGACAAAATTATTGTTCTATTATTTCTTAATTTTATCGAAATAGTTTTTTTATTTAAAAATTTTAGATGCTTGATTGAATTCGAATAGAAACATCTTTTAAAATTTGTTATGAAAGTAAATTTTTTAAATTCTCATATTTTTACCATATAACAAAATAAATTATAACAATAAGAAAATCTGTGTCAACCACAGATGTGATGAGTTACTTTCAAAATCGACCAAAAATTCAATATACCTATCTATAATTTGTTTGCAAACGTACATTTTTTCACATTCACATAAAATTGGTGCCTGTATTCACCAGGGGTGAGAGGTGGGTTCAAAAACAATTGCAGATGAAGTTATCGTTCTTTTATTTCTTAATTTTATCGAAATTATTTTTTCTTTTAAAGAAAACAAACGACATTTGTGATCCTAGCACTAATATTTGACACAAAAACATCCGAAGTACACTTGATCTACTACGATGCCATTCTGGTTACTGCTTGGTAAACTTTTACCAAAAACAAAAATTTGCCAGTGGCATGTCCAACTTTTTTTCTGTAGGGGGCAAAGTTTCAGAAATAATCACCCAGAACCTTCTGTTTTGTGAAAATATGTTTGTAAACAAACCTTACTATATGTATTGGGGCCCTTTGGATCTGCCTGTAGTTTATTTACCCTCCTAGATTTTAATAACATGCAAATGTCCTTTTTTTTACTGCGTAGCTACTGTAATAGGAGTGAACATGTCTTGGGGTGATAATACTGAGCCTGCAGCTCAAGTCACTTTGATGGGCGTCGGTGTCCTCGGTGTAGATAAAAACAAATCGCTGTACGAAATCATCAGCAAAGAACTGAGCATACCCCCAGATCGGTAATAAAAATACATGCAACATTAAACTGTTTTTATTCCCGAAATTTATTTACAGGATGTATTTTCATTTCGTTAAAGCGACCACAAGCGATGTCGGCTATAAATGAACAACATTTCATGATATATTCGGTGGTTAGACATAGTTCGATAAATTTTTGTAACATACAAGTTATTTTAAAATATTACTGCAAATAAAGCTGCTAAAAAACAGATTTTTGTATTTTTTACCGACCTAATGTTGTCCATTATACAGGTTGGTCCAAAGTCGATGGGATTGCATGGGTATCTCACTTAATAGTGACGATAAAGAAACGGTTAAATTACCAAAAGGGTGCAGTTTTTTGAGACGAACTCTGAACCGTTTTCAAAAATATTCTATCACTTCCGGTTTTCGAGTTATTAAATAAAAAGTGTTTTTTTGTCATAGTAATAATGTGTCATATCTCCGTTATTGTTGTAAATATCGAAAATATTTATAAAGATTACTTTAGATATTTTTATGTTTAATTTTTAATTTGATTATACTAAAAAGAAATTTTCTACGCTCGCCGTTTAAAAGGTATGACACAAATTTACTTTTTTTAAATGGGAGCAATAGTTGGCTATGGCCTATTTAAATTCCTTATTTTTTTCTCACTCCAAATATATAAAGGTTAATGTATTTATTTTCAATAATACACAAGTTACGAGGGCTTTTAGTTTTTTTTTTTTTAAGAAAATCATAGGATGTGAAAACAAAAAAAAACAAGGTGTAAAACCTTATAACTCATGTGTACAAGTAACCAAGGTTTTTTAATTTGTTGTTGAGATAAACATTGTAAATATTCAGGGGCGGATCTACATAGGGACTAGTAGGGCTTAAACCCTGGGCCCCAAGTGTCAAGGGCCCACAAAAATTTAATTATATATTTTTAATGCTTTTTCATAAACAATGAGCTCTTATCACATAATAAAAAATAGCTAATAATAATAATGATAATTCATAGTGTTACTTGTTTAATTTTAACACTATTTCATAAATAAATTTATTTCAACTCTGATTTTGATGTTATTAAAAATGAATTTTAAACCCCAATTTAAAGATTTTTAATCTAAAATGGGGCCCTTTTGGACATTAATAAGCCATAAGCCCCGAAAAACCTAGATCCGCCCCTGTCCATAGACCTTCACCTTCTCAAGAAAAATCAAGCTCAAAATCTAAGGAAAAGGTCGTTACCACCGAAGAAGTGGCTCGCACGTACACCGACCTGGATAGGGTCATAGCTGAGGAGTTCATAGAAATTTGCGACTCACGAAATAATAATCTTTGTAGTAATTCTAGTTGTCAAAGCAGTTGCCAGGAAAGTGGTTGCCATGCCTGTCAAAGTGGATGTACTGGTTGCACCAGCATTTGCAACACCAACAGTGATATAGCTTCGAGGGAATATCTGAGCGAAAAATTGTAATTTTTCATAAACCATAGATTGATTCAAATGTAAATAATAAATATTAATGTGTACATAACATCTTACTTATGTTTTTTTAGTTATATAATGTTAAATAATTCAATAAAAAGTTCTAAATATTTTTATTCCTACAACACAAGGTATACCGTTTGAATATTTTTCAAAACTTTTAATTAATATTGGTGTCTTTAAAATTTTCAGCAAATATAAAGACCATTGCAAAACATTTGGTTATTTTACAGAATAAAATACAGGGCTATAATACACACTGAACTTTTTTCAAAAGTTAAGAAGAACTGTAAAAATTAATTTATCTGTTTATAAAGAAACTAAAGGTACAAATGCATTTTGTAAAAAGTAAGTGTGAAAAATCGTTTCCAAACTGACGTATAAAAGCCATAATTACATGTAAACCAAATTTTCACGCTTTTTTCGTTATTTCTAGACGAAATTTTGTATGTCGATTTGTATTTACCACCTTTAATAACTTTGTAATTTTTAGTTGAGTATATTGCCGTGATTTTTGCTAACGTGGCGCCACCAATCGGGTTCACTTTCAAAAAAGACTGGTGGTAATATCAGCAACTAATTCAAGGTCGAATTGCGGTCAAACTTGTAAACAATTCTCTGAATTAAAAGATTTGAAGGTCATTCAAGGTGATTAAAACATGGCATACGAGGTCTCACCGAGAAATTCGGTGACGTATTTGTGAATTAAAAATGACATACATGGTCTCGCCTAGAAATTCCGAGACAATTATTAAACTTATTGAATTTTATACATTACATAAAATAGTACCACTATGTACTATGTGCAAATGATATGTTTCCATTTCGAAGGCAGAGGTGTAGTTTAACTGCTGCAATCCAGGTGTGTATAACCTCTGTTAATCAAAGCTGTTAATGAAATAGTGAAGGGCGATTCTGATTTAAAAACAATCATTACGATATTATGATGTAGTGTATTATTAGAGACAGACCATAGCTTTAAATTCGGCAATACAGTCAGTGTCATAACAATCTGTGAATGTTTTTATTTTAGTCGTAGCAGTATGTTCTTTACGTTTAAAGGAACCCAAAACACCAACAGATGGTTCAAGACACAGATGAAAAAGTTTGGATATTAAAAACGATGTATCACAAAATTGAAGTAGTTTTTACCCCCATGTAATGAAGATAACCTGTTTAACAAAAATTCAAGCTATAATTCCTAAAAGCATAATACATTTATTAACGGTTGAAGATCGTAAGACATTTGTGGGTAATAAACTATATAGTTGGTACATTACGAAAACGTACTTAAAAATCCTTTGAACAACAGCAAAACAATTAATATTTTTCGCTTGAACAGGAAGTCAATATGCTGAACAATAAATTGTGTTCTAACGTATATGTTCTATGGTTCTAACACCAAATGCAAAATTGTTAGGTAAGTCAGACCACAAATATGTAACTATTTATTTCCTAAGTGTGGTTTTCTCGCTTCTCAGATTTTAAGCGTCAACTTAATTGTTTTACAAATTGGCATGACGATTTTTAAGACTGATGATCCTGTAGACTGGGTGGAAGACACAGATGCCTAAAAATGTGCAAGTAATTATTAAACAAATAAAATAAAAATTAAATAATAATGAATTTTAGGATTTACGATGGCAGTTCCAATTGTTATTATACAAAAACAGCTGGATTATGTGAAAGAAAGAGTCCAAATTAATAACAGAAGGATAAGATAATAAGCAGCATATTTGTTAACCATGAGTGTATTTGCTAATGCATAGTGTACTAGGCCAGTCGGAAACTTAATAAAAATCTGTTAGTAAAAATTAAAGATAATGTATTTGTGTTTCAATTATAAATTTATAAAGCAAACTGGACAAGGCCAGTATGAATCTTAAATAGAAATCTGAATTTTTGTGATAACGAATGAGTTATTAAAAAATTGGTTTTGGATGGGGCTTGTCGAGAGACATTTAGTAGTAAAAATCGCATAAAAATTAAACCAAGCTGTATTTAGGTCTCAAATATGGATTTATAAAGTATAGATCATATGGTCAATTGGGTTTTGTTTTTGCCGTATGAGTTTGTGGTGTATGTCGCTCAAATTAACTGGAAAAACTACGTGGAAAATTATGTTTTGGGAATTAAACAGTAAAACAATTACTCATTAGCATTATTAGCACTTAAACACGCAACTATTTGCTATTGCAGTTGATTAATTACACTTTTTGTACAAGTGACATGCGTTACGTCTATGAAAATAAAAAAATCTTGATTTTTCAACGGTTTAATTAGTGTTATATACTAATATTCATTGATAACAGGCGCCTACTTAAATACAAAACGCAACCCACTTAGCAGGTAGCGCCTACATAGGTATGCAATATGCTTAACAAAACTCCTACTTTCGGCATTTTCAGGCAACCTGTATAGCAACGACGCTAAATTAATTACATACCAATCTAGGCGTAACGTACAGTATGCAACCCACTAAACGTTGCGCCTACTGATAGGCAACCACTACACAAAACGCCTACATAGAGATGCAATATATTTGACATAACAGTTACGCAGGTTGTCTAAAAATGACGAAAGTAGGCGTTTTGTTCAGCACATTGCATACCTACGTAGGCGCAACGTGTTAGGTGGGTTGCGTTCTGTATTTATGAATCACAATAATAGCTAAACAATACTGTTTTTATGGCAAACAAAATTAATTTCTGCAGTATACAGTACCAAGGTAATTGTAAACTTCAATAAAAATCAAAATAAATATGGTTAAGATCAAGTTATTAAAGATTTGGTTTTTGACTAGAACTGTCAAAACAGATTTATTAGTAAAAATCCAATAAAAATTAAACAATGCAATATCGATGTCCCAAATATGAGTTTATAAAGTACACTGCACTAACTCAATCGAAAAATAAAATAAATGTCAAACCATATCTGTTAACGATTAAGTTATTAAAAATTTTGTTTCAGACCAGAACTGTCAAAACACAATTTATTAGTAAATATCCAATAAAAATTAAACGATGCAATATTTATGTCTCAAATATGAATTTATAAAGTATAGTGGACTCGGTCAGTTGGGAACTTGAATAGAAATGTAATTTTTTTAGGTAAAGAATGAGTTATTAAAAAATTGCTTTTAGATCGGTGCTTTTGAGAGACATTTAGGAGTAAAAATCCAATGAAAATTAAACGAAGCTTTATGTAGGTCTCAAATATGAATTTATAAAGTATAGTGGACTCAGTCAGTTGGGAACTTGAGGAAAAATGTAATGTTTTTAGGTAACGAATGAGTTATTAAAAAATTGCTTTTGGATCGGTACTTTCGAGAGACATTTATAAGTAAAAATCCAATGAAATTTAAACGAAGCTGTATATATGTCTCAAATATAAATTTATAAAGTAAAGTGGACTCAGTCAGTTGGGAACTTGCTTGGAAATAATAATTTTTGTTATAGAGAATGAGTTATTAAAAAATTGCTTTTGGATCGGTGGCTGTCGAGTGACATTCATAAGTAAAAATCCAATGAAATTTAAACGAAGCTGTATATATGTCTCAAATATGAATTTATAAAGTATAGTGGACTCGGTCAGTTGGTAACTTGCATGGAAATAATAATTTTTGTTATAGAGAATGAGTTATTAAAAAATTGCTTTTGGATAGGTGACTGTCGAGTGACATTTATAAGTAAAAATCCAATGAAATTTAAATGAAGCTGTATATATGTCTCAAATATGAATTTATAAAGTATAGTGGACTCGGTCAGTTGGTAACTTGCATGGAAATAATAATTTTTGTTATAGAGAATGAGTTATTAAAAAATTGCTTTTGGATAGGTGACTGTCGAGTGACATTTATAAGTAAAAATCCAATGAAATTTAAACGAAGCTGTATATATGTCTCAAATATGAATTTTTAAAGTATAGTGGACTCGGTCAGTTGGGAACTTGAGGAAAAATGTAATGTTTTTAGGTAACAAATGAGTTATTAAAAAATTGTTGTTGGATTGGACCTGTCGAGACATTTAGGAGTAAAAATCCAATGAAAATTAAACCATGCTATATTTATGTCTCAAATATGATTTTATAAAGTATACTGCACTAATTCAATCGAAAAATGTAATAAATATCAAAATATATCTGGTAACCATTAAGTTATTAAAATGAAAAACCAGTTGAAATAATCACAGAGTTAAGGAATGTAAGGAATTTTTCTAATTTCAAAATAAAACCACAAAATATCAATCACAAATTTATAACTTTTTTATATTTAATACAAAATTCGAGACCAAATTATTTACAAATAAATTACATAACACATGGAATGATACAAATAAAATTTCTATACAATACAATATACATAAAGCAAATACAAAATATTACAAATCTAAGAAATTGGCAGTATATGTTCAATTACTCACGCTGACGTCTTGCTACTTTTGCTGTTGATTAGTTTTATGATTGGCTGAAAATAAAAAACTATCAGTGAAGTAACTTAAGTCACAAATGGTTAATAATAGTGCAAAATGGTAAGGGGTGCATATTTTAATATGTACATGTTATGGGGTAATTTTACAATGAAGCATCTAAATTAGAAAGACTAGAGTTAAAGATTATATCACTACACCTTCATTAATAATTTTTTTTATTACATAAGTTTTTATATACATTTTTTGTTATCACTTTCCATTTTGGCACTAAAGGCAAAAAATGAAACTTCCTCGTTTTTAAAAATTTACCATTTCTTTATATATAAAAATAGAACTAAATGTTATAAAGGTATCTTGTAAACAATGTTTCATTTAAAATTTTTTTTTTAACAACCTTGACTTCTGAGATATGAAGAATTATATTTTTTTAATTGAAACTTTAGCAGCTCATGACTTTATATAAAAGGGCATTTTTTTAGCTTTTTAAAAATACATACTTTTATATGTGTTGCAAAGCATTATCGAGATATGGCAAATTTTGTCAAAATTCCATTATCACTGTTTGCCATGATTTCGTTAATAAGTGATTTTAGTAACCAGAATTAACTTGGAAATGATGTTTCCTTGTTTTTTATTGCAAACATCACTTGTTTACGAAATCATGGCAAACTGTGGCTTGATTTATATGAGTGTTTATTTAGAGCTATTGTTTAAAATGTTTCACATACATTTATCACAAACAATGTTACGTAGTGATTTTTCAAGTTAATCAACAGAATGAAGAATTACAGAAAATATTAGCACAAGCAATACTACAAGCTTTTAAATAACCAAAGCTACTACAATATTTATCAGCATTTAAAATTACACCCCATACCTGGTTTAGAATATCCATATTCGCTCAATAAATTTGCAAACATATCGTCCAACATATTATAAGTACCTGATGAACAAAATCACAACTTAAATTAGCAATGTAAAAAAAAAAACTAAAGAAATGATCATTACCTGACTGCGGCGGTGCGTAATTATTTTTCAACTTGCTATAATTTTGTTGAGCATAGTTATTATTAGCCGCCTGAAAGCACATGTTGTATAGAATCAAAATAAACAAATGAAAAACGAAAAAAAAAAAAAATGTGCGAGGGCGTATTTTTATGTAATCTACCTAGCCATGAAAATTGTCATTTTTTTGAATAGCCGTGACATTTTGAACCTGAAGGGAAAAGTTTTATCAAAATATATTGAGTCTGAAGATTTTCTACAAACAAAAATGATTGAAATTTAACTCCCGCATCGAAGTGTAGTGAAATTTCTCACGAAAGAGGGTAATGGGCCAAAATGTATCGATCGAACAATGACCGAAGTGTAGGGAAATGAAGCCCCATCTTTATTTCAAGTAAAATTTTGGTCTAAGCAGTTCCTCTGGGGTCGGAACCACAGCTTATTACAGCTAGGGCACTCTCTTTGCAAGAACGGTTTGCGCCGATCCACACGCGCCACTTCTTAGCCCCGCCTTTGAGTTGAAAACAACACAGAGGTGGTATTGAAATCATTCTACAGTTAAATCTGTTACGTGGACATCAGTTTTTAATACTGCGCTGTTATCGCTCACTTGGGATAATATACAAATATTTTGAGTCCGGCCCCGACTTTTACACTAAGTGCGAGAGAAACAATGCTAGTGGATCGAAAACGACCAGATCAAAAATGCCGCCTGAGAGTGCCCGAGCTGTAATAAGCTGTGTCGGAACTCTATAGAGGACGATCTAAAATCAGGTCGACCATTTGAGGCAAGACATGGCTGAAACAATTGAAGATTTGGTGCTGTCAGATTGACGGATTAAGTTGTCTTTAATTGCCAGGGAAGTTGGGGTATCCGAAATAATTGTTTGGAAAACTTTGCACAACGATTTGGGTACGAAGAAAAGGTCTGCGCGTTGCATTCCAAGGCTCCTTATGCCGGAGCAAAACCTTGTCTGGAAAGAAATTTCCCAAGAAAATTTTATGGCTTCACAGGCTCTTTGACCAAAAAACTATTGGAAACTATTTTTTCTTAATTTCATGGCCAGGTAGATAACATAAAAATATGCCCTCATATTTTTTACCAGTGATACCGATTGGCAAAATAAAAATGATAAAAAAAAAACAATCAAATAATCAAGAAAACAATTTTTTTAAATTTGAGTTTTGTTTGAATTGAACTGTTTTAGCTGAAAAACGGCAATACCAACTTTAATAATTAAAAAAAGCATACCTGCATGTATTTATCATTGGAAGGTGCGGACGAACTTATTTTATTACTTGAGTGTGCTTGTCTATCATTACTGCAAAATAAAACGAAAATGAAACAAACGAAAACAAAACCAACAAAAGACTAACTGCACCTATTGTGACTGCCTTTAGTGGACGCCGCAGCCTTCATCAAATTAAAATCGTGTATGAACTGTTTCTGGAACGCATCTTGAAAGCTGGGAGCGTTAGACGGAACTTTGGGACTATCAATAGAAGCGCTACTCTGGGGCAAATTGCTAGATTTCGGCGGACTACTGTTGTAAGCGATTACGGACACGGCCGAACTGGCCGGCGAGAAATCGTTCATTTTAATCGGCGACGACATTTTCTGTAAATTTTTTAGGCCCTCGAGTACCATTTGGATGTCGTCTCCTTCGCTCGAAGGTTTGCATTTTCCGTAATCCGCGGCAGTTATGTTGCTTAAATTTTTAATAGACGTATCACTTCCGCTAACGGCAATGGCAGTATTGTTTGGCAACGTACTTTGGGGCGTACTGTGAGCAAATTTATTCGAATTACTTAACGAATCGGCGATCAGCTGATTGTAAGCCGACGAACCGGTGATCGAGTCGCGATCGGACGTAGCTTTCTTGATTTTCGGGGGTTTATCGCCGATTTCGAAATATTTTGTTTTGCTTTTGGGGCCCGGCTTTCGTTTAACTTCGGGCTGATCGGTGAGATCTATTACTTGGCAGTGATTTACGTCGGTTTTAGAAGACTTCTCTTTTTTATTGACGGGAGCTTCACGATTTACTGTAACCGGCTGCGGGTGTTCGGTTTTAATGGGGCTGTCTTCTATTAAAATCGGTTCCGACATGAAATTAACGAACTTCTTGTCGTCTTTTTCGTATGGAGCCTTTGTAAAACGAGGTTTATCTATCAATGGCACAGAAGCTGGTGCTTTTTTCTCGTCTTTTTCGTAAGAAGCCCCCTTAGGGGGATTTGATTGTATTTCACATGCGTCAGACAACGCTTTCGGTAAATTCGTCTTTTTGGATTCCTTGTCGTACACGACTTTCGTGAAACCGCTCAACTTATCGTCCTTTTCGCGTATTGCTTTCGACGAACCCACAGCGTGTTTATCTTCCTTATCGTAAATAACCTGTGTTAAACCGGAAGATATCTTCCTGTCTTCCTTATCCGTCTTCGTTAGGTTCGTGGGTTGGAATTCCTCTTTATTGTAGACTATTTTCGAAACTATGGACGATGTCTTCTTCTCTTCGTTGTTGAACGATGTTTTGTTGTTACTGCCGGACGCTCTTTTGTCTTCCTTGTCGTACGTGATCATCGTCATTCCACTGGGCGACACTTTTTCTTGCCTATCGTGACTTAGTTTCGTGCTGCTAACGGTTTCCGGCGACGTCTTGATGATCTCTATCGCTGGCAGTGCTTTAGCGTACTTACTTATACTATCACTATCACTAATATTGATTTTACTAACACTAGTATCACTTTTTAGGATATTTTTAGGCTTCATTTTAACTTCGTTAGAATTAGTTTTTGGTAAGTTTCCAGTCACTGGTGTTATGGTTAGAGACGAGCTTGCACTTAAGTTATGAGATAGGTTTTGGCTATTACTGGAAATATTTATCGTGGAAATTTTGGTAGTGTCTGTAGCGGGTTGCGAAGGACTCTTCGGAGCGTTTGACGGTTTCTTCACGTCTCCGACATTAGTAACTCTTTGCAACGTTTGCAGGGGCATCCAACCTTCGGGCCATAAGGTCTGGATGTCTGTCTTTATGAACGATATTATTAGATTGACATCCAGAGGATTTTTGTGTCTTTCTTCGAGGATTAAACACTTTTTCTTCAATCCAACTGCTTCTCTTACCAATTTCCTAAAACAAAAACAACATTAATTAACATTATTATCATATAATAGGAATAAACTATTGTGGTTACAAATTACATTGGGTTGATTCGAAATTGTTTTTTTTTGTTTGTTTTACTTCATAGAATATAAAAAATATCAATAATGAAATGTTTTTTAGGAGATAAGTCAACTGTTTTATAAATGATGGCATGTTTTTAAAACCCTGCAAATATTTTTTGGGAGAGTGTCAACTGTTTAATTAATGTTGGCATTTGTTTTTACGTCTCATTAAATGTTTTTTGAGAGAGAATCAACTGTTTAATGGTGGCATTTGTTTTTATAATGTTTTCTGGGAGATAGTCAGCTGTTTTATTAACATTTGTTTTTGAGTCTTATCAAATGTTTTCTGAGAGACAGTCAACTGTTTAATGCACAGAACACGTTTAATGTTGGCATTTGTTTTTAAATCTCCTTAAATGTTTTCTGAGAGTACTGTTTAATGGTGGCATTTGTTTTTGAATTTCTTCAAATGTTTTCTGGGAGATAGTTGACTGTTTCATTAATAAGGACATTTGTTTTTGAATCTCTTTGTTTTCTGCGTAAGAGTCAGCTGTTTTATTACAAGTAACATTTGTTTTTGAATCTTATCAAATGTTTTCCGAGAGACAGTCAACTGTTTAATGCACAGAACACGTTTAATGTTGGCATTTGTTTTTACATCTCATTAAATCTTTTCTAAAAGAGTCTACTGTTTAATGGTGGCATTTGTTTTTGAATCTCTTCAAATGTTTTCTGGGAGTTAGTCAACTGTTTCATTAATAGTGACATTTGTTTTTGGATCTCTTTAAATGCTTTGTGCATGAGAGTCAGCTGTTTTATTAATGGTGACAATTGTTTTTGAATCTTATCAAATGTTTTCTGGGAGACATTCAACTGTTTAATGGTGGCTTTTGTTTCTGAATGTCTTCAAATGTTTTCTGCGTGGAAGTCGACTATTTTATTGATGGTGACATTAAGCAGTTTTTTTTTAATAATGAAATAAATACATACTTTGCCTCCTCGCTCCATGGAAAACGACGTTTCGGCATCCTCAAGGCTTTAATTTGCTCGTTATCGACGCTGTCCTTCGAAAACCTGAAAAATTCAACATCATGAGTTCGTGAACGACAATCTACTTTCATTTGGGAGAGTAAGGTTGCTTACCACGCACACCTATACCACTCCCACGAATGTGAGCTATGGGAAAAAGACATTAAGCAATAACAGTGGTAACTGGGGGCATTACTTACTTTTTCTGTAAGACTGTTTGGAGCTCTTGCTCGTAGATTTCGACAAGTTCTGGAATTATGTTGCCTATTACGCCCTTCAACCTTAAAAAACAATTTAAACATGTCAAAACAAGTTAATTATACAAAAAACACACTGTATACGAATAAAAAATTACAACCAAGTTTTATTTTGTATAATTTAGGCTTACCTATGCAAACAATCCTTCAATTTCTTGTCTTCTTCACCTACAATTAAATTCCTGGCACGTTTAAGCAAAGTTTCTTTCCTACACCTCACGAACGGTGCTAAATGTTCGTAGACTTTTAAACGAGAATGTTTCCCCAGGCATCTACACTTACGCTCTAAACTGGAATGGAATTTATTAAGTTAAATCTTGATACGGCCAAAAAAAAAACACTTACGTCAACAACATTTTATTAACAGGACCCGAGAAAAATTTGACTTTTCCTTCGGTCGTGGCAGCCGCGGCCTGTTTAATGTTATCGATTATGGACACAATATCTTCGGGTAGGTTTTCTGGTAACCTCACGATTTCTACGTCTTTAGTGGTGATAAAATCGGACGAATCACATTCCGACAAATTATGATTACCTAAAATAAATATATGAGCATCAACATAATAAAAACAAAAGAAAAAAGGTCATGTAGAGAAACAAAAGAAAAATGATCATGTACAGAAACAAAAGAAAAAAGGTCATGTACAGAAACAAAAGAATACGTCATGTACAGAAACGAAAGAAAAAAGGTCATGTACAGAAACAAAAGAAAAATGGTCATGTACAGAAACAAAAGAAAAAAGGTCATGTAGAGAAACAAAAGTCTCACCACAAAGAGGCAAATGGAATATAAAATAGTAGGAGTAATAATTAAAATCGCACTCATTTTATTTTTGAATTTCTGCAGTTTCAAAATTCCATTCTACTTCTCCAGAAATAGTTTTTTTCTTTGTGTGATAAAGTAGTGTAGAGCTATGAAACCGATAATGAATTAAAATTGAACAAAAACAGAATAAAACAGCGATTTTAAATAAAATGTGAAAAAGCTTGGGAAAACTTTACCTGATTTACTGAAGCCGGCATCTTTGGAACTTGAACTGTCTTTACTAGATTCATCTTCCATTTTAATGTCGATCGATTCCTGTTTAAGACCACACACAACAGATTCAATGATGTAATCGACACTGGCATAGGCTCCAGATTTTCTATTTTCCTGCGACATGCCTTCCAAATCTTAAAAAAAATATTTTACGTAATATAAATAACTAAATGTTCACTTTAAAAACATTTAATAAGGCATGCAAGATTTTTTTGGCCACAAACTTCAAGTTTTTACGTTAAAACATTGTATTTCTGTCACAATTTAAAATAAAAGTATTGTATGACTTAAATATATGCAGTGTGTCCAAAAGGAATGAAATATGCTATATATCTCAGTAAATATCCACTTTAGGGAAAAATGTTTTGAATAAAAGTTGTTTGGTACTTGGTTTTCCACCATAAGACAACATTTAAATATATTTTTTTCGAATAACAAAAGCGCAATGAAAAACAATTGCATTTGTTTAAATGGCAAAGTACCCCTATACTATACTCATTTGATGGAGCATTTTGTTCTCTTTTCAATGATGGGGTCACCTTAAAAATTAGGTTTATGCTAAGAGGTTGGAGAATATCGAAAATTTAAAAGATATTATTAGAGAAATTACACCTGAAATGGTTGGGAATGTTATAAAGGGGTTTAAAAACCGAGTTTATCATTGCCAAGCTGTAAATGGTTCAGTTTGAACACCTATTGTAGATTTCGTCAAAAAGTTTTAGTTCTTATGATGTTTTTGTTAGAAATAAATACTAAACAATTAAAATAATTTTTGCATTTTTCTCAAAAAGTTGCTTAAGTAAGGGTACTAAAGTTTTGCATCATTGAAAACAGAAAAACATTCTCTATCAAATGATTATAATATGGGGGTATCCCGTCATTTAAAAAAATACAATTGTTTTTCATTGCGCTTGTTATTTGAAAAAGATTAATTTAATTTTGTCTTATGGTGGAAAACTAAGTACCAAACAACTTTTATTCAAAACATTTTTCTCTAGAGAGGATATTTACTGAGATATATAGCATATTCCATTCCTTTTGGACACACTGTATAGGTATAATAATAGACGATAAGCTTAATTTTAAAAGCAATACTGATTATATAATTGAGGTTTCTAAATAAATAGGTTTTCTTGGTAGATTAAGCAGTAAACTTCCGGTCCTTACTAAAATTTTAATATACAAAAGTATCATAGCACCCCATTTCGAATACTGCTCTAGTATTTTATTTCTGGCGAATACCAATGACTTAGACTGGCTTCAAAAATTGCAAAATAGAGCTATGAGAATTATTTTAAAACGTTCCAGATGCACCATAAATACTCTAATGCTAGAAGGCTTTAATTTTTATATATTTATAGAAGTAAGTTATAAAATGTAAAGAAAATTAGCAAATCGCTAAATAAATTACATTATTATTACATCAACTGCTTTTCATTTTAACAATTTAATTGTGTTTGTTTCCTTTTGTTTGTGAATTGCGTTGTAGTGTAGTAACAAAACAATTGATGCATTAAATAAGTGCGACACAATTAATTTGCTTTTGTTTTTGACAATTTTATTGTGTTCGTCGACTTTTATGGTCGATACGTATTGTATTTTTGTAAATATTTATTATTTAATGACCGGACAAAACTGCAACGCATGAAATAAATACATTATAATTAATTGCTTTTTGTTTCTGTCGATTTTATTGTGTTTGTGGGCTTTAAATGTTGATTTGTGTTTATTTCTGGCACCACTCAATCAATTTTGAAACACTTTGTTCTTTAAGATGAATGAATAGTACTACAATTACGCTATTTAAAAGTTTTACCAGCAAGTTTTGTAATTTCAGAGCCAGAAAAATTGTTTCTAAAATAGTTTGGATATTTTAATTGACAAATTAATAAAGTTTAAGCCAATCACTAATTGGTAAATTCGAATTAATGATTTTTTGGTGTACAAGCCCTGTCCCAGATAATATTTCCAGCCTTGGGATCTCGCTTATTATAAGAGATGCAAGTTTGCTTAAATTAGATGAATTATTCCTTAATATGAAGGGAGCTACAATCTATTTTTAAAAGTACAAAATTCCTTTTACTTCAGAAGTTATAGCAAAAAATTTGAATTACTTTTCTATGCTATGATATCTCTTTAGAAAGAGACAAAAAGCACATTTAACTATTCCAAAGCCAACTTGACGGCCGATAAGAAAAATGAAATTAGGGGTGATATATCAAAAATGGAAAATGATTTAAAAAATCTAAAATAATATTTACATTCTACATAAAAAAGTTACCTCAAGAAATTATAAATAAAACTCATCTAATAATTAGGACAAAAAAGTTACCAGAAAAAAATATTTAACATTTTTATATTTTTTACTAAAACTTCTGAAGTGTGAGGAATTTGTACTTTTAAAAATGTATTGTTGCTCCTTTCATGCTTAAGAATGATTCATCTAATTTGAGCAAACCTGTACCTTTCATAATGAGAGAGAGATCCCCATGCTGGAAATGTACACCCTGTATAAACAGCCAAAAGTATACGAACCTGTTTTGTCAAGGTCTTCTGGGATGGTCATGTTCAAATCTTCCCTCTTCTCCCTCAGCAACTCTCTAACTGTCTTCTTCTCTTCGTCTCTCTTCTTCTTCAATTGCTTAATTTTCTCATGACTAAACAGCCTCTTCTGCAAAGCCTTGTGCATTCCATTTTCCAATTTCAATTTCTGTAAACAAACACGGTCTTTAGTTGCACTGTTTGTAATTCAAGCAAGAGTTTAACATACCTTTTCTGCATTGCTTTCTTTACTTATCTTGTCAGTATCTGTTTCTCCTTCCGATTCCGGAGACGAATCCACCAAAATTCTCTGTAACGCATTCAAATATTATTCCGAACAAAACTTAATTCGTCCGAGCAATACCTTTCTAGGAGCAGATTTTGCTGGTGCTTCTTCTTCTGAAGAGCTCGATTCTTCACTGGACACTTCTTCGTCGTTCTTAAACTCCAACTCGCCGGAGTTAATGTAAAATCCGCCGAGAATGGTGGTAACATTTTTCGGAATCATTTCATCGTAGCCGTCCGTATTATCGATAAACGAATCGGATTCATCGTACCCCATGCCTATGTCCGCATAATCGTCCTTTCTCCATTTTCGTTTCTTTTTTGTTGAATCAGCTGTGCCCTTAAATATATTAAATAACCATGTAAATGCATACAAAAACTAAACCAAAAGATTTTGAATTCGATGACAATTTAAAATAAAATCCAATAACTTAGCTCAGAGTAAATTTTATTTAACAAGTTCCAAGTGTCTCCTACAGGTAAAATCAATAATTTTTATTTAAGAACATTGCATGCCAGCTCCAAGATGTATGTAATGTTAATTTTTTTATTAATACATATTATCTTTCTAATTAGAGCAGATAAAAAAAGTTATAAATAAACAATTTATTTTAGATAATTTTATGTAGATAACGATTATAACACTAATGCTTCCAAGTTGATTATTGTTTTATAGACCAAACTTGCAATTTTTTAAATTGCAACAATAGTTAGCTGTAGCCCTGTAGCCTTAAAAATTAAATAATTTTTTTAATGACAATTATACAGCATATCTAAACAACTACTACCCTGTATAAGGGCATTTTTCCAAAGGATATTAATTTAAAGCCTGGGAAAAATCATGCTTTATGCTAAATACCTTAATTACAAATAATTTATCAAGCAATTACAAATTTTAATCGAACTTTGCACAACAAAATAAGAAAGTGGTGAAGCCCTACATTAAATCTATTTAAAATTCAAACAGTTCAATGTATTCTTACATATTTGGCTTCCATTTGTTGGGCAATCCTTCGAACGTCATCGTCATCATCATCAAAAAAAGGATCTACACCATTCGTTTGAGGCGGCGGCGTTATAATTCTCGGGCCGTTCTTCTTCTGCAATTAAAAAAGGTTTTGAATTGCGCGCGGAAATAATTTTAAACAGGCTTATTACTAAACAAGGCGGCACACCATGCGCGTACCCGATTAGGCTAGCGGCACAGTTTCATTCAAGAATAATATCCGCGTGGAGCCTGCACGTTTGCACGTATACACCCGTATACTTTCCACGGTTCCTGTACTCCTGATACTTTCGCGCCGTTTCGTGCCCTCTTTCCTTCTTTATGGAGGTCGTTCATCCCCACTTTTCTATATTATTACAAATTTTGTTTAATAGTAATTTTCCCGATATACCAAAAATAATATTGTTTTCGCAAAAATAAGTTAAATTATCAAAAATATTTGTATTGTTTGAACGCAACGCGCGGCCCACCGCTTCCTTCGATTGCGCGCGACCTATGGCGCTATCTATAATAGTTTCCCCGCTTGCATACCAAACTTGCCATAAACCTTTTTTTTCATTTAATATTCCGCCATCGAAAATAATTACATTACTAACGCACATATTGGTATTTTACGTAAAATTCTACAAGTATGTCAGTAAACTTCAAGCTTCAAGTTACAAGGCTATCGGCGGATTCTGCTCGTTACCTCCGGCCATCAAATCGGCCGTAGTTATGCAAATACTAAACGAGACGAAAAAAATTAATGAGATATATTTAATCGCTGCATGTTCTTCAAAACCCCAGACAACAAATTTTTATTCGTTTCCTTCGTGATACGTAACACGTGCGCACGAACTTTGAGCACCGGTATTTCCTTTTGCTCTTGATTTCATTTCATTCGCGATCTGTCGCATAGCCCATAAAACAAGATAAAATAAATACTTTTGCTTGTACATAAAAAAAAGTGTAACGCTCAATTCCACGACTAAAAGCTTCGATCTGTAACGATCGTTTAGGAATGATTCATCAATCAACTCGATCATACTACGTGCACCTCCGCCACTCAAAAAAAGGTTAATAGAAAAACATATCATTTATATTAATTAGTAATGCATAAGTAACAAAAGTATTGTTGATTCAATTTGGTATTCGTTCGAAAACTAGTCGTTAAGTAGGTCTATGCATCACCTGCAAAACGTAAAAAACAATGGATGGCAACGCTGTATAAATAGCTTAAAACTTATCGTTTATGGCAATGCAAAAATTACAAAGTAAAAAGTAATGGCTAATAAATGACGAGCAGGTAATCGAATCAACATAATCCTAATGATCAAAAGTTAATGTTGGGCTTACATCTGGAGAGTATGGTTAGGGGTTAGGGCTTAAGTACGCCGCCCCACGCGGTCCATAGGACACAAATGTGATCGATCTAAGCAGAATACAGACCAGGGAGGTGGCTCACGTCATAAATTTATAAAATAATTGCCAAGCTAGAGCTGTCAACGTCTTTGAAGTTTTCCAAACATATGGCAACAACATATATGTTGGTATGCTTCATGGTGGTGTTGTTTACTATGCAAACTTTTTTTTTTACATAATACCCTACAAATATGGCGTCTGTTCACTCCAATCTTTTGCTATATAATTACATAGATATCCCGGCATGATGAATATTAGAAAATGAAAATTGACAAACGTCAATATGCACCCTGCATGAAGCACAATTTTAGGAGCACGCCAATTCTGTTTTCCCACCTTCAAACAGGACAACAATCAAGAATTTTGAAATTTGAACTTTTATTTACACTGTGGTGTGCATTTGCTCTCATATTGTGACCATTTTCTGTTATAACTTACCTTTGCTGCAGTGAGTTGGTCTTTGTAGTTATACTCTGGATACTTGTCTTCAGTTGATTCGGGCAAAATTACCGAAATACGTATTGTTTTCCTTGAATTCTTGGGCTTCTTATCATCTAGCCTTTGTGAATCTAAGGATATTAGAGGTGCACGTTTTAATTCTGACATTTTTCACCAATTTTTAAAACACAAAACCACAGTATAACCCGGTTTCGCTCCAACATGTTTAAATACACATACACTCAAACATTCATGGACGCTGAAATTTTACTGCGCACGCAGTAGACGGCGCACTGCGCGACACAAAACCTTAGATCAAAACACATGATGAAGTTACCTACTCTGAGGTTCAAGACCTAACTATTTTCCTGTAATATTATTTGCAGATTGTGCATAGATGTACAAACAGTTCGAAATATTTACCAACAGAGGCTCTTCGCTGTATCAAGGATATGCAAAAGATACACATATTTGCTCTTTAACAGAACATTTAAAAAAAATACATATATAAATATATTTTAGCATAAAAAGATGAGTCCTTGTTTGAACAATGTAAAAAATATTAGAAACAAACGTTTATTAATTTACTGAATTGATTCGGAAACTGATGTAATGCTCAGATTAAATAAATATGGATAAATTAGAAGGATTTATGTGTTCATATATTTAAATATTGGTTTTCCAGTAACAATATTATTAAAAAGAAGAATTTTAATTTATTGTCGTTTATAAGTTTAAGTAACCTTCAAGTTTTTTTTTTAATGAAAACTGCATATCCCTATAGATCGGCAAACGTGTTATTAATTGTTTTTTAATTAATACAGCATGTTATTTTTGACGTAATTGTTTCCCAGATTGGTTGCAATTGCCCTAGGTTAATGAATAATTAAAGTAAACACGCAAGATACCTGTTCATTAAAAACTAATTATCGGGCCATGCGAAAGTTTAAATTTTTGTCAACAAAGTTATTATACACTTGTAACGTTTTTGAAAACGTTGAAGAGCTGTTTTAGACCTTCTTGAGCAAACTTTAGCTGGAAATGCATTATTTAGGGTGTCTTAAAATTTTTAGATAATGTGGAGACAATTGCACAATATTACCCAAAGACTGTAGCCAAAATATTGTAAATTTAAGAAAATGGCATAAAATTTCATTCACACCTTTTATTAAAAACGTTTTAATCATTATTTTGGACAACTGAGGGTAAATAATTATTAATTAAAAAGAAGTCGAAGGTATGAGAAAAGTTATAAGTAGTTGCCAATTTTTGAAATTACCGCGTGTTTAGTAATGCTGAACGTTTCTCAATTTATGTTTTGAATTTTACATTTACTGAAAGATTATTTAAGTTTATGAGGCAAATATTTCTTATTTTACCCTGAATGACGTTATTAAGGCCAAAATTTAACGTTTCAAAATCATTTAAGATCAGCTGTTATGGTTGAATGAATGTAAACATACTTAAACTACGGACATCAAATGAACGCTGCGTTGTTGATGAGTTAGAAAGAGATAGCTTTTCTATCGGACGTTGATACTTATATCTAGTTCAGAAATGCAAGGCGCTGTTTGTTTCTTTTTAACATGTTGGTTGTAACAGTCGCATATGTCGTAGCGTTCTTGCCACCTCCTTTGTGTGCTCCTGGTACAAAATATAAGTAGAAAATGTCACTAACAGAGGTCGTAGACTACACGATTTTGAAATCTAAAACTTAAATATTAGTTTCATTTTTAAGATTGCTTGAAAGATCGTTATAAACTTTCAATCCTTTATAAAAACAGAGAATTTTGAGTGTAATTTCGTTGCCTGAATGGTGTCTTAAAGCCTTTGCAGTTTCTAGGTGGATAATTATTATAAAACTCAGAATTATGGGTTATGTATTTTAATAAAAAAAATTGAAGCCCGTTATTTATAATTTGAAAATATAAATAATCGTATTAAATCTGTACATTGTTTGATACTAAGCCACTGTAAAGCATTAGAGTAATCTTGGTGTACCTGAAACAGTGTAAAATAGTTTTCATAGCCCTATTTTGCGGTTTTAAAGCTGGTTTAATTCATTGGGATTCCCTAGAAATAAAAACTAGTAGGTATTTAAAATTATTAGATAATATGGAGACAATTGCAAAAGGTTTTTAAATCATTATTTTAGACAATTGAGGGTAAATAATTGTTAATTAAAAAGAAGTCGAAGGTATGAGAAAAGTTATAAGTAGTTGCCAATTTTTGAAATTACCGCGTGTTTAGTAATGCTGAACGTTTCTCAATTTATGTTTTGAATTTTACATTTATTGAAAGATTATTTAAGTTTATGAGGCAAATATTTCTTATTTTACCCTGAATGACGTTATTAAGGCCAAAATTTAACGTTTCAAAATCATTTAAGATCAGCTGTTATGGTTGAATGAATGTAAACATACTTAAACTACGGACATCAAATGAACGCTGCGTTGTTGATGAGTTAGAAAGAGATAGCTTTTCTATCGGACGTTGATACTTATATCTAGTTCAGAAATGCAAGGCGCTGTTTGTTTCTTTTTAACATGTTGGTTGTAACAGTCGCATATGTCGTAGCGTTCTTGCCACTTCCTTTGTGTGCTCCTGGTACAAAATATAAGTAGAAAATGTCACTAACAGAGGTCGTAGACTACACGATTTTGAAATCTAAAACTTAAATATTAGTTTCATTTTTAATATTGCCTGAAGATCGTTATAAATTTTCAATCCTTTATAAAAACAGAGAATTTTGAGTGTAATTTCGTTTCCTCAATGCATTTTAAAGTCTTTGCAGTTTCTAGGTGGATAATTATTGTAAAACTCAGAATAATTATGGGTTATCTATTTTCGTCAAAAATTTGGAAGCAGGTTATTTATAATTTTGCAAATAAGAATAATCGTATTAAATTTATTCATTGTTTGATACTAAGCCACTGCAAAGTGTATTTTTAGCTGCAATTTTTTGATTGACGTGTCTAATAATATCGAAGAAACAGTAAAAATAATACGATCGAGAGGTTTTGCTCGAAAAGATAACGGAGAGTGAATAGAATATGATGTTAGGTGATTGGCTCTCGGACGATTCACATTCAATCAAAGTTGGGAGAACTTCTTGATTTGTAGTGACCGCTGGATTGTGTACTCCTGGTATAATGGAATTCCCGGGTAGTCACGGCGCGGTGGATCCCGCGGGAACTGACCCAGCTCTGAGGGGCTTCCTCCACCGGGCCCCCTTAACAAACAGTGGCCAACCGCACAAGCGGCAAGCATCAAATATTTAGAATGTAACAACCCGTCTGAAATAATATATTGATTTCGTAGTACCAGAACTCGCAGAGCAAATGCATTTATTAGGATTGGACAAAAAGGGCATTATGCAATATATTGTGTGTTATAATTCCCTCACATCTTAATTGTTTTGTATTATTTTTTTTTTGTTACAGTGATTGTGTGCAACTGCATAATAATTAGACAGTTTATTATGAAGCTGATGCAAATCCATTTTTGGGAAAAAACACATAACTTACATACTCTATAATTTAGTGTGAACTTTTTATTTGTAGACAATTTACAGTGTATATTTTTTAATATCCACAAGCTTTGGCCAATTAAAATTCGTTAGTAAATGACATGAAAAACCAAAAATGTGTCATATTTTTACATGAATTATCTCAGTTGCTTTGAGATATAGCAAAAAAAGTTTTCAACAAAAGTGGTAGATATTTTTGATCGCTATAAAATGGCGGCAATCAATTTTTTTAATATTGCATATTTTACGAGATACACCATAAATTTAAATGCAAACCATAGTTGATTTTAGTGTCATTCGAGAGCTTATTTTTTTCTCTTTTCAATGATGTGCCACATGATCTACCACTTTTGTTGAAAGCTTTTTTTGCTATATCTCATAGCAACTGAGATAAATTCATGTAAAGTTGACACATTTTTGGTTTTTCATCAAAATCAAATTAGCCTTGAATTTGTGCCATTTGACCGACCTTGTATCACGGTTTAAAAGTTACCCATGGTGAGCCTCGAATTCTGGACACACTGTATAATATTCTGTGTTAAATTCCACTTTTCTAGAAACACTTGGCATTTACATAAAATAATTACATAAATAAAAAACTTAAAGGTTTTAATTATAAGATTTAATTTTCGTTTAGTTTCGTTATCTGTGTCACACAAACTTTTAGTTCAAACTTAGCTCAAAGCTTAAAGTGATTGAAGAAAGTAAAGCAATTAAAAGGATTATTTGTGACGTGTACAATTGACCCATCTTACAAATCACTTTGCTTGATTACACTTAGGTTACAATAAAAGTCAGTTTCACTTAAATTGAATAGTATATTCAAACAATATTAAGCATTTACTCTGTGTAAAATTAATACTCTTTGAGTTATGTATTGCTATTTTAATAATTTATAGAGGTGTTAAGTATTTTACTTGAGTAGGACAAAATATTTAATATCTTTGGAGTAGAAATAAAAATTTTTTATGTCAAAACTTGTTTGAATTAATAAGCTACATATTACAAAACTATTCATAAATATACCAAGTGTTTTTTTTCACGAAATCATATGCGACATTGTCATTTTAAATACAGCAACCTGTATATTTTTACATTTTCTTGTAAATAATTTAATTGTCTTTAAACAACAATAAAAAACCTGTCCCATCTCTAAAATTAATACTTTTCGAGAGCAATTTTATTAATTCAATTAATAAATGGTGGAGGTATCTACGCTATAGTCGGATAAAATAAATAATATCTTTATTATTGAAATAGATACAAAAAAGATTTTAAAACAAAATTAGGTTGGATTAAAGAGCTATATAACGCAAAGTTATTTTTAACAATACAGAGTGTTTAATTTCTGGGAAACAATATGCAACTTTGTTATTTTAAACACAACACCCTGTACATTTTTACGTTTTCGTGTAGATAAATAATTTGTCTTTAAAAAGCATTCAACATGTCCTATATTTAAAATTAATATTTTCGGAATTAAAGCAATTTTAAAAATATATTGAAAATTGGTGGAGGTGCCGGGTATTTCATCATTTCAGGACAAAATAAATAATATCTTTGTTATAAAAATTATTTTAATATAAAATTGTTTGTATTGATAAGCTATAGAACACAAAGGTATTTTTAAATAAACAGAGTGTTTAGTTTTCGTGAAACATTATGCAACTTTGTTAT
Organism: Elmis aenea; assembly: GCA_947652605.1. Lineage (NCBI taxonomy): Eukaryota > Metazoa > Arthropoda > Insecta > Coleoptera > Elmidae > Elmis > Elmis aenea. Next base: position 52,998,047 of record OX393581.1, read on the forward strand.
TCTGAATACAACCCTATGCATTTTTTTATATTTTCTTGTAGATAATTTATGTGTCTTAAAAGAATGTTTTAAATTAATATTTATCTAGTTATTGCTATTGGAATAACAACTTAAAATAGCGCTGCTTAATTGAAATGAATTATTTGACATATCTCTTATTAAGTTGGACAAATCGACCTATAAGGATGGCATAAATCATTTAGAATATTCAATAAGAGTAGAGAGCTTAAAAATAAAATAATTTTTCAACCAAATTACTTTTTGGTTTCTTTTAAAGAAAGAAAACTACTTAAATCTTACACAATTTTTTTAAAAGAGTTTTTCTCAGGTTGTAAATCATCATATTCTTCTTCTTTTTATTTACCATACACGCTACTTACAATAGTACTTTATTTTATTAATGCTTATACAAAATATATTTTATATTCGTATCTCTTTATATGCATATCTCTTCCTTAATCCTCAAACTGGCGTTAAAAGCTTCAAACCAAATAAAAACTAAAGCCCTGATTGTATAATAGTTCTGTGGTAACAATTCCTTCAAAATATAATCGCACTAATGAATAAATGGTTTATTAATGTGCATATTCATCATCGTCTTGAAGCAAACACGTTACTTTACAAAAATAGACGTGCGAAAATCTGACTCTCATCGTTAGGCGTTAGAATTAAGACTGTCATGTTCTAAAGTCGGATGTAGTATGCTGTGAATTGCACATCTCTTTCATTATCGAGTAATGTTACAGTGCATCAAAGTAGACCCTAACTAATATTGTACGTGATGGAAGATGGTCATGTAGTGATTTCTGACTGCATTGCTATTAACCTAGTTGCCACAACGACGTTAGCAGGAAAATTAAAAGTGAAGTGGTCCGTGTTGGTTAGCAATTTGGGTTTCAATTTATCCAACATTCAAATTTAAAACTTATTCAAACTTATTAGATAGGGAGAGTGGCCCTAAATGGACCATCGCCTAGGTTGGATCACCATCGTAACTTGACCTGTATAAGGCGCCATAAAATAGGCAATTTTGGTTGTACGGACATAAACTTGGCTGATGCAATAATTTTTATGAAGTAGCACCTCTTGGCTGCTGTTAGTGAGGAGGTGTTGGCATTTAGAAATCATCAATTAAATATTTTAATAGGGTTGTTTTAAAGCAAGTAGCAAAATATGTTATCGTATTTGAAGAACGTAAACTTGTCGGGCTACAATTTACTACGATAGTTTTATTAATCTAGTTCAAACGTAAGGTTAGGAAAAATATTTTTGAATACTTATAAAAGCTGCTTAGGTTAGACCACCGGGATTGGACCGGTCCATCGTCTTCTCGAACTGAAGGAATAGCCCAGAAAACAGTTGTAATAACAAGTATTCGTCATAAATTGGAATTAGAGCAAGCCAAAAGAGAAAAATTTAATATAGTAAAATCAACAAATGCTGGACTAAATTGACAAAGAATAAAAACTAGGACTACATGGTTTTGTATTATATGTGAGGAAGCAAAAGAAGAAATGATGATACATTTTATGAAACGTCACACTTGGGTCCAAACACAGTGTGCTGGAGTGAGTTCAAAAATCAAAAAGTTACTTAAGTGCTTAAGGAAATTGTGGTGGTGGTTGGTGGTCCATCCTGGGAAACCAGTTTCTTGGATTGGACTGATGACACAATTTTAATAATGTGCTGATTTTTCACTGGTTTAAGTTTTATTTTAAGAAAAAAAATTACATTATTTTGAAGATGTAAACAATTTAGTTTTCCACAACTTCTTTTTTATTAAAAATACTTCTATATCCCTGTATATTAAAAAAGTGTAGGTGGTCCAAATGCTACAACTGTCCCTACGTTTAAAATTATAAACTATGACCAATTTTTATCTCCCAGAAAATTGGAATAAAAATCGTTTGATAAATTTTGTTACGTCCTGTATGCTACATTTTTCATTCAAGCGCATTGCCATCTTTTGTTTCAAGCGACAGTATCTCTAATAAAAATTTCCATATTGTACACCTGACATCGGTCCCATTCATTTTGATAAATTACATATACATCACGGCCTTGATTTTCACAATATGTCACCGCGTTCACATCAACGAATGCCTTATTGTTATCATTCGCATTATGTGGCCGTTAAATATGTGGAACAATTGAAACGGGTAGAAAGAGGCACAATAAAAAATAACATAAGCTAGAGGGCGATAACATGACAAAAGCGGAAACGGGCAGAAGATCCATCCGGCGTTTCCAGTGCTTACTACACCGTTTCACATCTGGCGCATATAATTCAAAGGATGGGATCGCAGATAATATTTCTTGCGGCCGGCGCTCATATCTCTGATGTGACAAACCGCTAGCTCAGCGAGTCCGAAGACTGGATTAGCCCCTCTCGCGGTGTAATATGGCGTGTGATGAGAATAATAACAATAAGTCAATGGTCCGATTTTCTTCAAGATTCTGTTGCCTCGGGATTTCGCTTATCCGACAATTTTATACTTTTTTATCCTGCGCTATCGAATTCCCTTGGAACTAGTTTATTGTTTCATTGCGATTAGGGATTGTAATACCGGTAAACCGGTTTACCGGTTTACCGGTAAATCGCAAAAAATGCTCCTCAAATTTTACCGGTAATTTTCCAGTTTTTTACCGGTAATTCCGGTAATTTTACAATATCTTTTTAATCATGATAAAAATCTAAATCGAAAAAAAATTGACGTATTTCAAAGAGAAAAAAAGGGGAAATCATACAAATGGCATATGATTGTTTACTCACTACACGACTAGGGATTGTAATAAATCGCAAAAAATGCTTTTCAAATTTAACCGGTAATTTGCCAGTTTTTTACCGGTAATTCCGGTAATTTTCAATATCTTTCTAATCATGATAAAAATCTAAATCACATAATAGAAAAAAAATTGAAGTATTTTCAAAGAGAAAAAATAAGGGGAAAGCATACAAATGGCATATGATTGTTTGATTGTTTACTCACTTCTCGACCAACAAGTGTAGTAGAATCCGAAAAAGCTTTTTCCGCGGCTGGATTATTTTGTACAAAAATTAGGTCGCAATTAGGAGACGATGGTTAAGATAAATTATATTTTCTACGTGGTTATTTTTTAAGAAAAGTTTAAAATAAAAAATATTGTTAATAGTTTGACAACATAGGTATATTATGTTAAATCATTTTATATTTTATGTTCAGAATAGTTTTATTTTCATGTGTTTTTTGTAATGCTGGATTATATTTTTTGTAATATTTTTATTTTATATATTATATATTGTCATTTTATATTGTGTTATATTAATATTACATAAAAATATATTAGATACGTTAATGGCTGTTAACTAATATATTGTATGAAACTAATTGGGATAGTTTAGGCTTCAACTATCTCAATCAGTTCCATAATAAATAAATGTATATAAATATATTTATTTTTAATATGGTTTTCGGAGTTTATCCGGGTAATATTTAAATTGGCTCGACGTTTCGGCAAGCTCTCACTATAGGGGAGACGCGGATAAACTCCGAAAACTACTACATTAAAAATGTTAGTAACCGCAAAAAATCTAAAAAAAAACAATATAATATAAATATATATAATAATATGATTTACCGGTAAATTACCGGTAAACCGGTTTTGATTGACAGTTTTACCGAATTACCGGTAATTCAAAAAGTCGGTAAATTTACAATCCCTAATTGCGATAAAGTATATAATTTCAGTAGAAATCTATTTACTTTAGTCTCTCTAATACCGATCGCAGATATTAAAAAAATCACTTAAACCCAGTTTGCGTAATCTAATAAAGACTTTAAGAAAGAAGGTAATTAGTTTAATGTTTTAAAAGCGTTTAAGACAGAATTTTCAAGTTTGCACATACAAAAACAGTAAATTATACTACATAATTTATTATAGAGTGGTGAGCATATTAATAGTAATTACAACAAATTCATTTTGTTGCGAAACATAGGGCAGAACGGGGTGTAGCTTTTATTTTGCCCGGAAGCAATTTTCCGAAACTAATTAGAATTATTTTGATACAGGGTGATCTACTACTGTACAACAATTGGCCGCCATACCTCAAATATTTGTGTGTTTTGTTATATTTTCACAACACTGGATACGTCTTTCATTGCACGTAGCTAAAACTGAGCTACATTTAGATAATATATTAATATACTGTGATGTCCTTACGGTAGGTAGCTCGCGGGCTCCTGATAGTCCGCGAAATTATCTTAAACGCTCACGAGCAGACATTGCTCTTTAAGATTTTTCCCTTAAAACCTACAAATACAAACATTTTTCATCAATAAAAAAACCACAGAAGACAATGATCAAAGTTATCAGCCACAAAGACCTTCAATTGCTTCAAGATTAACTTTAAAGGCATTTTCAAGATCTATAGAGAATCGAACCAACCACTATAAATGGGTTAAATAGCAGTAAAATAATAATAAAAATTTACGTACTTTTAAATGTTGATTTTGGCAATAATAAAAGAAAAATAAAAATTAAAAGTACATTTCTCCTAAAATCAATCGTCTCTAAAACAAAAGAGTCAGAGCAAAGTGTAATAACAAATCTAAAAATGTACTTGCAATATTTTGAAAAAAACTCCAAGACTTTATCTCTTAAAATAATAAAATTAAAGGGCTTGAAAGTTTTAACTGAAATACCTTGTGTAAATGTTGTTTTTAACAGCTATATCAGTTTTAAAATAGGTCGTATTTAATTGATTTTCGGTTAAGAAAGTTAGTTACACTTAATGACGTTATTTCATCTGTTTTTTTCCCCTTTTAAATTCGTTAAAGTGATAACTGTATACTCACATCCTCTAAACAAAGAAAAGCAAAAAGGGAATGCTGAGAATACCCGATTGAGAATGCTCTCTGCAAAACGTTTATTATCTTCGATTCACCAGCAGGATTCCGTGTTAGCTCCGGGCGCTGCGCTGAAAGCGATGAAAACCATTGTCTTAATCAAACTTCTGACGGGCCACTTCTTTAGCTGCTTTTCAGAAGGCAAGTCGTGTAATGGACCGTTGAACACTAACAAAGCCATAACTCGCTGACGAGAAAAATGGCTCTTTATTATATGGCAGTTCGTCGCGTCTTAAAAATCGCGACGGAAAATTTATATGTCGTTAAGAATAGCTGCGAAGAAAGTCTAAGTTTATGGCTCGTAGATTATTTTCAGATAATGATTAGATATGAGCCGAAAGGCCGTAATTTCGGATTTTGCTTTGTTTTAGTGTTGCTGTTAAAAACATCTGACGTAGTTTGGCTATAAAAACAATGTTCAGTGTTACTTCACATCGACGTCATTCAATTTAATTCTAACACGATCGATTTCATGGTTGATAAACATTGAACAGTTAATATTTTTGCACAAACCCTTCAAAATAGCATTGATTTTCTTTGCAACGTAAAAAAATAAGCAAGAATATTATGATACTAGGGCTAAGCAAAATTTATTGAGAAATAAAAAACTAGCAACTCCATATCACACTTTTTTACCTGTTTATTAAGATAAATTTGTTAAAGACAAGTTGATTATAACCTAATTTATTAACCTTTTAAAACAGAAGAGGGATTAAAAAAGAGCACTTAACCCTAGACCATTTTCGAAATGTAATATCATGATTTTCTTCTTTTTCTTCTTAATCCAAACCTCTCGTACCTTTCGGAGTTGAGGTGTTTTCCTAGTTCTTAATTATGTTTTTCCATCCCTGTCTATCATTGGGGCTAACCGTGGCACATCTCTCCAGCTGACTCCTTTTTTTTCTAGTCTCACTTTGCTTTCCCATTTTGTTTTTGGTCTACTCAACTTTTTCCCCGCAATGTACATTTATATAAAAAAAAAACTAGAAGAAATACCGAGGGTAAAACCTAAAGAAGTAGCCGAGGAAATCAAAGGAAATATCAACTCTAAAAAAGCACCAGGGTATGATTTAATCACAGGCGAAATATTAAAATATCTACCACGGAAAGCTATTGTTAAACTGACGTATATAATAAACGCTGCATTCCGACTGCAGCATGTACCAAACAGGTGGAAAGTCGCTGAAGTCATAATGATAGCCAAACCTGGGAAACCACCCAATTACGCTAAGCCCTATAGACCAATATCCTTACTAGTCTTTTTGAAAAGACTGAAACCAATTATGACTGAAATGTACATATCATTTTAAGTCCTTAGTCATGCGTAGGACGTGCGTAATACAGTTTTCAAAATTATTTTCCCTCAAACGAAATTTTTGTAATCGATATAAAACTTTTATAAAGGACGATTAAGAGTTGAAACTTGCAGGAGATGTAAACCATGGTTGTACTGATATATACATATTATTTTCAGATTTTAATTATGCGTAACACGTGCGTAATAAAATATTCAAAATTATTTGAATTTTTTAAAATCGATATAAAATTTTTGTAAAGGACGTTTAAAAGTTGAAATTTGTTAGAGTTGTTAGCCATGGTTGTACTGACATGAACATATTATTTTAAGTCCTTAGTCATGCGTAGGACGTGCGTAATACAATTTTCAAAACTATTTTCCCTCAAACAAAATTTTTGTAATTGCTATAAAAATTTTATTAGCCTAAGCACGCTTAAGAGTTGAAACTTGCTGGAGATTTGAACCATGATTGTACTAACATATTATACATAATATTTAGTCCTATTTCACCCAATAAAACAATCATTTTGTAATTTTAAGAACTTTGAAATCAGATAAAAAACACGATTTTCTGCTTTTTGACACAATTCTTGAACTAAACTTATTGGTACATGTGTTTTTTCAATTTATAAAGTATTATAACGTTTGTTGTATCGCTAAATGTTTCCGTAATTGCCACGCAAAATTGTACCACCTATAATTTACGATTTTACCGTAGTGGCTTAGCAAAGCTGGCGCGCGCAGTCCTGTAAGTGTATTGGAAAAGGTGCGCACGCGACGCTTTTCGGCTAACATTTAACTCGCTTATTGTAGTGTTATTTTCGGTCATCAAACATATTGTTGCTGTGTGAATAACTCGAAACATGTTAAATTATCGATACGAAGTGCTATTTAGTCGCCAAACGTTCCGAAAATTGAAAAATCTTGATGGAAAAGTTGCAAGATTTTCATCTGTCAAGTGGCGTCCTTTCTGTGGCCAGCGGCCGGCATCGCACGAGTAGGCTACGTGTTTGAACGATGCCGCGCGGAAATTTTGAAAGTTGAGTTTTCGCGTAATTTTTGAGTTTATAATTGTACTAGTGGCACATTTTTGTACTATGAAGGAAGCATAACAGTTTAAATAATCGTGTTGAGAACGTTTTTGAGATTTTAAAGTGCTTTTGATCCTTGCCGAAGCTGGTTTTGTCCTTGGCGTTGCCCGAGAAGTTCACGTTATGCCGATAAGGTAGGTGGATGTTTTAATTGTAACTAAGATGTGTTGTGACTTTTATTTATATTAATTATTGTGCTATAAAAAAGTTTGTTTGGTCCTCGTTTCGTCGGTCAAAGGACTTATGCTGTAATTGTCATTGTGTCAAGTTTTTTAAGGTTTGATGCGTTGTTAGGCTCCTTTAAAAGGTTTTGAGTATGTCGCTTTCGTGTGTGAGTGTTTCTTTTAATATACCTAATTATCTTCACCAGAATGCGCTAAAATTAAATGCAAGGCTTTTATTTCAGTTTAAATTTAAAAAATAGGTAAAGTTTTGTATCAAAATTCTTAAGACATTAAACTTGTTGGCTAGGCTTGTTTTACACAACATTTTCTTTAACCTAATGTTATTATTTTAATTTATTATCCAATTTTCATCAACTTAATCCCTGCTAGCACTTAACTGCCACATTATATCAGAGCGAAAATAAGAAAAAGTATAGAAAATGCTGCGTAAGACAATCCTAAGAATATTTGTGCAGTGTCATAAATTCACAACTCCGCATTTAAGCTAAACGAAATGTATTCTTTATAAGTTAATTATCGCGGTGAAATATGATAGCTACCGAGCAAGACGTTTAAGGAGAGATTAACTACTTTGCTTGTTCCGAATACCGGTACCGATAAAGGCAAAAAACTGTTAATTTATAATCATATTTAATAAAGCTTTCGCGGTGTTTTTTTTGAAACAATTATAACTTATCCTATGTTATTATGCTTCCCAAGTATTCGTATGTTGTTACCCGTTCCAGTATATTGTTTTTACATTTAATTTTGTTGTTGTTCTGATCGTCTTTTTGTTTTTCGTTTACGATCATTGTTTTTGTTTTATTAATGTTCACTTCCATTTCGTCCTCGATTTTTTCGGTCCATGCGTTCACTAACTTATTGAACTTGTTCAGACGCTTTAATTTTTAGTTGGCTTTGCATAAAATATAAAATGATTTCCCGTGTTGTGCCATTTTCACCAGCAATCCAAACAATTTTCATTTTGTTTTTTCTATTCTCGATTTCATCCTCAGAATAACACATAAAATAAACCAAAACACTAGAAGCAAGAAATGAGATTAAAAATTGAAGAAGCTTTATTGCTTTCTTTTCAAACGGAAATGATATTTGCGTCTTGTAAACGTGTGTACTCCAACATTTTTTTTTTATTAAGACGTGCAACATTTTGTAGTTCCTCAATGCACCCTATTAACAGCAAATATTTTTTAATTAGGACCTAATTAAGTCAAATGTCTTGCTGATTATTGGACCCACCTCTGTCAGTAAAATAATTTTTGGCGTTATATTATGATTGTGCCGTTAGCAGAAGCTTAAACTAAAAGTTGCAATAGTTGATGTACTGCACAACATAAATTTTGAATACGTCCCTGTGTTGTCCCATTCATTCGTGTAAAGTTACAACGGTTTTTTGTGATTTTATGCCTTTTTTGGCAGCGTCGTAAGTTTTGCAGAAATACCTTTATTAAATTTCTTCGTTGTTTCACTGATGCGGTTGTATTACCCTTGAGAGAAGCAGGTTAAAATGAGCTCGCACTTTGTTTACTTAATTTTGACAATTCAGGGTTATATAACTTCACCCTAACATCAGCCTTTTTCATCCAAATGAATCTTATTATTACTTAGCGTCTCAGTGATTTTACCGCAAATTTAATACATTCATATTTGTTAATAATACTACGAAGTTTAATAATTATTAGAAACAACAACTGTTACGTACCGCACTGGCTCAGTATTATAAAAGTCCTTATGCTTTTTTACTTATTTTCTTTTATACTGAATACGACAGTTCTTGTGAATTAGCGAAGATGTGAATAAGTAAAGGTATAAATTATACCTTGATCCAATGTCTGGAGTAACGAAGTAGTGTTTGTTGGTAGAAAAACTACTTGGACGTTGGGATGTCTCAAATCTTGTGGATGGCCTGGAGCATTATCTATTAGTAAGAGCACCTTAAAGTCCAAATTCGTCTTCTTTGTATTAACCTCTGGCACAAAATACTTTAAAAACAATTCTCCAGTTTCTAAATACAAACATACGCTAAATACATAATAAGCATAGTGTTTTACGAGGGTTTTCGCAATAACCTTATCGCGTTAGAGTGAAACCGTGTTGTATGAGGGTTACATGTATTCTGTTTTAATTGTATTTATAGTCAGTCCCCATTTATTGTATTCATCGTCAAAATGGAGTGTTGATAGCTTTATATTATTACAACTTAAGTTAATGTTATTTAAATATATCATTAATGATTTTAGTATTTCGCAGGATACTAATTCAGTGTAGCTTACTTACAAATAAATAATTAACTGGTTGAAAATTTTCGTACTTTATTTATAAAGCTTTAAAATTTCTGTAACAAAAGACACCTAACTCAATTTAAAGTCGTTTACAAAAACCATAAAAATCAACTTTTTGTATCCACTTACTTTTCTATAAGAACTTCTAAGTGAGTTGTATCGATCACAATCGGGGAAAACATATCAGCCAAGCAAATTTCAGCGTCCTTTGTTCACTCCGTAATATAATTGTGCAAAAAAATATAATACAGTGTAAAAAGGCGCGAAGCGGGAAAAGATTGTGAGAGTAAATGAAACCAAGCGAGCGGAAATACTGAAGAACTTTACAGGATTTTTAAAGCAAAATTGTAAAGCGCCGAAAGCGTTATCCGCACAAGTGTCTGACGAGAGAATATTTGATTAGCCCAATCAATATATTTCTGAATAAATCTGCCATCTTGGAAATCAACGAAACGTCTCAGGGGATTTCCTTTGTCCGGATTTCGTTAAATATGATATATGGGATATAAGTAACTTACCATTCGAAAAAATCGGCACTTTATTTTTATCCTATTGCTCCCTGGGGGGTGTTCGAATAAAAGGACAAGTTCTTGTAGCTACGCATCCTGAATATTACCTTGATTAGGTTATAGATGTAACAAACAGTCTTCGGTAACCTTTAAATCACAAACTTTTTGACGTAAATATCACTCGACTGAATCCAAACTCTGATACCGTAAAAATATCAAGACGTGCTTCTTTGTTTTTAAAGAATTTACCTTCAACAACTCCTCTTATTCATAAAGCGTCTCATAAAAAAGGATGATTAATAAACATATCAACTAGCTATGAGTATTTGCATGTTTTGAACTTAGACCCCCTTCCGTCGCACATCGTGAGCTTTATCTTCGGAATCAGCGTAACTCAAACCTTTCCTACGATGAAACACTTCACAAATCCTAGAATTTTTCTGGAACGCCTTGATTATTTTGTAGGAAAATTCTGCTTGCATAAATATTGTGACGTCCGCTTATGCAACTTAAAAATTTTGTTGCTTTTGAATGAAATTGCTTAACCCCTTTAACTTCAAAACTTGAAAAAAGAAAAAATTAAAATTCGTCAGTTTTCGATGCACACATTCTCTATAAGAAGGCCTGTGCAAATTTTTTGAAATTTTCATTAACGGTTTTAGAGAACCGTCCGAAAAACTATAATCTTGGGAAATACAGAGGTCGAATAAAAAATATTCAGGTGTACAAAATAATTTAAAACTCGTCACTTTTCGATGCACGCGTTCTCTGTGAGTAGGCCTGAGCAAATTTTTTGAAATGTTCATCAAGGGTTTCAGAGAACCGCCAGTAAAACTATAATCTTGGGAAATACAGTGGGCGCTTATAATAAAAACTTTCCGGGTGTACAAAAAAAATAAAACTCGTCACTTTTCGACGCACGCGTTCTCTGTGAATAGGCTTGTGCAAATTTTTTGAAATGTTCATCAAGGGTTTTAGAGAACCGCCAATGAAACTATAATCTTGGGAAATATATAAGTCGCTCATAATAAAGTTGTTATTTCAATAATTAAGAACCCCTTGCATTTTTCTAGTAATTTTTTTTACAAATATTTGGTCGATAATGAAGACAGTTTTATAATCTCGTATGAGCAGTTTACACTTAGCAGGATTACATTTTATGACAAATTTATGCCCGGTATTATAGGTTCAGTTTAAACTGTTTGTCAAGTTTAAACTTAAGATTAATAATAAGGTTACTATGGTTATTTTTGTTAATCTTAAGTTTAAACTTGACAAGCAGTTTAAACTGAACCTATAATACCGGGCATTAGTTGGTTAAGAATAGATCTATTTTCTTCAAATTAATATTAGTAGCAACAATGGACATTAGGCTAATACGTGTTGGTACATTAATCATCTTGATGAGTTAAGTTTTCTTGATTAATATCTATCAATAAGCAAATATGTACAGCTTACAATGCCATAGAAAGATACATTCGATTTTGAAATAATTTTCTGTATTACGCTTAATATAAAGTTCTTGTTTAGTAGAAGTGAATTACACTAGTTATTTGTTTTAAAAATAACGTAACATAGTTTTTTGCCTTAACAAAAATACGCGCGATGATAATTATTTGTCGTTAAAATCAGACAATCTGATTAGCTATGAATTTTTTTTGTGGTTGCTTAGTAAAAAGTAAAAGATATGAAATTTGCAAAATTACCGTGATTTATATAGCAGCAATTTGGGTGCGGAATTATAAAACGCCCAACTTACGGGAACGTTAAAGTATCAACCAATTTTTTTTTACTTTTTTTTTTTCAAACTGCATTGATTTTACGAAGATAAATTACCAAATATGAGTACAAGCAGCGTTGTCTATTAGAGTGATTTAAAGCTGTAAAAGTCACATCAATCTAAATTTATATAACAGCGGCCGTTTCCGTCAAAAGAAAGCTCTTTCATTATTAAAATTGTACCCTTCACTCAATAATTTCGGTTTTTGAACATTTTTGTTAAAAAGTTGTTCAATGTCATCCATTTCAATATGGTGGTAATTATTAGGTGAGCTTAAATGGACGTTAATTATTTTTAATGTGTGTAAAAGTGGGTTAATTAAATTTCCACTGGAGCTAAGATAATTCAGAAACTAACTTAGCTCAAAAACTTGTGTAACGAAGATTTTTATGATAGTCAAGAATCAGCAAGTTTCGTAAAAACAAAAGATTAGTTAATAAGTTTTTTGTGGATGTAGTTGGTTAATATATTTGTATAGGTAAATAATACTCCTAATTATTTAATTAAGAAAGCTGGTGACGTGAAGCCTTGAAACCGGTGTAGTTAGTCTGAATATGATTTTTTTTTATTACGTACATTTTTATTAATGTAAGCACCGTATGGTTGTGCTAATGACTTCAGTTTTATATTTTTAATACTGTAGCTGGAGGGTCGAATGAATCAACTCTTAATAAAAATTCGTTGCACTCGTAAACCCGAAAACATAATAATATAAAATTCTCAACTCTCCTAATCTCTAAAAGTAAAGTAATACTCCGAAAAATAATCTGCAGATGACATAATAAAACATAAGTACCTCTCTACGTTGGGTAAAGTAACCCTGATTAAATTGCTTCACTTTAAGACCGGCGGAATAAAGTAAAAATATAATATTCATCTCTGCAACTGCATTAGTATTTATTAAAGCGCAGAGCAGGATCTACCGTAAAGATGTCCGACAAACATCTCACTTCTGCCGTTGTTAATGCTCCGAATAACATTAATGATCGTAGTTTAAAAAAAAAATTAAACTTGGTTCATTATACTGCGAGATTACTTTCGGGAAAAGTTTTTGCAGGGAATACGGAATTTCAGTTGGACTTCAGTTCTGCGTTCTCTTCGAGAAACAAAACAATTTAACGATGACGGTCGTTTTGAAATACAATTTAAGAAGTAAAGTTTAAATTTTGTTCAAGAATTTTATTTTCGAACGTTAGGAATTGTGTTAGAAATTATGACTGTGTTGAAAAGAAAAAATTTAAAATAAGTTTTTTTTCCTGCTCATCAGGTTGACGCTTAAATATTGCGAAAAACTTCGGGAGGTAATGCTTTATCAAAAATTTAGGGTGGCTGTTGCATAATGTTCTTTCCTTGGACTTCTTTTTTCGGATTTACACCCCCCCTGAAAAGAAGCTGTAAAATAAGCTTTATATTTTTTTTTCCTGAAATTTGGAGATCTGTAGAAGGATTATATATTTTTTAAACGTTATTTAATAGGATACATTAGAGTAGAAAAGAAAGCCGATTTGCTGAATTTAATCTGTACTTTAATTTAATGGTAACTATTCCATTGCAGTTTATTTACTAGAACAGCAAGTGCAAGTAAGTCAATAATTTATTTCTAAAGATATTCAAAACCAATTCACACTAAATAAATGTATTAATCAAGAAAGTAGTACAACTAGCAGATAGTAATAAATTGCAAGATAAATATTCTCTCGCTAAGTTCAATCTATTACAACAAGCTATAGTGAACCAACCCACCCTCAACTCTAGTGGATATAAATTATCAATTCCATCAGCTTCTAGGCGCGGTACCGAGCCGTCAAGTCTGACAGACATTTATAAATATCGCTTACAAGAAATGACTGAAATAAGAGCCTCTTTTCCATTTATTAGAGTTCTTAGCAACCGCAATGAATAAATGCACTACTCGCGAAACCTATTATTCAACCGAAATATTACGAGTGCGTCTTTCAGCGCTGAAATAACAAATAACTACCGGGGAATATTTGTTACATAGTTTCATTAGTTGGTGCTTGTTTAGCAGACGTTATTGATATATTTTATTTTATTTTTTTACTAAAGATTTTTTTTGCTGGAGATTCTTGTGTATAATTTTTTATTAAACTTGTTTATTTAACTAAGCAAGCCATGTTAACATTAAACGATTACAAACCTAAATAACTATTATTTAATAATAATTTAAAAAATTCACAAAAAGTTAAAAATATTCAAATTTTTGCAATTAAGTCAGTGCTTTCCAACCTTTTTATCTTTGCGCCCCCCTTTTCGATATGAACTGTTAAAACATCAATAGGTGACATGTTTTAATGCATTTCTTTGCACCACTTAATTATTTTATCCTTTAATGTTATAAAAAACAGTGGACTTAAGGTGCCCCCCTATCTTATTCCCACTGTTGTTTTAAACTGTTGGGGGTAGCAATGTGAAAATCTGTTAAATATCCATGAAAGATCAAAAGTTCATTGCACACGTCCAGTATATAATACGTGAGAAACTATTTCATCCAGAATGTGCGCTATTTTTTGCAGAATTCTACAAGCACCCTCATAAGTGACGGTTCATAGCACATTATTCATGTTTTATGAGCTAGGAGGCAAACCGAGAGAAACTGTTAACTGTTACAATGCCTGGCCCTATCGTCCGCCGTTCTGTGCGACATAAGAATCGTCGATATGGCAAACTTTTTCGTTTCCACACTCACTCCAACTTTGCTAAGTTTTATCTTAAACCTTTATCATGGTATGCAAATGTTGGGAACTTGTTTAAGGCTGCAGCCGTATGGACTACATTTTAAGTTTTTATTCTAAGTGAAATAACCATTGTTTTCGGGATTAAACGTGGTTTTGCCATTTGGTTGGCATTTAAAGCACAAAAAGGCAATAGCCCTTACAGTTGTATTAATCGCAATTTAAGCAACCCTGACGAATTTGTTTATAGTTACGCTGTACACCGGTATTATGCTTCAGAGAATTATGCAAAATAAACAATATTAGAATGCAAATCAGCCCTTAGATTGGAAATTTGCATAACCTGTTTAACATGACTTCCTGTACCCCATGATCTAGCTCTAAACATACGTCTCTTCCCCTTTATTAGAACATAAGCGTAGTGGATGCCAGAAATTTCTGCTTAATAAGTTTAGCCTTTGGTGTAAGCTTTTTACTTGATAAGTTAGTCGTGAATATTAGCTCGAAAAGTTTTAGTAGACATTCTAGCAAATTCCGCACACTACTTCATAGAATAATTGGCTTTTGCTTAGTGGCACATAAACAAAAAAAAGATAAATATTTAATGTGCTGTGTTATAATACAATTTAAGGTACTCATACCGACATCTTTAAGTTTATTTTATGTAAAACAAAAATATTCTCACGTGTTGGTGTGAAAAACTATAATCTTGGAAAATACAGAGGTCGCTCATGTAAAAAAATTTCCGGGTGTACAAAAAAATTAAAACTCGTCACTTTTCGATGCACGCGTTCTCTGTGAGTAGGCCTGTGCAAATTTTTTGAAATTATCATTAACGGTTTCAGAGAACCGCCCGAAAAACTATAAGGAAGCTCAAACGAATTAACAGAGAAGAAAGAGCAAAGCAAAGGTAGATCAGAATAAGAGCAAAGATGGAAATAGAGAGGGGTAAAAATTTCAAAGTGGGATTTAATAAATTAATAATTGAAGGTAAGAAATGGGAATAGAACAAAGATAGGGATAAGCTGGAAAAATCAAAAACAGTAAATTAGGATGGCTAACAGAGATTTTGACCAGCCTATGATAGAGGATTTGAGAATGAAAAATAATAAACCTCCGCAGGGTAGAAGAGGACTGTTATAACTAACTAAAGAAATATTCTTTTACTTACATTTCAAACATTTATGTCACTTCATATTTCGTGTTATTTGTCAATGTTTTCAATGAGTTATTTCCGAATATCAAATTATAATTTTGATTGAAAAGTAAATGCTCCAATTATATTAATTCGTGTTTCGAGTACAATGTTGACTGTTGGCGAAGTTGAGACCTCATTAGCTTAATTTAGTTAAAACATGATTCGCCATTAGCGTCGCGCAACATAAGAGCGCTCTTCAGTTTACGAAGCCAATTGACTTTTGTTAAACTCCCTCCACGCTCAAAACTGTTCTACAAGCATCGGATAATCTGCATTATTTTTACTTGTTACTGTGGCGCAGCTACGGTCGTTGAAAAGCTTGATTTGCAGTTGATAATAACAGGATTAGTTTTGGTCGAGTTCACACACAAATTGCACAATTGCGGCGTTTCGGACTAAAACAATGAATTATTCAGTTTTGGAATAATAACTTTAGCTGACATGCATAGATTTCTTCTATGCAAAATCATTTGCACCCTACAAAAGGACCAAAAAAACTATCATTGAAGAATTATTAGTGAGTCGATAAAAACTTCACTTTCACAAAATTCATTGTATCAATAAAAAGAAAGGTTGTATTTGGAACAAAAATTTGTAAGAGGATGTTTTGTTGTTAAAAATTCATTTAACTTTATACATTTTTAGATAAACGTCTCTACTAAGACAGCTGCGTGTGTAAATACATAAATAAATAAGATTACTGCTAATAAAAAGACAATAGTCTTGAAAAGTCTTGCTTTTCTACAAGATATCCTTCATAAAAAATAATTTTCACTTAAAGTACAGGGTGGCCTATTTTCGATGCCCATACAGGGTATCTCGGTTATTATCAGAGATAGAAAAAAAACTAAGTACGTAGTCTCCATTTTTTTTTTCGAGAGAAATTCACGACTTTTGTATGTGGCAGGTAAATTTTACTTTCTATAAATTTTCATTGGAATACGTTTGGGGCTCTCTGACTGGATACCTGCGTTAGTTATAATCAATATTTAACAATGCTTTGATTACAATAATTACAAAAGCTTTTTCTTATAGTTAATGACACCAACAACGGAATAAATTTTGTTTACGTTAAGCAAGTCACGAATCGGCTTAGTTTATTAAATTTATGACAAACGATCTCAGGATACGTCGCTTGTTTTAAAGTTTGCGACCACAATATAACCGACCCACAATCAATTACTTTAATTAACTCGCACATATCGATTAAAAAGTTAAGGTTAGACGGGACCGGCTTTATTACATAATAAGGTTGCGTCAAGGTTGCGTTGCCGGCAATTTTAGCAAAACAAATTTAATGTAGGTAATTAGCATTAAGTTTATTGTTGGTCTAGTCGTAAATACATTTTTAAAATTTGTGTAGACGATGATTTATTTATTTATTTATTTAGTCATGAGTCCTACTGTTAGGTGCAGGACTGTTGAGTTGTGTTGTACTGATTTTTTCCATGTTTTTCTGTCTTGTGCTAGCTTTTTTATGTATTTCCATCAGTTGCTGCCTTTTTGACCTCGTCTTGCCACGTTTTTCTCGGTCTACCTCTTTTGTTTTTTTCCTTGTGATCTTGCTTCACGGGCGTTTCTGGTTAACCTTTCTTCTTTCATCTTATAAATGTGACCCAAACATCCCAGCTGTCTTTCTTGTATTTTTGTTTCAGTTGATTTTATCAATAATTGTTCTCTATATGTTTCGTTTCTGATTCCATCTTTTTTGGTTTTTCCTTGGATTTTTCTTATAAATCTCATTAATGCTGCATTCACTGGGCTACTATTTTTATTTGTGTGTGTCCAAGTTTCATTTCTGTATGAAAGTGCCGGAGTTGCTAATTTTACACCACTTTCACTTTTGTTCGTTCTGGGACTTCTCTAATTACCAAAATGTTAAATATTCTTCCCACTATTCCTGTCCTTTCGCTTATTTCCTTGTCCATTCCTCCATTTTTCTCTATGATCACTCCTAAATATTTAAAGCTTTCTACCTGTTACAACCTAAGCCCATTTAAAGTGATGTTATGCCCTTTGTTCTCTGTTGTAATGATCTTAGTTTTAGTTTTTTCGGTATTTAGTTTCATTTTAATTTTGTCCAATTCCAGGTTTAGAGTTTCTAGATTATGTTGCAGATTCTTTTCTGTTTTTTCGACTAAGACTATTAGCTCCGTTACATTTATTTTTCCATTTTCCAGTTGTCTAGGTGAAACGGTCTCATTTTTTGTTCTACTTCTTTAATTACCCCATCTACAACTACTGAGAATAATAGTGGGCCGAGCACGCATCCTTGTTTTAAGCCCTCTTTTGTTTCAAACTCTTCCGGTTCTTTATTTTGGGTTCTTACAATACTTACCGTTGTTTCGTACATCGTTTTTATTATGTCGATTGTTTCTATTTCTATTCTTTTTGCTTAAGCCCCTCCACTCGTCTTTTCTTTTGATTTTATTGAATGCTTTTTTCAAGTCTATAAAACATAAATTAATGTATTTCCTTGTTTTTTGTTAAGCTCTTCTCTTAATATAAAGTCTTGCGTACTCCTTCCTCTTCTAAAACTGTATTGGGAATGCAACTAATTTTGGAAGCTAATTTTAAGAGAAATAGTTACAAAATGGTTTCTTTAAGAGATGATTTTAGTTTATGATTAGAGGTAGGTATGACATGGCTCTCAGCATAAAAAAGATCACGTTGTCAAAGCCAAGTTAATACAAAATTTTATCAGATTATTGCATATTTTACAGGCGATCCTAAAAATGTTGCTACTCCTTTTTACTATAGCACAACATCTGATTAGTGCACTCGATTTTGCATCTACTTAGACATATTTATGTGTGCGGTATTTAGTCCGAGCCTCAAAACTCAAGTTATATTGGTTATTGCAAATTTGCTACGCTATATAAAAGCTATGAATATGAATCTTGCAGGGTAAATTGCCCGGTAAAGAAGCCCCGATAGTATAAGGAAGCACTTCAATCATAACTCCATCAACCAAGGCCGATCGATTCGAGTCGCTTTTATGCGCATCAAAATGAAATCTCTAACATACCCAAATAACACAACCACCACATTCACAACCCGACTTCAAGGCTCGGAAGGGAATCACTCTGCCGGGCATACTCCCGTGATTAGCATTCAGCGAAAGGAGCAAGACACCCACAATAGAAATAGTGCATCTACTATTGTGGTCCTCTGGAGATACAACCGGCATTTCTTTATCGAATGCGTGGTAAAAGGATTCTCCATCCCGGGGCTCTCTTGGGGCAAGGAACACGCTCTGAGCGGAACGCCGGCACTTCAAATACACGCGCTTCACTTTGGTTTCATAAAGATATTCCCTCTAAAAACAAATAAAATCGAGGAGTACAAGTTGATCGAAAGAAACATCGCCGAAATATAATTTATCCGGTCACTTCACTCAAGACATGCATTCATCATATCTAAAAATCGTATCATACTGTTGCAGGATTGTGCTGTGGCAGGAGGTGTATGTATCTTTAAAGCAACAGTAGCTAGAGAACAAATAATAAGGATCTTATGTAGCAATTATGCGACATTTTTTGTTAAAACTTAATGGTTTTCACCTTATCAAAATTATATCTTTACATACTTCAGCATCAGCATTATCTTAACAATACCCCAAATATTCCAATTAGTTGTCCCTAACCACCTATCTTATGAATGTAAAATCGTTGCTAAATGCAGAATGAAAGTGACTGTATTCAAACTTTAACAGTAGATCACGAAAAACTTTGCTTGTATTAATTGTTTTACAGAGTGAATTTTTTGAATCTTGAACACAATTTATTTACTGATGACGTATCATTAGTATGGAAGTAATTATTACGAGAAAAGTTACAAAAGTGTGTAAAAATTATCAATAAAGTATAAAGAAAGAGTAGAGGTTGCCGAAGATTGAAGGTAATAACTTCTGAGAAGTGAATTGGGAGTCTAGAAGTAAAGTTTATTTCGTCCTAATGCAATTTTTTTCACGTGGAATATGATTGAGTTGGACGTAACATACGTCACTACCGTTTCCCGTCCAGTTCTGATCGACTGGGGCATCGCTTAAAGACCCGAGTTGTCATCAAAAAACGGCGTATTGATTATTTAATAACGAAAGTCACGTAGCTTATTGATAAATCTCACCTTACGATTCATTAATCACGGAGCTGTTCGTGTTAGATAAAAGCGACGTCGTCGCGCCACAGCCCCCTATATTACTTATTATTCGATTATTTGCGGCGCCGGATTAAAAATCGCGAATAAACAAGTTATGATTGATGACTTTCCCGATTTACTGAACTGCCTCTAGTGTCAATAAACCGAACAAAGGAACGCCGATTCGCGATCAAAATATGATAAGGTTTATGAGCAAACGGACATGATAGGAACTGGCGGGCTCTTTGTCACGAGGCCGAGTCGAGTCACATAAATATCGGGCAGTGGCCTGGGGGCCGTCAAGATGCCACTAAAAGTGAAAAACGCTCGCTTCTAAATCTGTTCTTGGCCCCTAAAACAAAGGACGCAATATCGCGAGTCCACCACCCTCAGGTGCAAAAAATACCTGCTTATTCCTGTCATCGAAGACAGTCAGTTGACTTGGCTCTTTGCTTATTATCCGTATCGCACCCCCTGAACTGTTGATGAAGTAAAGAGCTTATCCTATTCAAAGCCGGGACTAAAACACCTAATGGCTTCGTTAACCCGACTCGATTTTACTAAAGAACAGAAACACGAGACCGGCTAAAGAGAAAACGGACGAGTTTTAACAACGCGAATAATAGTCTCTCCTTTGATTTCCACCGAGGAAATAAAATGCATCATTAGTATTAACCGGGAAAGACGACACGGATATATTTATAAATATTTCTCTCTGAGAGCGAGTTTACTGTAAGAACGCGGACGAAAGAAATAATTTTAAACAGCAAAACCCCTCTAACGAACACAAAATTATTCATGTATAATACTGCACGTAAAAGTTTAACACATTTAGTACAAGTTTGAAATTTTAGAATAGCATTTTTACAAAGTGCAACGTTTAAGATAACGCCGTTAGCTGAACTTCTCACATTATGTACAATATGCATCAAATAAAATTGAGGAAACATAATTTATTGGAACTATTTTCCTATCTTTTCAAGTTCCTCATTACCCCATACGATTTATCAAAGAGTTTTTGTTCAAGACTTTTAATGGCAGACATACGAAACAACTTTTTAAGTTACATATAAAATATTTGACAATGATAATTATTTTATTGTCATTAATTCTGTAAAGTTTTACTACTAATATCCATAGTATTGGTCTACGGCCTTTGCATTTAATCTAATATTCGGTGTTATTCTTTTAGAAATTAACATGCTACAAATTTTTCCGTATGTCTAAAAAAATAAAAAAGGTCAAATCAAACCATATCTAAGATAAAATTGATACCATAATGTTGTCCAAGTACACCGAATCGATTAAAACCGGTGGATTTGTACACAGAAGAACAATGTCAATAAAAAACCAACTATTTTTTACCAGTACAATTTTTACTACAGTCCACTCTATCGAAATCATTTAAGATTTGGTCCTTCGAGCCGGATGACTGACATTTTGAACAATAATAATATCGATATTTATACAGCATTTTGGTGTACAAATAAAAAAATATTACAAGCAGATTATCTCATAAAGATTGCTAATTTTAACAGTTAATAAACGGGCTGTTTATTCCAATATATGGCGAAAAGCTTTTAACACTTATACTTTCATGCAGTTTGTAAATTTCACCAGGCAATGTTTAAACAGCATAGACAGACTAAACAAACAGAATGTTTTTCTTTTTCAGTGGTTGTATCCTACATTTAGACCCTTGTATAATTAAAACCAAAAAAACAGGCTGATTTACAATTGGAGGACTTTAAAGCGTTACAATAAAAGTTTTGATGTAAATGGCAACTCTCTCATTTGTACCTACACGGAGTGTGTTTATAAAGATCTAATTTATTTAAAAAATACGTAAAGCAGAAAGCTTAATTATACTCTAAAACTCTACAGAAGCATTTTTTACACATCGATAAATGTACAAAACTTTCTAAATTAAAACGAATCCGAGCAAATCGTCATGCAATTATGGCTCAAAATATTTAATTCCTCTGAAGTATATCAATTCGGAATTGATTTTTTTAAGCATGTTTTTGCACTTGTAAGGTATTATTCTTGTATAAACGTTTCAAATTATCTTTAAAACGCCTAAACAAATGTAAGAACCGTCTCCTTATTTATGTGCGAAGCTTTATTCTAGGGTTAGCCCTAGTAAGGCTAACCATAAAATACTGCTTTTATTTTGCAAATCGTAGATGCGTTTTCCCTGACCTGAAGTCTCGAATTGTTCCGAATAGAAGACATAAAACAAAAGGACAGACGTAAACCGACCATCCCCTTTCCAATTACACTGCATGCAATTCTGTTAATGGCGAGAGAGGGAGACACAATCAACTGATACAGTGACGAGAACATCCCCTTAAATGATCAATGGCCGTTGATACCACTGTTATTTATTAACATAAGTTAGTAAAAAATATTGATGATAATATTAGGCATAGGGACAAGCTGAGTTCATTATAAAGAAAAATCACCGATAATATTTTACATTCAGAATAATTTGTCTCACCATTCTTACTTCAATATTGCATTGCGTTTTTTACGAAATGGGACACTTAATTCCCACAGTGCATTACTGCTAAAAATCATTTTGTATCTACTGGTATCTGCCTTGCTTTCATTCCATCAGTTTGCCTTGGTCTGCCTTTACATTAACTACAGTTCACACCTTCCTTACCTTATTAACTCTACCTGTATCAGTGGCAAGTGGGAAAATACCTTTTCCTAGGCTAAAGCTGATAAAAAATTACACGCTAAAGTATGTCACAAGAACGTCTGGTTGGTTTTTCTATGATTGCTACAGAAAATAATAAAATGTGAAACTTTGGTCATCGAGCGTTGGGAAAAATGGGGAAATAATTTCGCATCGGAGTGCCTATACAGGGTGTCCCAATTATACACCGCCAAAAAGTAGGTGCATATTCCTGAGTGAAAATGATGACCATTTGTCAAATATTTTGTTATCCAAAAATGCTTCCTTTCAAAGTTAGAGACCTTCAAAGTTGCAAGAAAAAAAATCAAAAAATCGATTACGTCCTAGCCGTTTAAGCTAGAGCTATCAAACTTGGCCGAAATGTTAAAGTGTTTTCCATTGACTTTGTGGGATAATTAGAAGGAAAACACGTAATTGCAAGTATGATTTATAGTCAGGTCATCCGCTTACCATCTTCAGAATTTTTTTCTCTGGAATAAAATTGAAAATGTCATTCGTCCATAAGAAAGTACGACTTAAGAGGAAAAAATTCGTCCCTCTTTGTTTTTTGCTGTAAACGTAGCCGTTTTCGAGAAAATTAGCGCTAAAGATGCATCGACAAACTCTGTTTATACACCTCAAATATTTTTTTTTACTAAACTTAGTTGGCTAATGTCATGCTTGAAAAAAAATCTGAAGTGGTAAGCGGACGACCTGACTATAAATCATACTTCCAATTACGTGTTTTCTTTCTAATTATCCCACAAAGTCAATGGGAAACACCTAAACATTTCGGCCAAGTTTGATAGCTCTAGCTTAAACGGCTAGGACGTATTCGATTTTTTTATTTTTTTTTTCTTGCAACTTTGGAGGTCTCTAACTTTGAAAGGAAGCATTTTCGGATAACAAAATAGTTGACAAATGGTCATTATTTTCACTCAGAAATATGCACTTACTTTTAGGCGGTGTATAATTGGAACACCCTGTATAACCAGAGCCGACCCTGTGTTGGACCATTATCCCCTTCTCTCAAACTCTATGAGTACTTCTGGCAATTATTTCTCTTTTACATGCTACAAGATAACATGTCTCAAAGAAACTTTAACACTAAATTTTAATCAATTTTTCCTGTAAAGATCTTCTGTTTAAAATGGTACGTTTGTGGAGTTTTGATAATAATTTAGTGTCATAACACAACCTGGACATTTTAATCCAAATATTATTGCTACTTCTACAGCATCACCGAGGTGTCGTTTAGGCTCGATTGCAGCAAAAAAATATAGCCGGCGTTGTTTATAAACGCAAGCGTTCTATCAATCATTGGTTTGTTGACTTACCTTCGTGTTCGTACACTGTGTATGGGTGCTGATAAAATTGAACGAACACAGGTTTTTAAATAAATCTTACTGGAACGTTTCCAAAATAATTCATTCGACGCTTGTAAATTACAAAAACGTCCAACGTTGCTCCTGATAATTAAAATGACCAGCGTTTGTCATGTAGATTTTGAGCTTGCTACAAGTATGTTCAATAATAAATGTTGTTTATAAGATGAAAACATTGGGATCTCGGTAATAAAGACAATATATAATATGGTGGCTATACCCTCAGTGAGGCTGAGCCGCTTTTAAGATCTTTCAAGATTCTTTATTTTGGGAGGATCAGTTCCAGTCTATAAGCATATACTAAGAACAACTTTTCTCCATTCTGTCCTATCTTTTGCTTTCACTTTCCAATTTCTAACCCCTGCCCTGCTTAGATCGTCTATCACTTCCTGAATACATTTTGACCTAGGTCTGCCACGTCTCCTCTTTTCTCCGGGATCTTATTTCAACACTGAATTGATTTGGGCGCGCTCATCTGCTCTAAAGACATGTCCCAACCATCTCGCCCTGTGCTCTCTTATTTTTGTTATTATGTCTCCTAAGATTGAACTGGACTAAATATTAATCGGAATTGTCTGTTTCAAAAATGTTAAAGTTTCACAATCAATCAAAGGTATATAAGATCTATTTTTGCTTTAGACAAAATAACACAATCTTTAAATGGACCTTTGTCGTTTAATTTTTTTTTTAACACTCATGGTGTTTGAGTTATTAATATTGGTCTAACAGGACAACCATCAATTTTTTTCTAATAAATCTTAAAACTAAATACTTAACAACTATAGTCCATCCATTGATGTCTTCTAAAATGTTCTGATTATATTGTATGCACTCTCACTCGCGCACTATGCTCTGCTTTTTACACAAAACACACTACACAAGTTGAAAGGGCTTGGTCCTCGTCAATTTTCGGACAAGATGTTGGTTGTCCAGCAGTTGAAGAGCTTCTGCATTCTCATGATGGTGGTCTGGCTTCGTGTCTACCAGCAAACCTTTTAATTTCTTCCTTAACCATTGGCATACCGAGATCTCGATGAAGATCACTGTTGCGGACGTACCATGGAGCGTTTACCATATTACGCGTCATTTTGTAAAAAAAGTACCTACGTCTGGTTTGTGCTTTTGTGTACTTCAAAGATTTTTTTTTCAAAAACAGCAATTTCTGTTCATCCAAAAATTTCTTAGCTTGGAGATTTTACGTGTCTAATAATAATTTTAATTAAGCCTCACGGATACTATTGTAATTATTTTTCTAACACAAATTTTATTAACATCAAATAGCTTATGATACATAATACTTTAATTTTGCTAGTCATATTTTAATTTTATTATGATTTACTCGACAATGTCTGCTATAAATGCTTTATTTACTTGCATTCATAAGTATTTTATCAGTTAATTTACCTATTTTGTTACAGTAGCTTGTAATGGTAATAAAAAGTACCCATTTTGTTGTAATTTACTACTAATTACCATCATTAGTCCTATTTCACCCAATAAAACAATCATTTTGTAATTTTAAGAACTTCGAAATCAGATAAAACAGACGATTTTCTGCTTTTTGACACAATTCTTGAACTTAACTTATTGCTAAATGTGTTTTTTTCAATTTATAAAGTATTATAACGTTTGTTGTCTCGCTAAATGTTTCCGTAATTGCCACGCAAAGTTGTACCACCTATAATTTACAATTTTACCGTAGTGCCTTAGCAAAGCTGGCGCGCGCAGTGCTGTTAGTGATTTGAAAATGGTGCGCACGCGACGCTTTTCGGCTAACATTTAACTCGCTTATTGTAGTGTTATTTTCGGTCATCAAACATATTGTTGCTGTGTGAATAACCCGAAACATGTTGAATTATCGATACGAAGTGCTATTTAGTCGCCAAACGCTACGAAAATTGAAAAATCCTGATGGAAAAGTTGCAAGATTTTCATCTGTCAAGTGGCGTCCTTTCTGTGGCCAGCGGCCGGCATCGCACGAGTAGGCTACGTGTTTGAACGATGCCGCGCGGAAATTTTGAAAGTTGAGTTTTCGCGTAATTTTTGAGTTTATAATTGTACTAGTGGCACATTTTTGTACTGTGAAGCAAGCATAATGCATAACAATTTAAATAATCGTGTTGAGAACGTTTTTGAGATTTTAAAGTGCTTTTGATCCTTGCGGAAGCTGGTTTTGTCCTTGGCATTGCCCGAGAAGTTCACGTTATGCCGATAAGGTGGGTGGATGTTTTAATTGTAACTTAGATGTGTTGTGACTCTTATTTATATTAATTATTGTGCTATAAAAAAGTTTGTTTGGTCCTCGTTTCGTCGGTCAAAGGACTTATGCTGTAATTGTCATTGTGTCAAGTTTTTTAAGGTTTGATGCGTTGTTAGGCTCCTTTAAAAGGTTTTGAGTATGTCGCTTTCGTGTGTGAGTTTTTTTTAATATACCGAATTACCTACACCTGAATGCGCTGAAATTAAATCGAAGGCTTTCATATTCAACTACAGGTAACCCTAGTAAAACGTTAGTTTCTCACGTGTTATAATATGCCTAAAGCCGAACCTTTTAAATGCGTGTCATTTTAGTGGTAAAACTGTTTCTTTTCCGAATTCAAACCTTTGGTTTATCTCCAATAATAAACGAGATCCCAAGGGTCGCTGTCGAATTTGAATAGGTCTGTATTACTCAATTCTTTTTGCGTTAGTGAGTTGTAAAGATGTCCAAGCCGCTCTTAACTACATTAAAACCGAATTAGGCATTATCGCAATTTTCTCCGGTTAAAAGCTTTAAATTTAATTGAAGGTTGTCGTAACATATGAGAGAACAATCAGAGTAGACATCAACGGGCCGCAGCTTAGGGGGCAAATCCCGCAATTCCTAGCTGCGGCGGCCACTAATTGG
The DNA here is from genome assembly GCA_947652605.1 of Elmis aenea. Classification (NCBI taxonomy): domain Eukaryota; kingdom Metazoa; phylum Arthropoda; class Insecta; order Coleoptera; family Elmidae; genus Elmis; species Elmis aenea. Next base: position 53,025,060 of record OX393581.1, read on the forward strand.
TTTCCGGGTTTCCACACCGGACTCGGCGTCGCCGAATTTAATGAAAGCCAGTTAATTGGAATGGATGTGGCATTAAAATAGATCAGTACCTGGCGGGGCTTAAGATTGCCTCCACTCCGGTTGTCGCGGGAAAGAATTGATGTCGAAAACCAATTGAGTTCCCGTGTTATCTAGTGCGCTAAACGACCGAGTCAGCAATTGTCTTCAGGCGGTAACGCCACTGACATCCAGTCCTGTTCAGACATTTATTTCAGGTGTGCGTAAATATTGGCTGGAACGTGTGAATGACACACAAGCATCTCCAGTTTACATTACGACGGGCCAATAGCGCTGTTGAAGAGCATCTCAATCTTGTGTGTAATGTTCGCGTCTTGCCGGATCTACAAGGGTTTCATCACTTACCTTACTCCATCAGCTGTAAAAGATCCGCGCGCTGACGAGAAAGCTTCACCGCTAAATTACTTGACCGTAACGGGGTCGCGCGGCAAGTCTATAAAATCAAACCTTCATCAAGAATGTCTAACACAAATAATTTGTTGCGAGTTATATTAAATAAATTAACTAAAACGACTAGGTTCACAATAATTATAACGTTAAAGTTGTTCCGTAAATTAAATTGTAGGTTGAGACATGAAAATGAAAACGGAAAAGTTTACTAAACGTGTGAGCTTCGACGTTTCCCTGCAAAGATACGCAAAATCTCGTAACTGCTGGTTGCACTGCATTTGCAGAAACATTTTTCGTTAGGTAGATTTCTATGGGTGTGGACCTGTGTAGATTTTTAAAAACCTAATAATTACTGTATTCGTCTTAAGGTTCGTCAACTGATAGAATCAGGGCCGGCCCTAGTAAGCGCGGGGCTCAACGCAAGGACAAGCTGCAGGGCCCTTATCCCTACAAAAAAATTATTTATACATTATCATCCAAATAATAATTTTTTTAAAATAAACTTTTGAACAAACTTAAGCTAAAATAATATAACAAAACAAAATTTGACAAATTGACTATGAACGAAGGAAAACAACAATTCATATTTTTATAAACGAAATAGAAACTCAATTAAAATTTATGTTTCTAGATTCTGCTTACGCAAAATCTTTTAATAGGTTGTCCTCACTTTCAATTGACATAATTGCGAGTGAATTTAAACGTTCTTCAGAAATAGTGGATCGTAAATATGTTTTAATTAGTTTTAATTTTGAAAAACTTCTTTCGCCCGCAGAGACTGTTACCGGTATAGTAAGGAAGATCCTTAGTGCAATAAATAAATTTGAAAACAAGGTTGGACGATTATTACAAGCCAAATATTTAAGTACATTTAAAGGATTGCAACAACTTTGTGGAATAGTTACGCTTAAAGCTTCTATTTCTTCCGCCAACATGAATCCATTTAAGTTCACCGATTCGATTTTAAAGTAATTTGTAAATCAGCAGCACATTTTAATGTAGTCTCTTTGGATTGATTGTGAAAATTCCATAAAAGACTTAATAAATATATGGTTTCTTTTAATTGTTTAAATTGAGGTTGAAGAGACTGCAGTGTCGTATCTAACACTTGATTAAAACAGTTTATTTTGTATGCTTCCTTTGCATCAACAACGGGGTCGTCTGAGGACTGCCTTTTGCGTTTCAGTAAACGTTTCAACTGGAATTGTTGAACAACATCTAAATCTTTTGCAAGATCATTTGCACCGATTAATACATCTTTAAAACTTTTTTCTCGGTACACTCTAGCCATTTGCACAATTTTTCAAAAGTGAGTATTTCCGAAGACAGATCTGAGGTTTCACTTTGTAATTCTTTGCTTATTAAGTTCACTTGGAAAAGCAAATCATGCCAGAAAACTAAAGATACCAAAAATTTGTAATCTTTCATTTGGGTAGCCAAAGATTCTACTTCACTTTTTGCGTTTTCGTAAACGTTTCAACTGGAATTATTTCACGAAAGCTTTTGTTAATTGATTTGATGATGATATTTGATAAATAATCTATTATATTATTGTGGTATAGTTTATTTATTAAGTTTAGTTTTTCACTATTGAACAATGACTTTTTTAAGTGATAAGATAGAGAATTGTTTCTTGTTTCTATGCTATTAATAAGCATTGAATTTATATTTTTTATTTTTGTCTTCTAGTTATTTTTAGCACAGTTCGAAGAACTTGTTCTATGGTACCATGTTCTTCCCTAAAGCCAAATTGGTGATCAGGTATCAGGTGTATTTCTTTTAGCGTGGGTCTGAGCTTTTTCAGAAGTAGTTCTTTCAAATAGTTTTGATATTACTGGGAGGAGGTCAATCGTGAATAGGTCTATATGATTTTACTTCCTCAGGTGGTTTGCAAGGTTTCGAAATCATAATAATGTCAGCAACTTTCCACTGACTAGCAACGTGACCAATTGCCATGATGGCATTGAAAAACTGTGTAATGTATTTTACGCCTGTTTGTGGGAGTTCTTTTAGTACTTTTCCTGTTATTAAATCGTAACCTGGGGATTATTTGGATTAAGCAATTTTATCATTGAACTTACAAGAGTTATTTTGAACGGTTTCGTTGGTAATTCCAGTTGTCCTAGGGCATCCAGATTTGGTTGTACTTTAGTCTTCCTCTACCGAAACTTCAGATTTATTTTGTTATAAAAAGTTATGTTTTAACTAAATTTCATTGATGTTAGCGTTAGTAATTTACCGATCTTTAACTTCTATTGCTGCTGTTTTAATCTGAGGCGTAAAATAATTATTCATGGGCGCAGCTTCAAGACATTTCATTAAATGCTGAACAACTGCGAGCAGAGTAGATTTTGATGCTAAACTTGACGATCATCGATACGCGATGACGATTTTAAAGTTAGTTTAGCGGTTTCTGTTTACTCGGCGCCAACACGAAGTGGTTCTCGCTCAATATACAACAATAGTTCGGTATTGTTTAGGTAGTTGAAGACGATTAAATCCTATGTGCTATATTGTACTCTAAAAGCATTATATTTACTTAGGGTAATCACCGAATTGGGTGCCAAGTGCTAAATGTCGAATAAACATCTAGAGAGTTGTGTTTGAGTATTGAATTCTAAGGTAATAAAGAGAGATTAAATGCCAGCCGCATGTTTCGAGCTGGGGGTGGTTATATTTAAACGGAGGTCGGATAGAGAAGCGCGATAACTAACAATACCTAACCGAGATTTGCGCTGTTCATGCAAAATGCTTCAACGCAACTGATTGCCGACGATATACAAGTGTATCGCAAAAATAACCAAACTTTTTAAAGATCAAAACATGGCCAACTTGATTCATAGCCGCTCTATAAATATATATAAACTAGTACGGTAGTGCCATATAGGCGGAAATGTATACTCTACCATACAGCCGGCTGAATTTGGACCCAAATCGCCACAAAAGGAACGTATTTTGAAAAATATTTGCAGCAGTTCTTTTTTTATTTGTTAGAAGTTTGGTTATTTTTGCGACAGACTTGTTTTTTTAAGGCAGATTGGATGAAAACGCGATAGCTAACAATAGCTAACCGACTAGGATTGCGCTGTTCATGCAAACTGCGTGAACGGAAGTGATTGCCGACGATATACGTCTCCATCGGGAAAGTCAGCTCGCTAAACGACTCTCCAAAGATTGTAGATTACATATTTGAAAAAGAGTTTGGTACTCTAAATCGACTTTTTCATCTCTCTCGAAGGTATGTATAGGTTATTCAGCGAGATAATGCGATAGGCCGCCCTTCGACTGTACGCAACTCGCGAATTGGCCCCCTTTCATACTTATCAGATATTCCTGTTTTATTCACACACCATTTTCTATTAAACTTCGGCCCGCTTTATGACGTGTGAAAGTTAAACTACAAACATATTAAGCACTTGTTACGATTTACACGAGAACAGTATTGCTATCTTGAATTTTACAACAAAATCCTTACCTAAATTATTAATTTAATGACTTCTTAAATCATTTCCATTTAAAAAATAACTCACCCCACAAAATGTGAACTGAATAACACAAAATGTAAGGTCACGAATGAGGTAAAGATCTAGTTAACCAATCCTTTTATCGCAAAATGTGTCTTATATATCCATCCCTATGCTTTTCATGTTAAAATATAGGATTAAGACTTTTGCCTAAGCTATAAATACCATTTTTAATATTCTGCTCTAGGTAATAAGAAAGTTGGAGGTGTTTTAAGTTAATTGTTCATTGATAACTTCTAGGAATAGAAAACATTCAAAATCGATGCTTTACTTCAGCGTTCCTCAAAAGTTTTACTCTGAGGACCTCTTTTAAAATTAAATTCTTGCAGAGGACCCCAATGAGTTGTTTTGTAGACAATATTTTTGTTTTCTTCTAACCTGGCAAACAAATTTGTTTGATTTTCGAACATTATAAAGGCTATGAGACCCCTTCAGAAGGATTCAGGGACCCCCAGGGGTTCGCGGAGCACACTTTGAGAAACACTGCTTTACTTTTCTAAAATCATTTATGTAATTTACTATTATTTTGCTGTTTAAGCAAATATATCTTTGTCCCTTTTGCGATTGCAGTTAAACCTGTTCAATTGTGATTAATAAATGAAATATTTATAAACCCCAACTTTGTTATAAGAAAACGGTAGGCATGGAAATATAATGTGACATACAATCAGTCTTCATGTTTGATAATTCTGAACTATCCATTAGGATAATTTAATCGAGCCCTGAAACAGTTGCTGTCGTTCAGCATTTTACTAAAACGAAGGGGAGAAATTTGTTAAATGGTTTTATTGCTTCAACGACTACTATTCTGCTGCTTCCAAAAGTCGTCTTAAAAGTTAATTCAAAGAATAAACCAGACAATTACAATTATAAATTAAAATTAGGATGTAAAGAATGAAATTCGCATGAATATTACTTGACAAACGTTTTTCAATTTTAATGTACATATTATCTCATTTTTGAACATACACAGGTGGTGTTTGTTTCAATAATTAAGTGTGATTTTACGTGTTTAGTGTGAATATGCAAAGAAAATGTGACCCTTTCCTGAAATATTCTGAAAAGTAGAAAACTATTATTTAATCGTATATACAGGGTGATTCAGTTTGACTGTCGCACCCCTATGACTTTGTTATATTAAGAGGAAACCCCCATAAACCTCATATTTTTGTAAATCGTGGAAAATTCTCTATCGAATTACGTTCAAATGTTTTTTCCGCGATGAAATATGTCAGACTGGCGATAGTCAACTTTTTTAAATTGAAATGATATGTTTTTTTTTTTATTGATTTTGATAGAGAATTAAATTCTTAATCCGATAGTGCATAAAAAAAATAAGCAAACACAGGACATTGTTTGAGAAAAATTAAAGTTATTTATTATTTTTTACAAAATCGTTGTATTTAACTAAACAAAACACGATCGCTGTAGTAATTGACAGTTCATAACTTGTCTGATTGTGTTTTATTATTTTTCGATGAAAAATCGTTATTTTGTGAGCTGAAATAAACTCCAATGGCAGGTGAAAAACTAAATAATACTAACGTGCATTATTTTTGACTCCCAACTAACTAGTTTTTTAATCCAATAAATTCAGGTTGGCCCCCGTACGATGTGAGTAGGTAAGTGGCGTTTATGTTCGCAAAGATTTTCCTTTAACATTCTTCAAACTTTCCTGAGCTGGTATCGCTTTAAACTGAGATTGAATCTGTTAAATGGGGCATTCGGTTGTTGGCAAAACGAATGATAGAACGAACTTTCGCAGAAATTAAATATATATTGAGATAAAGCATCGGGAAGTTACATTTAAACTAATAACAATGAATATAATTTAAGTTTCGGAATAGACTTATAAATGGATTGTCCAAAGTTTCAAAACTTCCGTAATAAGGGTTTGTTCCGTTCGCATATTCTTGCACAAAATCTAAATTGTTTTCATCGCCGCCTCCTTAAATTCCTATATTTTTCAACTTTTAACTGCATACAATTACACACTTCCGTATAACATAAAAATATTTACCTGAAAGTTGTTTTCATACAATGTTTTCACTTTATAATGGAAGTATGACTTATCATAAAAGAATATGAGGAAATTGTAAACGATAAAACGATACGTATATTAGCAAAGAAGTATTTTTACGTGCTTAGTAACAAACTAAACTGAAAATTTTCATATTGTACCCAATTCCTGATGTACCTATCTGAAAAATTTCAATTTTTAGTTTTTACTACAACTTTCTCCTTATCCACAATAAAATTTGTCCTTAAATAATTGTGGGTGTGAAAAAAGAGCCTTAATCGCATGGTATGCTTAATTTTTGAGTTGCGATAGTCTTTATTATTTTAGTTCAGGACAATGGTTCTTTGTAGTCGCCGGCACCTTTAAATATTCAAAATATGTTCTAACACCCCCTGTAAAACTGTAGATCCTAGGCAAGCTGTACAGTACAGTAGAGTGGTTTACAGTTCTGCGAATCGAGTGGAGAACCCTCTGAGAAGAACTCAGTTTCGCACCCCAGGAGGAGCATTTTGCACCCCAGGGGTTGCGAGCACTTCCGGTTAAGAACCACTGGTTTAGAAGAACATAAATTACTTACCATTAATAGCACTTTAAACGTATTCATTTACTATAAAATCTTAGAAAATATTAACCCTGTATTTTATTCTCAAAAAATTTAACTCGACCCCCGTATGTATAAGATAAGTAACCACATGAACACGCGTATACATACGAGAAAACAAGGCCTCCTTTGTTACAGAACACAAAACAAGCTATTATGTACATATGTATTTATATTACAGGTTGTAATGTAGCTTTAGGTAACTGTTGCCGGAGTGAATGGTGAATAATTTCGGGTATACAGCTCTGTTGCTTTATAAATACAGCCACATGCTCATGCAAATTAACTGAAAATTTGTTCTGTTATTCAGTTTTATTTAGTAGAAATTAATTGCTTGTTATTTTTGTACGAAAACAATTATGCCGTGTTTACAAAATTACTGTTTATTGTTAAAGGTTGTAGGAGTGAATTTTGATTGGATGCTGATTGTGATTATAAATATCGCAGTTTTGGGCGTATGTAACACTGTTATTCATTTAGATATTTACTTTTTTTAGTTTTGCGTTTTGTTTTTATTTGGCACTGTTATACAAACATAAGCAGGATAATGTTTCATGAATTGTACCGTCTCATGAATCGCATATCCTTGATATTTCGGGTAATTGGCAAGGATAATACCACTAGAAGTGATTTTTTGGTGAATTATTTGTCGTTTCCTTGGAAACTTCCAACAAGTCTACGACACAAAGTAAAAATAGTTTTTGGTATTTATTTTACCACAAATTAATAATTCTATCAGTGTTTTAAAATACCCATTACACTGTTCGTTCTATATGCTCGTTGAACGCAAAGAAAATAGGTATTAATTTAAATAACAGGGAGACTTTTCGTTTATTATTCAAGACACAGACGTCCGTATGTGCAGCAAGCAAAAATATTCTTAACACGGTGTTTTCTTTGCTTGTAATTGAAGTTCGAAACGCCCATATCTTTGACAGCTGTCGTTGTGGAAAAGGTCTGTTAGGCTGTTGGCATTGCTTCTAAAAACAAAAACGTTTGTATTTAGACAGTCACGCTGAGTTAAAAAAAAAACAGTTGTGTAAATCAGAATACTTGATATTTTACATGTGCTGTAGGTAAAATCTTAAAGTTTATGACCCTTAACATTTTTGTATAAAATATTCATTCAATATTTACACAAACAGTGTTGGAAAGAAGGGACCTTTTTTAGGATAAAAGCAAACATGCTTTTCGTTATGTTAGTAGTTTTACAACAAATGAATATTGTTGACTTATGCTTCGTAAAAATACGTAGGTACCATTGCTTGTTAAACAATTTTTTCTATCAGTGACTAAAACAGAGACATCTCATATTTGAGACAGCCACCAATTTTGGTTTTTTAAATGCTTTGGAGTAAAAAAAAAGGACACCTTAAGCATTATTTGAGATGCTCAATAAATATGTAACTTTTGAAGCATTTTGTTTCAAACCTGCCGATTCCTCATTCTGTGTTCTTACAAAATTTACCGTTTCTTTCATACATCGCTTTTATTATGTTGATTGTTTCTAGTTCTATTCTCTTCTTGCTTAGGCCTTTCCATATGTCATTTCTCTTGATTTTATCGAATGCTTTTTCCAAGTCGATAAAACGTAAATGTATTTCCTTGTTTTTGGTTAGGCTCTTTTTAATTGTTTTTATTATAAGAATAAAACTCAATTAACCTTCATCCAAAAATATTTTTTGACAACTTCATTTTGCATGTGCCACAAACGAAATTGTTTTGAAAATAGCTTCTGTGGGTCTAATGATATATAATTCGGACATGCAGTAATAAATATCGTCAAACATTCGCAATGATAAATTGTAATATGCATTAACATTGGCAGACATTTCACGAAATCTGGCAGTTAATACCGTTCGAGCGAACTAACAGATGCACATTTGCATGAGAAAGGAATACGTTATGACTTTTATGTAAGTGTTCGGTTCCCCGAAATGGGAAAATATTTGTCTTACGCCGTTCGATCATTAGTTTTTCTTCGGCGGAATAAATTATGGCGCTCGCATTTAATTTTGATAAAGTGGATGACGTGAACCGAGGCCTACTTTTCTTAATTATAAACCGATAGTCTCGAAAAATTCAGATTAATGATGTTCGGCGCAAACAGGATGGTGAACATCATTCTGGATATAAATAAAGGAGGGCCGGTCGCATGTCGGGCCGCTTGTTTAACTACACACAACTCGGAAAAATGCAGTTAAATTTGAATATTTGAATAGCAAAGCGTCGTCGCGGGTCGTCGCCAGTATTTGAATTCATTAGGTATTTAAATGAGCGTATATTCGATAATACCGCTAATGGTATATTATTATGTATAAGTGGTGACCGTGGCGGCTCTAGAGCAGGACGAAAATTCAAAAATTCTGCAAGTCAAATTTTCATTAGTAGATTTTTAAGAGAAAAATCGAGATTTTCTTCAAACTTCCTGATTCGTGATGAATAAGAATTGACTTAGGACGAGGGGTGACATGCAAATCAGCAAAAACAAGGGGAAAAACTCTAAAAAATACCTATATATTTAACGAGAGACTTCCTTTGATCAAATATATGCAAATTAAGTCTCCGTCGTGTCTTGCTGACGTTCCTTGATCCTTTATAAAGTCCTTGTATCTTCGATATTTGCAAGCTGGTCACATTTCAGCCGCTCAAAGAACCGAAGAACATGTGAATTGTTTGCTAAGTCCGGTATTTAGTATGCACATCTAATTAACCTATTAGGGTGTAGTTCATGTCATCGCTGGCATGGAAATTACATCAGCGGCTCTTATTTTACCCACTACCCGCTATACATTTCAAATTAACATCGCATATATTTTGAATTTTATTATACCCACACGTTGACAATTAGGTATCTACCGCTTTACATGGGTAACTTTCTTACTATAAGAGTTAAGGAGTAGATTAAATTGGCAAAGTTGAGCAGAATTACAAAATAAATAGAATGCAGTTAAATAAATTAAGCGGTGTTGCGACACAGTAAAAAATGTCTGTAAAAATATCAGTTAAATTTTCCATTGTGTAGGTTTACATAAGAATTGTCACTAAACGAATGTAAATTCTATTCGTTTAATGTTATGAATACAAAGTTTTAATAAACTTTACATGCATTTTACAGGGTGAAAGTAATGTTACAATAAAATTGCAAAAATCACTCCAAAATTACTCGATGTTTACAGTTTCACATTGTACTTGCGATTAAAGAAATGAATACTTGAGTTTAGGTGAAATATTAACACATCAAAATGCCACAAAAGCTGCATTTTTCCCTAAATTATAACCTGTTACTTCGTTAGTAGCAATCTCATATATCTTAGTTTATGTAGATCGGATAGTGCAAAAAATAAATGCTGATACAACTCTGGTTTACTAAAAATTCCTGAGTACTCTTCTGTCTAATAGCACGGCCTTGTAACTCGAGACAGAACTTTGCGCACTTTTTTGCTACATTTCAAGCTACATTTTAAGAGTTTTTATTGAATTTTAGGTAACATGTGTTTGATAAGCATTGAAGCCGTTCAAAATTTCTTTCAAAGTATGTCGTTATACAGGGTAAATGTATTGCTGTATATTACAAAACGACTGTTTAAATAATTTTACAATTATTGTAGTGTTGTGTTAGTGTTGGCACCAAAAAATATAATTTTTGATTTTTAATTCATTGTAAGTAAATGGAATAGTATAAGATCAGTTTTAGTATACTTTTTATTTTCGTTATCTTGTTCTCTATGAATTTTTGATTTTTTTGATTTCTTAAAAGAAACTTGACTTGAGTGGCAATGGAAAATGTTTTGTGTAAAAAATTTTTCAGAAACTTTTATTCTTGATAAATGTTGGTGGATGACCTAAAATTAATTTTAAGATGAAAAAAAATTCATAAAAATTTATAGGATAGGTACTTAGGTTTTAGCGATTTCAGAAATATTCCAAGAGCCTTATTTTAAGAGTTACAAAAAAAAAACTTCATAGAAAAAGATTGTCTAGTATTCAAAAATACGACCAAAGGTGAAACTTGTCGTTATAATTTCAATAATTATTTTTATAGTATTTTAAAATCAAAAGGTCTGCAGTTTTTTATTATTGGTTTTTCAAATAATTTTATTCTTGAGAAAACTAATTTTAAGTTAGAACAAAGTTCAATATAAATTCATATAACTAGATTTTACCGATTTTAAAAATATTTCGAAAGAGAAAAGTGCCTTTATTTTAAAAATTTTTAAAAATTGCGCTAAAATCTCCAAAAGCTAGTGTTGTATGAACTTTTTTCGAGCTTTTTTAAACTTAAAATTTGATGTAGACCATGTACCAACTTTTCTTAAGAATAAAATTTCCCGATTAATCGATAATAAAAAACGTATCTATTAGCTGCAAACTTTTTGAATGTTGACACTAGGTACTATAAAATGCGAAAATAAAATTCAAATTTCGTATTGTCATATTTTTTATTTCTAAACAAATTTTTCCCCTGATTTTTTTTGTAAGTATAAAAATAAGGGCACTTTAGTTTTGCGAATATTTTTAAAATACTTAAAATCTAGTGTCATATGAATATTTTTCCATCCTAAAATTAGTTTTAGGTCATGCATCAACTTATATTAGAAATAAAATTTGCTGAGAAATCGATAATAAAACCTTTTCCGATTGTTGCAGACTTTTTGAATGAGGCTGTAGATCTTTTGACCCTAAAATTAATTATTATTGTGAAAATCTATCGGAATGCGTCTCTAACAAAAATTCCTGTAGAGACTTTATTTCTCCCTGACCTATAAGAAGCCAATAGGTAATATTTCCGGCGGTTTTTTAAGCTGGTGGAAGTAAAACGTGCATTTAATTTATATGTGACGTTGAATCGTGAAAATAAAAACGTTTGATTTAAATTTTTAAAAATCAGCTGATTTAAATCGGGATTTAATCAATTATTTAAATCATGCCAAGCCTGGTTTGTGATAACGTCCACCAAATTATTTTACTGTTGCAAATAATTTTATGAAATGATTTTATAAACTAAAATTATTGGTATTGGAAACGTGTGAAGTAATAAATGATTGCAAATTTTTCCCCACTGTATGCTTTTCAGTAAGTCCGTTACATAATCCATCATTTAGTGATGAAATATCAGTGGCCATCACCTACATGTACTTTAATGTGTCCGATCCTTTACCGCTCGGGGCTTTTCCCCGGCTAGAACGTTACTTTTGTATACCATTTCACAATTCCACCGATTGGATCCATTTCAGGGCAGACGGATTCCCAGGGATTCATTTCTAACATTACATTATCTCTGATTTCAAACGGACGCTGTCGCTGCTAATGGACTTGCTTTTTCTTGCGAACAGTGGGATGCAACTTGGGGAAATGTAGCCCATTTATAGGTTAGGAAACTTTGTGACAAACTCGTGCCACACCCTGAAATGTTATGAATAAGTATCCATTACATCAACGTCACTGAAAAACATAATCTATTATGATGAACTGTATGTACGGAAGATCACTTAAAATGTCTTGCCTATTAAAAAGGCGCTTTGAGGCGAGCTTTTTGCAAGCTAAAGTAATGGTTAAATTAATTAGCTGTTACCGGAATCGTGCCAAGTTGTTGTCGGCTTGCTAGTACATTAAAATTGCCACAGATTTGTTTCATAGAATGTTTCAAATTCGAAGCTTAACATGAGAATTTTCTCATGTTAAATGGGGGATGAGTTGTGGAAATTGGAGCTGAATTTAAATCTACACAGAAAATTTTGGAATAACTCGAAAATTTCGCAAGGCTATTTTTCTAAAAATGACACCCTTAGCAACGCATTTCTATCTTAGATTTGATCAAAAACCGCCTTAAATAATTTTTTACAACTCTTCAAAATTTTAAATAAAAATCTAAGTGCATTAGTTCGTGGAAAAAAGTTTTGCAATGGTCTTTATAATTTCTGAGTATGTTAAAGTCATCCCTCACACTAACATTTGTACCTTTAATTGGTTCAAAAAAAGCCTCAAACATTTTTTCGCAGCTCCTCGAAATTTTGAAAAAAGCCTAAAGTTTATTTAAAAAATGTTTGATGGCCTTTAAAATTCTGTAAAAAAATTACCAGTAGGTAGAGAAAAGTGCCCTAATATGGAATACTTTTTTGTATTCGGCAATAATATTCACATTTATTCAACAAAATTTTGCAAAACAAATTATAAGGCATTTGTAATGAATACGCAACACATTACTCGAATTCTGGTACGATATTACGGTAGATATTTCTTATATAGCTATTTTTTTTTAAATGTTACTACTATTCCATATTAAGCTCCCGGGGAACCTAATATGGAATACTAGTGGTTTTTAATATGGTATATAGAATTATATAGGAAATATACATTAAAATAAACAACTGCTCATAGATTAATCTTTTATTTCTTTCTGATTTGCTTTATTACTTAAACCAAACAAAAACTCTGTTATTTATGTAAATTAAATTATAATTCAAGTGTCCTTCGAACTAAATGTTGATAATTTATTTATTTTTTACAGGTAGGACAATAGAATTGTTTTTTTTGGGTATTTTGCACATTTTTCGTCTGCCCATTTCTGACACTTTTGACACTGGACCCATATTGCTGTACTTAGTGACCATAATCATATTCATTATAAGGCACTTCTATGTATTCCATATTAGGCATCAATGTGACATTTCAAAAATCGGTATATGTAAAACATGAAATGGCCCCAATCAAAATTTTGATCTATTTAATTGAAATGTAAAGGCTCATGCTAAATAAACATGCAATAAAATATTTTATGTCATTTACCCTAGCATATAATATTTTGCACTGAAAGATTTAGCCTAAAAACTCATTGTCAGTAGCACGTCAAAAATATATTTGAATCTGTTATGTAGAAATCTAGTGAATATTTTTTAACTATTTTACATTTGGGAATTTGTGATCAATGTACAAATAGGTACATATACTTTTCAACAGTTATCGCTTATTCATTGTCATAAAACTGATGTATTCCATAATAGGTAACTGTTCCATATTAGGGCACTTTACGTATATAATTTTGCATTTTTTGGGTCTAAATTCGAAGTTTTGCAAATGCCTTTACATTTTTACAAACGGTTAAGATACCTTAAAAATTTCTCTTCGTTTATTCTATAAAAAACCGCCAAAAACAAAATGTGATTTTAGAATGTACACCTTAAAAAATTGTTGTTTGGGGTTAATTATTTTTTTGTTGCTAATTATTACAGTTGACTCCATCCAGCGTTTATTTATTATAATTTTTTTGTTTCATGTCGTAAGACTTGCTTTATTTAATGAATTTTAAAACAGTATTAGCAAATAGATATGTTTGTTTCAGGTTCTAGTGTTATTGGTGCCAGTTTGATGACCGCGGACTCATCTTTGTGTTTGATTGAATAGAGCCTAATCGGTTGTTCACTCAATAAAGCCTGACATTTTTATTAAGTTAAGAATGCCGGACGAACACGAGTGGTTGGCAATCGAGGAAGTTGTTCGAGGTCCATGATCAAACTCCAGGATATTGTTTCCGGACTAGCACACTAAGGTAAGTTTGTTATTTCACATTAGTTTGTTGAATGAAAAATGCTGGTGTTTCAGAGTTCAATTTAAAAAATTACTGTTAAGTTGTAGACTCTAAGTTTTTCGATTTCCTGTCGTGATTGTTTATTTCTTTAGCTCTCTCCAAATTATATAAAAATCAATTTAATTTAATTTTTTCTCGTGAATATGTGCATCGTGTTTGATAGCTAAATATTTTTTCTTTTGTTTCAGGTAGGTGCGAGGAGTGCGAAGAAACAAGAGGACGCCTAAAGCAGGCCTTGTACAGTTTTTGTTTGTTTAGACATGTACCTTTAACTTTTGGCAGTATTTTTTATCTACACAGAAGTCTCAATAATTTGAATCGTCTTGATTTTTGCGTGCGCATATCTTTCGGGCGTTCGTCTTTTATTCAAGCGGCTTTTAGGATAAGACATTTTAAGCGTTTAGGTTAAGGTATTTTAGGCGGTTCAAAATATTAAGACTTCTGTATGCACCAAATTTATAATATTATTTTAACTTACCATAAAATAGTTCTTAGGAATAATGGTGGGTCGAAATTTATAAGATCCGTTTGTTCTATTGCTGCCAAAGGGATAAAGTGTTGTTAGGTGACTTTTCTTGTAACTCTTGATTAATTCTATTCGCCATATTTTTCAGTTGCAGGAATTCCCGTTACCGAAAATCGAGTGACTCAACACAGACTTATTGATCAAATAGTACATTTCCGAAATAAAATGTCAAAAACGTAGGGAAGAGTTGCCTAAGGCATACCGATCACCTAAGTCGTACCTCACAAATATTTTTTATTGTCATGGTCAATTTCATTTAAAACTCACTCAACTATTTAAGCGACATCTAGTAAGACATGTATAAAATTAACGAGCAATAGCAAATGTAGGTACACAAAAAATTTACAGATACAAACAATTAGAATCACTGATTATTGATTTTTGACCAATTTACTCGTATGTATTTGATAATAATCTAACAGGGTAGTATTATTTCACCATTTAAAGTTTACATAAACGTAGATTCATATTGGAATATTTTACCTTCATTTTATTTAATGATTACAATTTTAAAAAAAAAGTTAAATTGGTTTTTTATTAAAATTGGTTATTACAAATGTAATATTTTATCTACATCAAACAAACAAGTTTTCGAAAATGTTATAGGTTCATAAAAAGTTTCAAAATAGACCGTTTTTCTGAAAATAATAATAGTTTACTTCTTGTTATTCTGCCTTAATTTCTTTTTTTTTTCAACTTTATCACTTTACATTGAGGAAATTATAATCCACCGATAATTTAAGTTGGCCGTTAGTTTTTTTTTTGCGCGGGGGGTTAATTGTTCCGGGGGGTTTTTACAGGGGGGGTTATTGTCCGGGGGTTATTGACCAGAGGGTAATTGTTCTGTTACCATACCGGATGTAACTGAACCATACCGGATGTAACTGAGTTCTGGCCACCCCTTTTTTCTTTTGTTTAGAATTTTGATGAATGCAATTTTAGGCATGTGAAATGTGTAAAAAACCGGATTATTTGAACATACGTACACTATTGTTTCACTTCCGGTTACGCCGGAAATAACCCTAACTTTGTTATTTTTTGTTAGTTTCTTTGATATTTCCATTCGCAAATTCACTGATGGAGGTACATTTTTGAAAACCAGAAGGTACGATTTGGGAGACAGGTTATTTAAATTTAAATCACCCTTTGCTAGTTTTAAAAATTAATTAATTTTTTTGGTAAAATAATAAACAATATTTTCTTGCATGCAAATTCATACTAAATATAAAATGAGCAGTACGATTCAGCAACTCTTCTTTAAGTTTATTTGGTTCAGTTGCCAAATTTCTTTGATTGTTAATATTTGTTTCCTGTGTGCAGGTCAAGCGTTTCATCTTGCCATACCATCAATAGTGAAAAAACTCTCCTGAATCCTATATGTTTTGCTCTTAAAAGGTAATGAATAGATAATAAAAAACCGTTATAAAAGATTCTAATTATAATGTATTTTTCAGACTGAATTATCAAGTAATGCAACAAGAAATGATTCTACTTTGGCACAACCTTTATAATTTTCATCTAGATCATCAATACTAGAAACTTACATCAAAGGTAAAAACAGTATTTTTTTTATGATAGGTATGCTTTAGTTATTTATTTGTCAAGTCGTCGACGTTAGTGTGTTTATATGGAAACTGTTGTAGCGAAAGACATAATTAGTTATACTTGCAGGCGCCGATGTAAAAAATCTGATGTTTTACTATTAACAGGTTTTAAAATGCGTGTAAATGTTTTGTTAAATAGAAACAATTAACAACCCATTATGCTTTTGTACCGTAACTGACATTAGTGTCCAATCACCTAACATTATATTAAAATGAAGAAAATAACGAGATAAAATTTATTGTGACTACATTTTACAAGTCATAAATATTAATAGTTACTTGGAAGTAAAATTAACACAAATTATTTTCTTGGTTGAATGTTCAGAACAGACATGTAGATTTATTATATACATCACAACATTGTTCTGAGTTTCTCGAAATCTTAGAAGGGCAATTTTGACATCGCTAAAAATTGATCGAAAACAATGATTTTCTGGACGAACACAGAAAAATACTTTTAATTCGGTCGGATAAAACTGGGTTATCAAAGGTTAAATAAGATTGCTACTGGCTATAAGACTAGAGTGTCAAAGCTGGTTCTAGCATATCTACAACACATTATTTATACCAAAATTTGTGGCTAAATCATATCGACGTTTGTAAAAATCCGGTAATTTAGAATTTTATTTTTGGTTATATTTATTTGGTAATTTCGAACGTTTAAGAAGTACTTTTGTAAATAATAATATTGAAATGATCGCGACATATAATTCCAAGTGCTGCTAGATTACGTCGTAAAACTTCCAACGATTTCATAAAGAATCCTGTAAAACGACAAAAAGACGGGCGTTAAACTCGAGTAATACAATTTTTAAAGGAAAATTTCATTGCATGCAGATGTATAAAAGCGGAGAATAATGATATTCATACGTTGTGTTTGCGCAAAACTAATTTTATAAGCACACAGTAAGGAAATTGCTTTGTTTGTATACGCGTAAAGCGAAATTTAATTTACAGTTATAAAATGTAATATAACAAACAGGATCCGAGAGTAGTAGGACCCCGTGCAAATATTGAAATAACAAGTGTAAACCCTCTGTGTTTAGAATTTACGCACCTGCCTTGATATAACAATCGTATCTGGCGAATGTAATTTACTAACAGCAAAACCGGACCGGCGCGCGGAGCTGAGCCAAACAAAAGCTCAAGCACTCGAAATTCCAGTGACGTGTGCGGTTGGCTCGCCTATAAAGAAAGCTCTTTCGAAACTCGTTAGAGACATCCATTACGTCTTATCTATTAATAATCGGACTTGTATCCCCGGCGGATACAAAATAAAACACGACTCTGTAGCGGATTATTGTTGAGATTGCTCGGACCGTTGCGTTCGCCGTCCGCCGTTCGGAATACGCCAGGGGTGCTAAACCTTTCCGAAGTCGCGGGCCAATTAAAAAAGTTGGTGGGCCAAACAACATACGAGTCTTACATACCGCTCAGGCTTGGAATTCTCAGACAACATCTCAGGAAAATTTGTCGAGTCAAATCACAAAATCTTGCAGTTCCATGTGTTTTACTGCGACTAGCGTTCAATGTGGATGAGGAATCTGTTCATAAAAAAGTATGCAACACTGTTGAACGAATAGAAATTATATTATTTTTCAAAATAGTCCCCCGCATCTCGATACACTTGCGCCATCGATCAAGAAGCTTCTTGATTTCCTGTTGAAAGAATCTCTTTGTTCAGAGCAGCTTCGATAACATCATACAACATAAAACTTTTTCCTTCGAAGAATTTTTTCGCAAGTGTCGCCTTTAAGAAAACCAGACGGGCAGTGGGCAAAAGATAACAACAAAAATCTGAGGTATTTCAGGATTATCTTGAAAACATTATTCAAACCTACTGAAACGCATTCTGATAATCTAGAACAGGAACTTGTGAATCAGGAAACATTGTCAATTATGAATGTTTTTCTGGTTAAATTTGAAGCTCGTATAGAGTTTCCATTAAGATTTTTTCTGGGAATCTTTGCGTTCAAGAGCCGCAGTCGTTTAAGCAGCCCTGGTATACGCGATCCGCGTTAGCCTTCCGATTTATCGTCCATATAATTGGGTAATCAACTGTGAATAGGAAAATCGAGCGCAGAAAAACTCTTATGATAGTGTGATACGCTAGTAACACCTGCAATTTGCGGCGGGATTTGCATATAGATGGATGGACGATGGCGTGCTCCGACTCCGCGCTTGATTCACGATAGCTAAACATGGATGAACTAAATTCTGAATGTATTTACTGACCAGTAGGCACGTAACAAGATAGACCGGTAAGCGGCCGTCTCCCATTGTTAAATGCAACCGCCAAATAAATTTACCGCTCTATTTCGATATTCCGTTCCGATTTTAAAGACGGAATTGTGGTTGCGGAAACGGTTTAACTATGCA